>NJRQ01000146.1:238547-256047 GCA_003063805.1 Aphaenogaster ashmeadi
ACATTTTTCGACCATGGATTTTGGTCCTTTCTAAAGAGAGTGAAATTAATTTTAATGTTAAGAATTTGTTGCGAAAAATTTTACCTCAGCCAGTTGAGTCGTAACAAATCTCTTCTGTGGTTTAAAATGATTGTTTACAACTGTAACAATTTATGGCAGCATGTATATCATCTATATTAGAAATAAATCTGATATTATCTATATTAGAAATAAATTATTAAATTTCTTCGCTTATAAAATATCGACTAAATTCAACAAATTTAAAAGTATTTGATCCATCTTTATTCTTTCTGATAGATAACTAAGTTAGAGAGAGTAATAAGAAAATTGAATTAACAATATGTAATTATATGCAATAGAAATATGAAATAAAAATAATTTTTATGTGGAACAGAAATATCTGGAATTATCATTTTCACAGTTCATCCATGCATTTTACGAATTACATTGATATCGTATGTATATAAAAATATTTTTAAACATGGAATTTAAAAGCCATTTTTAATAACGTAAATGCAAATAATAGAATCTCCTTTACTTTTATTTTGGCAATATTGTTGCGAAAGTAAAGTTGGAGAAAATTACTTATCTGTTTTAAGGGTAATTTAATTATTAGGTGTGAAGTACTCGATTGTTTAATTACACACACGCACACGCACACGCGCGCACACACACACACACACACACACACACATACAAATTAGGAAGGTAATCATAAAGATACGGTCAATGCATGATTTTTTTTCAAAATGTAGTTTTTCATTGTAATATGGATTATGGCAACATCTAATTTAATTAATAAATAACAGTATATGAATAAACAAAAATATAATAAAAGTTATATTAATAGATTAATATCACATCGGTTTTATCACATCTGTGATGATTGTTTAATTTTTTATTTGATTTATAAAAAAAAATTACTTTGGTTTTACTTTGGTGATTGCTCTGCATAAATTTTGCATAATTTTATAAGTAATTATTTAAAAATATTAATTATTTGCTCTATGTTATTCTGGATTTATTGAAATATATTATTTATTAAATAAATGTTCTTTCGCTTTTAAGTATTTAATTACTTACATCTCAATATTTAATTACTCGTATCTCATCTGATTTATTTGATTAATATTACAGTTATCGGCTCTTTTGTTAAATGGACTGCAACACGTGTTGATATGTTGGGCAAAACTAACAATTAAATATGCAATCATAAAGACGAAAATATAAACCGATGTTAAGATTAATTAATTAAATTAATATGTTTATGAAGATTTATGTAATAGGATATATGTGTGCAAGGATATAATTTTCAACATAAATTTCATCGAATGCATATTAAGTTCCTTTGACTGATTAACTGATCATCTCCTGCTCCAATAAATTTGAAAATTGCCCTCCTTTATGATATGTGAATCGTTGAATAAACTAAAATGAAATACAACAAATAATTAGATAATATTAATTATTTGTTATATTATATAATTATTCTTATTATGTCAATATATAATTATATTTGTTATACTTTATTTTAGTTTATTTATTTAAGCTAAATTACATTCTTATGTATAATAATTTTCGAGTATATATAATATCTGGAATTATTAAAATTAACTTTTTTTCGTAAGATGTCTTGTTAAACTTATTAAGAGGCATTTCCGAAAAGAATCAGTTTTATACAATATTACACCAAATACAATAATAAAACTGCGTAATTATTAAAAAATTAATTTATTTAAATAAATTTTATTATGAAGATGTATATAGTTCGTAAAATTTTCCAGTAATACAATGATAAGATATATATATTGTTAAATAAGGAGACAGGCGCGTATATAAATAAATATACTGCAGTAGGCAATATTGCTGAACAGATTATATCTTAATATAAATTTAAGCAATATTTAAAAATTTATTTCAAGAAGAATAATATTTCTATCTAATGCATTATTACGCAGAACACTGCGCATCGTGAAATACCTTGTTAAATAAATTTAAAGTCTTTCCTAGAATTATCATTTGTATGATAAATATTCGTAAATTATTCGTAAGCTTTCGTCAGCTCGTCCGTACGATCGACCGAAAGATAACCGAGAGTCTTTGCGCGACAATCCGCGTGGAATCGGGAGGGAAATTCGGGCAGAGGTCAAATGGCGTGATCAGATACGGTGGTTCCGCGGGGGACTCGCAGCAAGTAGTCAAAGCCAGAAACAGCAAGACCCCCGCCTCGGTTCGACCCGACTCACGGCGTAGCGTGACGCGGCGCGGTGCGGCGGAGACGCGTGTTGCCTCACGTGTTGGGCGTAATGCATCGCGTTTCCGACACGTGATGCCTCCTCATCGCCGTCGGCGCGGCTCGGCGCGGCGCGGCGCGGCGACTCCCTCCCGATGGCTGAAGAAACGCGAGTGTCGTCGCTCGCGGCTCCTCGTAGTCGTCGGCGCGCCTGCGGTTCGCGAGCACGCACAGCACTGTTGCTCGATAACGAGAGGCATCGCCCGTTCCGAGTGTCAAGTGGAAATCGGCTAATCTCTCACTGAGTTTCGATAATCACGCAGTGCTTGGAGTGATTCTCAAAAATATAATTACATGTAAAATATATATAGCTTTTAAAAGAAGAGAGACAGAGACAATAAATATATTGCAATATTGCTAAATATATTGCTAAACGTGTTGGACTGTAATATATTTAAATAATAATATTCTTCAATGAAAACAATAATAATATATAATTGACATTATCGAAAGATACAAGTTATAAGATATAAAATAGAAAGTCGAACATTTTTCGTCGTGAAATCCATTTGGATCCACTGGATTGCGTGTGGAATCAGCTGTTGCTACAAACTCTAAAAGTATTTCGGTACAATTACTCGACATAGTGCGAACCGTTTGCGGAGACTGACCGAGAAAGTATAATTCGGAGTCGAGTTTTTCGTCACGGGAAGATCGTTTCGAAAGTGAATTGTAGCCAGCGTAATAGACTTCGACATTTGCCGATATAGAAGTTTATTTTCAAGCACACGTGGTATCACGAATACCGCGCAGATATTTAAAGAGAAACGGCAAGGGCAATATTGACCTTTCAATCGGATCGATATTTTCGTTTTCACTTCCGAAAACTTTGTGAAAGAAGATTTAAGAAAACAGTCTCTCCTTCCCTCTGTGTTTTGCCACTCAAAGCAGGATGGTCACGCATAGTATGGATAACATCCTGAATATGCAGTACTACCCGACGGACAGCCACGTCGATGCATCGGTGCACTCGCCACCGCCGAGGAAGAGACGTTGTTTGAATAAAGAGGTGAATACGCCAGCCTGATTGAGCGAAATCGATATCCCGTTCCTTCCCGCTCAGAAGTTTCATGATAGCGTGATAAGAATTGGAATGCTGTCGCGTCGGAACGCATTCTTTCATCTAACTTGGACCCGACTATTTTATTAATATTTAATTAACTGATTTTTGGAAAGGATAGCGTCTGATGAAATTTTCGTTCGAAAGGAAGTTTGCTTTAAGTTGGCCAAGGTTCCGGCTACCCCGTACGATTCTATGGCTTGGAAAAGCCGATATTTCATCCTTTCATCCTGATTTATAGCCTTTAGGGTCATTTCACTCTTCCTCGCGTATTCCGTCCCCGTTCCCGACGGGATGCGCCGATTTATGCGCCGATCGCTTGCGTAATTTCGCATGAATGAGTTTCATGGAAAACGCCGTGCTGGCCGCGTGCCAGGAACGAGCGTTACATTACCGGCATTCGAATGCTACGCGCTCGTTAAATGAGCACAAGTCTCGAGGCGTCATTGTGACGTCGCTTTTGTCCGTTTGTTGTTTTAAACGTATAATTGCGGGGCAGATCGCGCGTTCCATTCTCTTGTAAAACTGTGTTTTTAAATGAATCCAACAGAAGCGCTCGAAGTATGGTTTGCGTTGCGTCGATTATCTCTAGACGAGAGCAAATTGTGATTATCTGGAAGAGTAAGGCATGTTGTTTGTTTTAAAAGTAGAGACTCGAGCTTTGAAGCAAAAATGTAGTTACGTAAGATCCTACGACTGTGACTTGGTATGACGTAGATAATAATTTAAAAATAAAAAGTTCAGGAAGAATATATTATACTATTTTTAAAATAATCAGCATAAATATGGAAATTTGGCTGGAGTGTCGTAACATTATAAAATGAGTTGCAAATCATCTGAATTTTTGATCATTGTTGAAAGATTCGACTTCATTCACTCATAATATTCGGTATGCGCTTGTCTTGATTCATTTAAAGAGCTCGGTTTTGAAAATTCAGATTATCAGGGCTCGTTCTCACGCGTTTCGTGCGCAATTTTGTCGTCGGACGCGAGATTTTTCCATTACATCACGTTGCTTCGTGCCTGATCGTCCGACGTTATCTTTCCGCATATTCGCGCGATAGACGAACATTTCGGCGAATTAAGCGGTTACCTAACTAACCGCGATACGTGCCTCGAGATCGTGACACGCGGCACGTACAGATAATTGTGCTCCAGCAGCGGATCGCGACGTGACCTTTAAAGACGATAACATATTTTAATTCGCGCGCGATAGCGTAATTACGCCCTCTCTCTCGTTCGCGACGAACGCCGTTGTTTTAAGATACCCATAGGTGGCCAGTAAAGATTGTCCCCAACGCGAGATCACATTTTATTTTTCAGCCACAACTTTAATTGGGATAACAAGTCTTTGTAAAAATTTATCTGCTTATGAAGCCCGATATTTTAAATGTTTCTCATTTTAATTAGTGAAAGATTAAGTTGAGAATAAAATGCACAGTAAACCGTGCGTCTCATGTCTGATCATATCTCGACCGTTACTACTGCCAGATAAGTAAAAAGTCAAATATATAGATTTGCGTGACTTTTTTCAAGAGAGTATTTGGCATACGAATGTTATCGGTTTTTCAAAACTTCATGAGATATATTATATTATTTCAAACATATTTAAATTATAAAGAAATCGATAATATATATTACATTTACGATTTGTTAATCTGTGGAATAGTTATTTTATAAATTTGAATCCTTTGTCCACATATTAATAAGTTTCTTTCTTGCAATATTAATGGTATAATATCGACAGATTATATGATTATATTATATAATTCTGCATGTGTGTGTGACAAAGCTCTAAAATATTTTAGAGCTTCAATGGACGGTTCTAAGATATCATTATTAATTTATTATTTGCGTTCGGTAGATAATTGGATGGTATTCGTTTTTGTTGCAGCAAGATCCGATGTCACACAGGATCATTGAGAAGCGCAGAAGAGATCGCATGAACAACTGCCTGGCCGACCTCAGCAGACTCATACCAGCGGAATACTTGAAGAAGGGTCGGGGCAGAGTCGAAAAGACGGAGATCATCGAGATGGCGATCCGCCACATGAAGCATCTTCAAGGCCTCCGGCAAGGTAAGCTCACGCGTTTAATCGATCCGTTTCGCGATTCTCTCAAAGAAAATTATTTCGGGAACGAGAATATATTACACAACATCACGCATTGTATTTCCGCGAGTTGGCAATAAGTGCGGCCAAGCCGACCACGAATAAGAGATACCGCGATTCTCTCGGTGATGCTCCCGGAAAATGATGAGCATGCAAGTCGTATTCGTGGCGTCGCTTATCAGAATTGGCAATGCTTTGTACTCAGATACCAAGCACTCGCCCGTTACGCCGGTGCACACGCATCCCGAGGACAGTGTGGACAGTGTGTCCCATTCGACCGCGACTTCCACCGCGGCGGAGCATTACAAGCTGGGATTTCAGGAGTGTCTGAGCGAGACCATGCATTTCCTCATCGAGGTCGAGGGTTTTTTCGCGAGGGATGCCCTCTGCGTACAGCTCATCAACCATTTGCAGCAGCACTGCGACAAGATCGTAGCCACCAGTACGTATCATTCGATTTTCGAAAGATATGAATAGCTTAAATTTATTTCGAAAACAGTGTACTTTAATCTTTTTAATCCCTTGCCGTTTATAACGATTCACATCGATCAGTTTCATTGCAATTTGCATATCTTGAAAAGAGGAAATAGTATTTAACTTTTATAGTACATCCTAATGAACGTCTTATACACTATTACAAAGATTACATTACGGATTTATTCTTAGTATTCAATCTCTGTCAAGTCAACACTTTATTTTCAGAATTTTGATTGATAGAATTCTGATTGTTCCCCAAAAAGCTTTATATTTTCTGACTTCAAAAGGAGTTTCGGCTGCTAATCACTCGAATTTGTCCAGGTGACCGATTAGGCTTCCCGCACCCCGAGCTGCCAATGATGAATGGCGCGATGAACGGTGCCGCTTACTCGCATACGAGCATTCCGACGATATGCCAGCCCAATGGTGGTCACTCAGATCACGGTTCAAGCTCGGGCGTAAGCTCGTTCGGCGACCCAGAGCGTCCGCTACTACGACCAGCGATAGTGCCACCGCCGACGATCGTAAGTGACGACAGCAACCACAGCACCCACTCGCACAGCACGCCGCCCGAAACCGGAACCGTCTCCTGTCGAGATCGGCCAACCAACTACAAGTTCAAGAGCTCGATCAAGCAGAGGTTCTCGGCGGAGAGGGTGAAGTCGTGTTCGCCGCCCGTGTCAAACGGCGCCGGACTGGACAAGCCGCCGTCCTCGTCGTCTCACGGGGTGCCGATCTTCGCTCTGCACGACGCCGGATCCTTCTACGTTCCGCTGACGGTTGAGGCATCCCTAATCAAACCCCATCTAAGCTTCATTCCGGACACCGGGCCAGATACCGTTTTACATCCGGTCACGATATCGGTTAACTTCAATCACTCGTCGCCACTAGCGTGGTCGCAACACCACAGTCCTACTCACCAGCATCAGACATAAGGGAGAGGCAAGAAGTTAAATGGTTTGTCATTTGATCGCTTGTGTCTATCGTGAGCGAAGGAGATGTACTCTGAATCCATCAATTTCCGATTGCCATCGGTAGACTGATCTTTGAAAATCACCCTAACACATGATTATAAGAATCCTGCGAATTCTTGAATAATAGTATCAGTCATTGCGGTGGAATCGGGAGCGATGAGGCCGTCCATATGGCGTTCCTGAGAATCAAGAACAGCTCGTGGTTCTCCTATTTTATTAGTCGCAATACGCGATGGACGGAATAAAGTGACCTATATACGATACAATTCATTGGCATAATTAGTACCGTCGTTAAATCTCATAAAATAATTCTGATCATGTTACAAATGCCTCATTATTATTCATCTTAAAGTATATTTGTGATAATTAAATGTTGCGTCGTGTATGGGCCGCTTTTCGGATGTATGTTGCGTAGGAGACGCCGAAGTCGGGGATGTTTGTACATTTATTGAGGCTGTGGGTCGCTTTAGCATTTACGAGGTTCGAGAGAAAGCGTGTTAAGGGTTGTATATAGGTAGAGTATTAAGGATAGGAAGCTCCAAGTCGTTCTGGCTTCGGTGTGTCTTTCTTCGTCGTTAATCTTTATAATTCGGACACCCGTTTTCCTCCTTCCTTTTTCCTAACGGATACTTTATCTCGTTCCCGTTTTCACTCCGTCTATTCTCCTTCCTCGACGCTTATTTTCCATCTGTCCGACGAACTTTTCGCGCTGCTATGTTCCCTTAGTAAAAAATCAGTATGAATATTGGTGAGTCTACGGATATCAGAGATCGTTAATCAGTTATATATTGAATATATTGAGTAGTCAGCGCAGGATCACGTTGCATCTCAATACAAAGCAGGGATCTGGAAACAACTTCATTTTCTATGTATCATGTGGTAAGATTATAGACACAGTATGAAAGGGATAAAAGATCATAGACGTATTATGTCTATGGAAAAGATTTTTTTTGGTATGTGTGTCTCCTACTAGTTGTAGGAGTGACGCGCCTTCTATGGAAAAGATATATTTCTGTTATGTTAACGCAGCAAACGCATGACAATAGACAAACGTTATCAACCTAACAGAATTGATTTACGCAGAAGCGATGACCTTGTTTTGAGATCCTGACGGATTAATCCGTATAAGCCGATGATTTTCTGTATTTGCGATGTAAGTTAGTAGAGTAAAAGTGCCTACATATACATACATACATATATGTATATATGTATATATATATATATATATATATTTATTTATTTATATACTACCACTCAAAAATTTCAGCATACCTTACATTTTTGCTAACAATTTCAATTTTTTATAGATGAAATATAGAGTTGTGATATATTCTCTTATTTTCGGTAACACAGAAGTATTTAATAAGGTCGTTTAAAAGTGCCGGAAAATAATTATAAACGAAAATTATGAGTAAATTTCTCAAATAGACAAATATCATGTATATCGATAGAATGAAAAAATCTATATTATATGTATATTATATCTATATATTATATATAGTATGTATGTATGTATATATCAATTCATGAATTCCACTAATGTGATTTCCCGATTATATACGAAGAAAGTGTTTCGTTTCTTTTTTTTTCTGCGAATATAATCCTGTGTCATGTTCGATCACGAGAGGATTGAGTCTGCTCGACGCCCCGCCAAAAACGGGCCTCAGCAACTAAAGACTGACCAAGACCTGCATTACACTAAAAACTCTTGTAAGATCACTGCATTAAATATATTTGTACATACCACGTCTAGCTGTAATTTTAACAAAGAGAGGAGAATTTATGCGAAATAAATTATATTTACCTTAGAAACTCGCCCCTCTTCTTTTGCGTCAACCATCCGTCTTACGTCACGTCTACCTACGCGATCTCTTTGCCTGCACTCATATTTGGATCAACTAAAGAGAAGGAAGTATGAAAGAAGGTATATTCTATTTCTCATAATGCTAACTGCGCAGTTGCGAACACAGTCTAATAATAATATTTTACATCTGTCGCGGAATTACGTGAGGGTACGTAACAATCGGGGAAGAAAGTAAAGAGAGACCTGGAGATGCAATTAAAGATTTTTTTTATTACATCAACGTAATACTGGCTAAGGGTCAAAACAATGTCATAGAACGCGTCTATGGTCAGCGGGAGGGAGAGCGCCGAGATCAACATGAGCGACTCGCGACGGATGTCTCATCCTCTTTAAGGAGAGACGATCTGTTCTCCCTCCTCGAGAGGGGAGGCAGCCGGCGACTCGCCGACGACAAGAGAGGGAGCATAGTCTAATGATCCCTATATAACTACAGATAAATATCTTATAAGTATAATAAAACTAATCGCACAGAGAGCGAGGCAACCAAGTCTCGGAACAAATCAGCCTTAATGAACCCTTCGAAAAGAATCGAGAGAAGTCTTGCTGGGTATGCGAGCCAGCGGGGCTCGCCTCGACGTCGCCGATCACGGCGCGCCTAAGTACTCGTCGCTGCCCCGTCTCGCAGAGACGGGACATCCGACGGGGAAAAGGCGACGCACCCGCTGTCTCGCTCAGCCCTCCCTCGCGAGAGCGGGGAGGATCCCGAGCGCGGCTGTCTCCGCGACACCCCGTGGTTGTTGCTGATGCTCGGTGTTTGTATCAATTGAAAAACCTAACTACACAGAGTCCAAGGGAACTGAGTACCTGGTAAATACCGGACACATATCGTCAATATCGAGTAATTAATGATAAACGCGGTAAGACGCGGGGCAACGCTCCTCCTAGCATATGTGAGGCGTGCGCGGGGCATGGGTGAACTGAATGTGCAGGTTCGGATAGATGCGCGGGTTTAACACTACCGGATAATGTAACGGGGGTAAGCACAACATCTTATGACTTTTGGTATTAGTCGACGAGTACGAGTCGAGTGGGGCAGCCACCGCGGCGGCATGCTGCATCCTGACGGTGGGTCCCTGCTGTTGCGCGGGGACACCTGCTGCCACAGGGCACCAGCCGGCGGACTGCGAGCTTCCGAGGAAGCTTGATGGTTACTTTTTCTTCTGGGCTTTCTCCGCGGCCTTTGTTACCTTGCCCTGGGTATCTTTGAAGGTGACGCTCTACGGGAAAACATTACGAATTACTAAGTGATGCATATACCTTTGTAACGTTGATTTATTTTGGAACAATCATATTTTATAGTCTATAGAGATCAAATTCGAGAATAAGAAAATTTTATCCTTACAAATAATATTATCTTTCTAGGGTATTTAAATTATTCCGAAGTATACAGATATTAAGAAGAAGCAACATTTTCTATTTAACAAAAACGTTGCAAATATTAAAATTGTGAAAATAAAATTTTTTATAATTTTACATAAAGTAAATCTTTTTCGTATACGCTTGGATAGTTTCCAATCGCAAGTTTGAAATAAATAGAATGTAGACAGACAGTAACATTACTACATAAAAAGCATGATGACAGGAACAGTTTGTTCTAGCAGATTTATTGCCTCCAAATAAATATGTGAGTTCCAAAAAATTGGTAATGCTTCATTTGAACATTTATCAAAAAATTTTTTATTGCTTTGCCACACGAAGCAATTTATCATGTGTGAAATAAGAATGCATAACAATATAATTGATAAGCTTGAAAAAATATCTTGTTTTAATAAAAATTTTCTTTCGTGAAAATTTCAAGAGCGGAATAAGTTACGATAAGCTTCACTTTAGATATTTTAGAAGCAATTGTCCGTCAAGCGAAAGAATCAAGTTCAACTGCAGGGTTTTCCCATCCCTCATATGATAAGGAATTTTGAGTGGAAAAATATTATTACATTATAACAAAAACAAGAATCGAAAACAGAAATCAACAGAACAAATCCCAAAGTAACCGAGTAATAAATCATAATACTGCGTCTTTTGGAGAATGAAAATCCAAATAGTAATAAGATATCTTATATGATTTTATGTTTGAAGTCGCTCTCTCTCTCTCTCTCTCTCTCTTGGCCCGTTTTTATTTTAAATCTTTTGTGATAATTCCTCATACCTTGATAACACCCACGGCGACGGTCTGACGCATGTCGCGGACCGCGAAGCGGCCCAGGGGCGGGAACTCCTGGAAGGCCTCGACGCACATCGGCTTGGTCGGCTGCAGCATCACGATGGCGGCGTCGCCGCTTTTTATGCTCTTCGGGTTCTCCTCGGTGGTCTTGCCGGTACGACGGTCGCACTTCTCCTTGATTTCAGCAAACTTGCAGGCGATGTGAGCGGTGTGGCAGTCGAGCACTGGCGTGTAGCCGTTGCTGATCTGTCCCGGGTGATTCAGGACTATCACCTGGGCGGTGAAGTCAGCGGCGCCGCGCGGCGGCTGATTCTTGGAGTCGCCGGCGACGTAACCGCGCCTCAGCTCCTTCACGGAGATGTTCTTCACGTTGAAACCAACATTGTCGCCGGGCAGGGCCTCCGTCAGCGCCTCGTGATGCATCTCGACGGATTTCACCTCGGTGGTGAGAGCCGCCGGCGCGAAAGTTACCAACATACCTTAAAGTTATAAATTTATAGATTTATTTATAAAATTCTATTTATAAGATTCTAAAATTCTCTTAGTCCGTCTAAAATGTCATGGTAAAGATAATTAAATCGATAATAATAGTCATTGTTTAAAGCGAGTAAAAATACGTGATTTGTCAGAATAATGCATGACTTTGTGTGAGAGCGATCGACTCATAATCGATCCTAGATCCTAGGTCCTAATTCGATCCCAACCCTCAACCTATGTATAAATTCTCGGTTTTATAAAAGATTGATTGGAGAGTTGAAGGTCAGGTTTATGAGTAAAGATGAATGGTAACCCACTTTACAGGAACCCATATTTCATTTATTATTTATTTCCTGAACCTGATTCTTGACCGAGGTTATTCTTTCGCAGTTATTTTTCCAGAATTCATATTATAATCACCTGGTTTCAAAATGCCAGTTTCCACGCGCCCGACAGGTACCGTTCCAATACCACCGATCTTGTAGACATCCTGAAGCGGCAGCCGGAGGGCCTTGTCGGTGGGCCTGGAAGGCGGCAGGATGGCATCGAGCGCCTCGATGAGCGTCTTGCCGTCGGCATTGCCGTCCTTGCGTTCCACCTTCCAACCCTTATACCAGGGAGTCTTCGGGGACGACTCGAGCATGTTGTCGCCGTGCCAACCGGAGATCGGCACGAAGGCGACCGAGGCGGTATTGTAACCGATCTTCTTGATATAAGACGACACTTCCTTCTTGATCTCCTCGAAGCGCGTTTCCGAGTACGGCGGATCGGTCATGTCCATCTTGTTGACGCCGACGATCAGCTGCTTCACGCCCAACGTGAAGGCGAGCAAGGCGTGCTCGCGGGTTTGTCCGTTTTTCGAGATACCGGCCTCGAACTCGCCGATACCGGCCGCAACGATCAGCACCGCGCAGTCGGCCTGGCTGGTGCCGGTGATCATGTTCTTGATAAAGTCACGGTGGCCGGGCGCGTCGATGATGGTGACGTAGTACTTGGCTGTTTCGAATTTCCACAGGGCGATATCGATGGTGATGCCGCGCTCGCGCTCTGCCTTGAGCTTGTCCAACACCCAGGCGTACTTGAACGAGCCCTTGCCCATTTCCTGCGCCTCCTTCTCGAACTTCTCGATCGTCCGTTTGTCGATGCCGCCGCACTTGTAGATCAGGTGGCCGGTCGTCGTGGACTTACCGGAGTCCACGTGGCCGATCACCACGATGTTTATGTGGATCTTCTCCTTACCCATGATGTCGAGGCTCTAGCTACCTGCTGACACAAGTCGTCGAGAATTCAGAAGTGTGAGCTATCGATCGAGCGGTACGCGGCAAATAGTGTACTGATTTTAAAGTTGCTTTAATAGTTGTGCTAAACGTGATTTAATATAGCACATGTTCTCCTCTGTAGAATAGACTATGGCGCAATATCTGTCTATAGACTGGTCTAACTAAATCGGTCGGTACATTATAGACTCGAGGGAAAGCATTTTAAGCCAGTGTTGAACCTCCATGCACAATGCAACTATAGAATGTTCTAAAGCTGTTGCCTTATGAATAACCCACGTATGTAAATAGACAGCGGTAACAGTATTTTTTTATTAATTGTCTGCTCGCGCTTAGTGTGCAGGAAATAGTAACTTATTAATATTGAATAAACGGCAATAGCTTCATATGCACCGATATATCATATATACGCAATAATTAATAGCTTCATAAATAATTGGAGGGATAATTTCACAGCTAATTATATCTGTCATATGACATCCGTAATGTGTTTATATTTGTATCTATTGCATTTAGATATAATGTATCAAAAATATCTCTTTCCTTAATCGTATTTAAATATATAACTTTTCCTGCGATAATACTTTTTCTATTATCGATAAACGTAACGTACTATCAATAAAGATTAATTGTAACTGATAATATAAATTTTTTATGTTCACTTTTAATAAGGCATCCGAGAGGTTTCACGCGTAGTGCGTTGATCGGATATTAAAGAGACGATAAATATTGACGCGCGAGGACCTTTCGCAAGCTACAAAGGGTATTGATTCGTTTCAAGGAGAGACCCACGCAGGGCTCGTGAACTCACTCTCTCTATCTCTCCCCCCTCTTCCTCTCTCACCCTCTCTACGTACGTGTATAAATATGAGTGGTATCGGATCGAGCGTGCGCGGTTATTCCCCGAATCTCCGCCGAGGCGATCGCAATCCGCCGCGGAAAAACAATTTCGGCTCGATTACACCAATTTGAGGGGGCCTAATTCGTGGGGGCCGACCGCATTCCAATGAACTCAAATCGGATGGTATAGCGCGGCCCAGGTAATTCCCGTCCCGCGAGTCCGCCTTTTAGATCAATAAAGGGTGTACGCTGTCCTAGCAATCTCGATTTACGTATGGGGTGCGGTGCACAGGGTATATTAAAAGTCGCGTGCTTCCTTTGCCTGAGTGACAAACATTAAAGACCGAATTAAGCAGATGAATATCAGATTAATGTCTGACAGAAGAAATTTCCGCTCATTTTCTGTGAAAAGTATGTGAAGATGATTATTTCATTGATTCTTTCTCGGAAAATTCGGGAATTAATTAAATAAAATCGTTTTTGACGATTTCTTAAAAAAATAACTTGTAATTAAAATTTCGGAGAATTTTCGATTTTAATAAAAGAACATTTTTGAGATCGATGGCTTGGTTTAAAAAAAAAGATTTAATTTCTATTTATCATCGAATATAAGCCATTGTAGAGTTCAGAGTTCAATTGAATTAAATCACACAGCAAGTTATTAATTAGACCGAAGTTAGTTTTAATCAGATAACTAAATTTTCTTTTTACAATCAAAAGAGGCAAAGATTGTAATTTAGAAAAATAGCAGTTTTATTAGCGATTATTCACCTAAGATTCGCGTTGGATTTTATAGACTATAGACTGTTGTTTGCACCGGAAATGTACAGCATATAATTAAAAAGAGAAAGTTAGATTGACCGGCTGAATTAATTGGTACCGATCGAATCCTTTAGAAAATCAGTATCGTGCAATTATAGTTGCACTAATCCTCGTTTCGCTCGCTTTTCGCGTTGCAAGTCACGTCTTACCTACGCGTAACGCGTACCGGCCTGCCTTTTCTAATAATAGTCACAGCCCCACGAAGGCGGCCATTTCTCAGCGGCGATTACTCGCTCCGAAACGTCGCCTTTGCGGTATCACCATCGGGGATTTAAATCCGAAATTACCGATGCCTGAGAGCCACCCCTTTGCTACCTCTCTTCGCTCGTACGAACGATCGTGCAACCGGACCATGCACAGATTTTCTCCCTCAGTATATTTTGGGAAGAAGACACGCGGGTCCAATGTGGGTCCAATATTAAAACGACGCGATTACGACATATCGCGCAACGAGGTTAAAACCCCGAGCTACCGTCTGCTCGAGTTGGTACCACTTACCGATCGACTGTTGCCCGATCGATCGATCGCAACGCGACGCACCCCGACCTGCACCAAAGACCCCCTCGGGGTAATCACGGCACCCAGGAACTCCAGGGAGGTTCGCGGCGCCTAGTCGAACGTAACGTGACCGGTCGCCAACGTAATGGCCGGCTTTCTCGTCGTCGGGCACTGCCGGGCTCGCGGCTCGCACGGAGAAACAACCCTTTACCTGCGACAGGCACCCCCGGCTCGCGGACGCGCGACGAGTCGAGGGCGGATTCGCCCGAGAGAAGCGGCGCGCTGGCTCGAATCGATACTCTCGCTGGCTGGCTGGCTGGCTGGCTGGCGAACGAAGCCGGCTCGAGCTTGCACGCAGCGAGAACCGATCGAAGCTCTCGCCTGCCTCTCGCAGGCCAGGACGTTCCCTCGAGTTTCCCGGCTACGAACGTCGTTCTAACAACACAGAACGATTTACTTACCCGAGGATTCGACGTCGACGGATTCTCCGCTCCGAAAATCACCGCGGAGCCCTGCCTCCCGTCTTGCCGCGCACGCAAGCCGTCGCAAGCTCTCGTGGAGCGAGAAAGAGGGTAGAACGGGTAGAGGGAGGACGGGACAGGGCAGGGGGAAAGACAGAGAGAAAGCTCTACCCTGACGGGAGGGGGTTAGAGGGGTTGGAGGGGGATGAACAAACGACTGCGGTGCCATCTGAAACGTGCCGCGGCGCTTGCGCCCGCAGGGTCTCCGCGTCCGCGACCCTTCTCGATTGGTCCTCGACCGGCCGGCGAGCGTCTATTTTCCTCTTCGGCCAAGACAAAAGAACGACATTGTCGTGGCGAACGATCGCCGCTCGCTCGCTCGCCCGTCCGCCGTGCATTCCGCTCCGATACGCGCGCGCGCGCGCATCTCCATCGCGCCGGCGCAGTTCCTTTTCGAAGACGTGCTTTTTCTCAGCGCGGCTAATCCGCGAAGAAAGCTCGTCGTCTCCGGCGAGTAATAATCGGGTGAATTGGACTTGACAGGGGCCGTTGGCGACATATCTTGCGCGTTACTGCCGTTTTTATTGATCTTCCGCTCGCGCATTTTTCTGCCTCGCGCCTGATGCAGCGGGATGTTTGCGGGAGACTGCAAGATGGCGGGAAAAGTTTAGAGCGAACTCGCGTCACACGTGCTTTCAAGAAATCCGCGCGCTTTTTACTCTGATTTGATATATTTCGCAAATGTAGAATACTTGTTCTTTTTGTTGGATATAGAATCAATATAGAATCTTGTTTTTTATTATTTTTAGCTTTTCTTCACAGAAAAGTATCTATATAAGCGCAATAGATGGGAACCCATACAGCACAGAAATTGCAGCAACATTGCAGCAACACTTCGGCAATATTGCAATGTTGCTGCAATGTTACTGCAATGTTGCTGCAATTTCTGTGCTGTATGGAAAGAGGCTGCTTCTCTTAATCACGAAGCATTCTTCTAGGATATTTATGTATAAATCGAGGGTTACAAGCAAGTACAGAAATAAATAAAAGATCGTAAACGTCGTACGATAATAAAAAGCGGCAACAACTGTTTGACCATGTTCGGCTTTTATTACTTCTCTTCGCAATTTTGTTTAACTATTTTATGCTTTACATAAGGAAATATAGTGCAAAAAATCTGACGCTGCTATGGCTGTCTTCACATGGAACGTACTTTGCGTAACTTGTGCACCCAGTCACAAATCCGCAATTTCGTTTTATTATCTACTGGAAAACTAACAACAATGCGTGATTGGTTGGCGCAAGTTACGCGATACGCAAAGTACGCTCTATGTGAAAGCAGCCTTACAGGTAATATCTTTATTATAATAAAAAAAGTTATTGTGGCAGCTTAAGAGTTGCTCGATATCTGACGGTAATCTAATCGTCACAACCTGCGTAAGGAATATTTTCGCAAGTGTCGAATTTACCATCTCGACATTACCACAAGAGGGCCGCATAGTTTTAACTTTTCGCGTAAGAAGAAACAACACGAGAGAGAATATAAGATATTGTTACGTTCTGCGGACTCCATGCTCAGGTATCGTACGTCAGAATGACGTCAAGAATTGGTAGTTACTTATGACAAATAAGTAATGATAAAATTCTTGACGTCATATTCCGTACGCCACCTGAGTTCCCAAATACAAATAAAATAAAAGAAGTCTTAAAGACTACTGTCCTCCACGTCATTGTCTTTTTGGCAGCCTCTATGCTTGTCACTGCCTTCTTTACAATTTAGTGTTGGGAGATTTTTGCGCATGCACGATCAAGCGGATGTTATTATAAGTAAGATTCAATTGCGTTTCTTTTTTTTATTCCAATAAGAGGTATCATTAGACTTCGCATAGAAAAGAAATAGGAAATGAACAAGTAATAAGAGGAAATTTTCTATGAAGATAAATATTTTAATTTATGGCAACAATTAAATTTATTTGTTGAGTCTGCAGTCAACTCTTTATTACATAAATACCAACATTTTTTTGCAAGAAAAGAGAAATTGTAGAAAATCTTCTTTTGTGATTATCAATGTCCTACTCTATCATTAATATCGACAAGGACGAAAATCTGTGGAGGTTTCCAAGGCAATCCTTAAGGAGCAGCGACGACCTGATTCGGTATCATCTGTTCTCGGTCTAATAACAAC
>NJRQ01000146.1:256428-312317 GCA_003063805.1 Aphaenogaster ashmeadi
GAGAGAGAGAGAGAGAGAGAGAGAGAGAGAGAGAGAGAGAGAGAGAGAGAGAGAGAGCCATTGAGAAACTAGAGAGGCTGCTGTAGGAGTTGTAACCGATATGTGAATTGCATTGTAGAGGACGGTATTCTACATTCTCGAATTACGTCACGAAAAAAAGGCAACAATTATATATATTGTACATAGCGTACTTAATTGAACAAAGATCCATTGCATGGTCACACATCCTGCCTCAGTGATCTAATTAATTGTAAAAATATGCGAACGAGCGTATCCCCAAAATTATGTGTGATTACTAACTGGATATATTTTATTAATCATTTAAGATACAATATAAAAATTGTTGCAGATTATGTAGGCCATTTTATATGCCAATAAAAATTTCATCTTGATTGTCGTAATAAAAGAAATTATTATTTAATGGGAGATATTTTGTGAAACCAGGCATTTTTTCAACTAATTAAGATACAATATAATACGCAAAATTGTTGTATAGCAACGTGCCAAGCTTTTTTTTCTTTACTTTTTAACTAATTCTATGATTTTTTTTATTATGGTCTTATCATTAACACATGCTTTTCTAAATTCTTTGTCTGAAAATGCACTTAGGTTCTATAGTCATATTAAGATATAGAATATACACATAAATAACTGAATAAATTGTAGACATGAATAGTTAAATTATATATGACTTATTTTATTTTTTGTTTAGAAGTAAGTATGTACTGCTGTCGTTCTAATAGAAAATTTTCAGTTTAAATTTTCGAAGATGTCGGCTGCGTCACGTGCTCGCTACGATCACAAATAGAACCGAACAGTCATCTTGTCTCGTCGTGCGAGAGAGGTCAGTGCTGCCTCCAAAGATCGCGGAGAAAATTAAATTCGTGTGCGTAGTAATATAATTTCAGATCTGGTAACTAATCGAAATTATATAATCATAGTTTCGATGAATATTGACCCCCAACGATCGCTTTACGCCTCGGAGATGGAGTATTATAGTGATTCAGAGGAGGTCAGTGGCAAAATCGTGTACAGTGATGAAACGTCTCTGTGCATTGATCACGTCGTATCATGCAATTAAACTTAAACCAAAGCCTTATACTTATAATAAAGCTATTTCGTTGATCTGATTGCGTGTCTCGTGCATTTCTCGTTTATTTTTCTTTTCCATTGTTCCATTAACATACCTATACATTCCTAACTTTAAATATTTTTTATAACTTTAATATACATATATGAGAAGTATATATATATATTTTTTTATTAAGTAATATTTATATAAAGATCTGGTTCGAGATTCTTTGTTAGACTAATAGTTTGGCTACTGAAGGAATAACCGAATGCAACTAATGTCTGATCATGTTCGATCTTTATCACTTCAATTATTTTTTACAATTTTCTCACTATTTTGTTTATACAAATGTATACATCGCGTTTATCTGTTAAATTTAAAATTTCTAATAAAATTTTTGCTCACTCTTCTTCACTTCTGTTTATAAAATCTAAAATTTTCATATTGACAAAAAAGAACACGGTTTATAGCAAACGGTTTAAAGCAAATAGTTCTATAATTTCACGTATGCGTTCATTTCTGAGAAAGTATTGTTTAATTGATTCACTTCTCTTTAACTGCGTGTTATTTTTCGGACGATCGTCAAAGGTAATGTGCATGAAATGGATTTAAAAGCGGCGATCAGTCACTGCGAGAGTTCCGGACTCGTGACGAACGTGGCTGAAAATAACGACCATTGGCCAGAAATAACTGAAAAAGTGAGAAAGAAAGAGAGAGAAAGAGACACTCGCGATTTCCGCGTATGTCGTGGCATGATTGGGTTGCTATTCATTCGTTATTCTAACATACTTTGATACATTGCCGATATTTTGGTTGACCGCGGAGATCGAAAACGCGGAGCGAGACTCCGAAACGGGACAATCGACGTGTAATACGGCGAAATACGTATTCGTAAGTTGGGATTGCTAACAACTTGGGAATGTAAACAGGCTCTCGATTAACGCGGTTTAAAAAGTCGCGGATATTTCCTGGTATTCCGCTTTTAACCGAGCGTGTATGTTAATGGCATGTTCTATTTTATCCAGATCGATCGTTACGTTAAGGTAACCCACTTTCTTTAATCCTTTGTGTACTGTCTTGCGACTCTTATACATATATGTATAGTTATTTTTATTTATTATTAAATTATTATAAAGTCTCCTATATTCTTAAGTATATAATGAAGAAGTTCTCTCCATGTTATAAAAAATTCATAAATGATTTATAAATTCGCCAAATACATCGAGGATGATCAGTTCCTTTCATCTTTCACCTTTCAAATTAATTTGATTTCACCATTTTCAAATTAATTTGAAGAGAAATCATTTGAAATTATTTCGCAAAGGTGCGCTTTTGAAATTCTCGCGACAAATGCCAAATGTCGTACTTTGAACTGTCAAACAGAAAAGAAAGACGTCGTGTCAAACGAGATCATGTCTGGCGTTCGACCAAGGCTACAGACAAATAAATTATGACCTTTCCTGTGTTCGATGACCCGATCTACATCTTCTTTTACAGCAGATGCAAATTTGACTGTTGATATTCCATGGATTCTCGAAATATATTCTCGTCCCACGATAAACAAAATGTCTAAGAAAAATATGTCCGTTTTCTTTATTATATCAATAAATGATGAATATTGTATATCGTTTTGCATTTCCACTGATACTGATTAGAAAGCTTAGACATTTTTAATGCGATAATATAACATTACTGAGTTTTTTCGACACCAGTTTTCCTTTAAAGACGAGTGGCATGAAAAAACATAAAATAACCAATTTATATTTTTATTTTCAACATTTAATTTCTTATTAAAAAATTAAAAAACTTGAGCTTGATATATATGCAAAGCATTTTATTTCTTGTTTGTACCGTTTTGTATGTTACGTATCAAAATTCTTTTGTATCAAGAACTCTACATCTTTTTGGAGAAGAGCCATAATTTTATTAAGTATATCGAAATTTAAAAAAAATGGAATGCAAGCAGAAGTGCATGCGGATGCGGATGTGGAAGTGAACAAGTCGCGTGAATACCAGCTGTGACTAATAAGAGAGGCTGACTCGAGTGCCAAACACTTCAAGATTGCGACGGAGAAAAGATTCGAATACCGACGTCTTATTTAACGCCCACGTATCGTTGACATCGGTCAATGGCGCGTGCATTCACGTTGACGCACGTGCGAAAATTTTACGCGTGATCTTTCAATGTATACTTGGTGTCACGAATACTTTAACACATGAAATTGAACTAACTTTAAACGTCGTATTTAAATTATATTCATATATTGTTCTTAGAGTTGTGTCTGGTAGTTTGAGATACACAAGTGCTCGATGAATTAAAGAAGATTAAAAAATAAATAATCGATTATACAATTCTAAGTTTTAAGTTTTAATTAATTTAGATAAAGCTTTGAATTTTGACGTAATAGTAATAATGAATAAATACATGAATCGTAGATTTTTTATCTTCCTTGTTTTTATCTCTTTTTAATATTTGTTTACATTATTGTGATAAGCTGTGTAATGATTATTTGTAAAGATTGAAAATTGTAATAGTTTATCGCGCTTTTCTTCATAGTTTGTTCATAATATACATGAAAAAAAAATAATAAACTTGTAATAATGTATATAAATAGAGGAATTAAATTAAATTAAATTTACACGGAAAGAATGGTTTTGCACGGAAAGAATGGAAATATTTAAAAATTTGGCGAAATACAGATCTGAAAATAATTTTGTTGGGTCATCGAAAAAATTATGTAGGACGCCCAAAATAGTTGCTAGAATATCAATACTTTTTGCAGCATTATTATCATGTTTGAGTGTCCTACATAGTTACATACTTTTGATGGCTAAATTATGAATGATTAAAAACAAAATTATTTTTAGATCTGTATCTGGCCAAATTTTTAGATATTTTAGCAAAACCGTTCTTTCTGTGTAAGAGAAGCTCTAAAATTATTTTTAAAAATTGTGTTTCTTTCTAATTTATGTGTGTTAGTAACTTATATGTTAAAGCATTCATGATGCTAATTGTAAATGTATGTATGCTCTGATTTTCACATACAAGTTTTCTTGAATTATTCATTAGATTGTAATTGCGTATTCTTATATTACTCTGTATAGATACGATTGCGTGAGAGATTTTATTAATTTCAAATTACTGCGTATTAGATTAAGGTAGCTAACTCAGGAAATGAGCTTGGTATGTCATTCGAGCGACTTTATGACTTTAATTTGGCTTTAGTTACATAAGTCCGCCAACACAGATTCGCCTAATTACTTCGAAATCTGGTGTGGCGTGCCAAAAACGAACATCGTATTGGAGGAATAATTTATACCGAAAGAGCTCTGAATACCGATTATGTCTTGTAAACATCATCGCGTGTCCAACTTTAGATGTCTTTATCATGATCTCTAAGAGAAAACAACTCCATAAAACGATACTGTTAATATAGAAGAAATAATAAACTGTAGATAGTAACTTTTAGAAACTCGTGCAGCAAACAGGAAGATCTAGTTTAACGCCAGGGAAAATTCTTTCAAAGTTTATTTCCTTGATATGTTTACGAAGATACTTCGCCGTTCTATTTAGACATCGCTACCATAAGCCTTCTTTTGCTTGTGTCAGATGCCTCCTCGTTTCCTATGAATTATTTATAGCACGCACATGACGTCATATGTTGTCCTAGGTTAGGCTATAGTTTCGTTGCTTCTGCTGATTGTGGTTTACTGCATTCCTGACGCGAGGTTTTTTCACCCCGAGTGACAAGGAGAACGATAGAATTCGTGAGCGGGTCGTTGCCACACGGAGGGTCACCGGTAGGATAATTTATAGAATCCTCCACGCACATATGCGACGATCGTTATACGACCCCTGGAATTTTAAATAGTATATTTATAACTCCGACTCTAAGTTTGTCCCAAAGATTTCAGTCACAGATATCGTGCTAAAATCGAGTTCTTCCATTCCACCAAGTTCATACCAAGTTCTTCCTCGATTCACAAATAGGCGAATAGAGAGGAATTATTAAGGAGGATTTCTTATTTAAAATTTTAACATTTAAAAACATTTTGTTCTAAACTTTAGATGTTAAAAACATGTACTTATAATATTTTTTATAATATTTATAAAATTGACCAAGTTATAAGCGTTTGAATGGAGAATTTAGTAGTTTGAACAGACATTGTTTAATGTAATTAAGAAAGCTAGAATTGAAAGAGAAAGCAAAAATCTAAGAAAAGTGTCTTTTCCGAATGTGAAGAAAGATATATGATTTAGAATAATTGCTTAAGAGTATACTCTAATGTAAAAAGAATTAGAACATTGAAACTTTTACTTAAAATTAATTTTTCTCAAAATCTTTTTTCAAAATTTTTTAAATTAATACTCGTAACATCTCAAGAATAGACTTCAAACTCTAGATATAAAGTAGATCATTCTTTTTTATTCTTAATATAATCAAGACAATTCCTAAAAATTTTAATTGTTTATTCCCCCGTTTATAATTTCTCTAAAAAATATTAAATATTAATTTTTTCTTCAAAGTACCGTTATGTTGTTAATTCCTTGCATGTTTTAACAGCTATTTTGATATAGACGACAGCTATATAAGTCTAAGCAGCATTTTTGTTTTTTACTTTAATTAAATTGCAAAAGTTGCTTATTTTTTTATTGCTCTAGATGAGAGAAACCTTTTAAAAGATTCCATTTTCTATAATACAAAACTGTTTTTATAAATTTTTGAATTAGTGAATATTTCTTAAGGAATAAATTCCATTACGGATACGTATCCGCATTTTTGGGTTTGCATGTATTACTACGAAGATATCATGACGTACTCTCTTCGTTGATGAGAGCAGAAACGGATCTAATTCCGGAGAGTGTTTCAGGAGTGCTGAAAATGCGACGTCATAAGCGTTAACTTCTTGAAGCTCCTTTTATGGATGGTCATCACAGCGGTGTTTGCGTGGTATTTCTCGTGAAATGAATATTTACGCAGAACAGATCTATGTTCTATAAGTTAAATTCTCGTGAGAGTCACAAATACAAGTAATATTGCGTAAATAGCGGTATTATTAATTGTATAAATTATAGCTTTCGAACTCTAAATCAATTATAGTTTTAAAATTCTTTCTCTCTCTTTCTCTTATTTGATATTAATTAACAAAATAATTGAGAAGCTTTATTGCGTATTGCTAAGTACTAAATAGAAACACAATTCGCATGATAACGAGATAGCTTTGCGACTGATGGATAAAGCAGTGAATGTCACGCACGGCGGAGAATCCACAAATCTATCCGATCCCTAGCTGATAAATTAAGAACATGTGGGATATTTGTAACGCGTTTTATCAACGTGGACTATCTCGTGCCCTCGCGATTTACGCGCATTCGAGCTCGCGCGATCCAGCTCGTATATCGTCCGTCTGTCAGTGACAAATTGTCGTCGGTCAAAAGTTAATTTGGGAGATTAAATTCGAGTTGTGCTGTACAGCGTGTATTCGTCGCCCGCTAGGCACTGTATATTCAATAGTTTCCTGAATGGCCACGCGATCGTTATGTGAAGGCCGCTAATTTCGGGAGACGTGAACGCGATCCGATATAATTGCACTGCCAATCGATTTATGGCTCTCTTGTCACACCGACACCGATGCTTTTGCAATATTATTTACCTGCGATCGTAATTCTAGTTGTTTGCATTCAAAAAGCCATTGTAATGAGTCGAATAATAGTTCAATTCCAGGATCTTTTTTTTTAGAAATTAGACATAAATATTTTGATATTAAAGATTTATATTATTAAATACTTTTATACCGTGGTTTGTACAAAAAGTCGAAAAATATTGAAGCTATTAATTTGTGAAAATTTATAAAAAATCTAGATTAGATGAGAAACTTTAGGAAGAAAATAATACACTTTAACACATATATTAAAGTTTTTTATTGAAGTGTATGTATCTATTCCCGTAAAATAAAAACTTTCATCGAATGCTACAGTATCGGAGATACAGTGTTGGAGATTGGTATTTAAAATTATACGAGGATGCAAATATTCGAATGTGTCAAATATTCTTTTTTTATTGGCGTGAAATGGAAGATTTCTGCGGAATCTGAACAGCTCTGAAAAATTTCTAGTTAATATTATATTAGTAAATTATATTAGCAAACTGGATTGAATTTCTAGTTGAATCATTGCGCTTTTTTACTATTTTATTCGGAAAGATTGGAATATACAAATTAAATATTAAGTTTAAATATTAAATATTAAAAATATTAAAATATTAAATATTAAATATTAAATATTAAATATTATTATAATATTTATCGTGTAACTTGAAAAGGACCCAAATCAGAGGTCGAAACGTAGTTGTTTCATTTCAAATAAATTTGGCCAGTTAGGTCGATACTCAAACTTACGTAATTTCTTTTACGCACTGGCGACACATAATCTCTTGGAATTTAAATATTAAGATAAAGAAAAATGCATTTTATGTAGAAGAATTGATTTTATAAAGAAACAAAGATTAAATATATATGTTTCAAAGAATATTTTTCTATATTTGTTAACATTGAACTATGAAATTACGATTCCCAAACGATTAGCAAGTGAAATTTATGGCAGCGGATACAGAGTGACATTCCCGGAAACGTTAGCATATACACGTTTTCTGCGTATATCGCGTATATCCCGTATACCGGTAAATAAACGGGATGAGTGAGATCCATTCCGTTTGCGAACTGATTCCCGAAGGCAGAATGAAACATGAATGGATTCGCGTTCGCGATTGATGAATTATCATTTCCGGTGCGGGCAGAAGGCCGTCTGGCAGCTAATCAAGAGTCTGAGAATCGGCTCGGAAATATGGCAAATATTTCAGCCCGCGCCGAAATACCACAGCAGGGTGGGAGCCCTTGGGACGCCGTCGGTTTCTTATAAAAAGAGACGCGCGGCGTCGCGACGCCATCATATTCGCGTCGGCAGTGCCGAGTGAACTTGGTACCAGAGTACCGGAAGTGGGAACAAGGTGTCGGTTCAAAATAGTTTCTACTGCTTGGGTGAAATACCCTCTTCCTTTATTACATATCGACATTACTCCCTTGCGACTCTGTTGGATTAATCGCGATATTACAATGTCTTCGGTAATGTATGTGAGTATTATCGATTATCGACAGATCTTCTTCTTCGGTTATATCATCGAGAAACGGATTAGCGATAGGATTCTGAAATAATATAAAATTGAATTTTCTTGAAGGGAAGTTGAAGGGACAAACTTAATTATAAAAACATATTTTTTTAAGAGAAAGTAATAGAAAATTAAGATGAGAGATATTAGGGATGTTGGATGGATAATATTACTTTATTATATTTTTATTAAACCATCTCTCTCTTTGTATGATTATTTTAAAAACGTAATTTAGTAAAGTATTTATAATATTAATATTTAACAAGAGAATATATATTTTAACAACTTATATAAATCTATTAATTTCTTAATCTATTAATTAAATTTGTTTGTTTCTTTATTAACTGAAAATGATGAAGTTTTAATATTATTTGATGAAGTTTTGTTTTGAAAAGATGACAATTCGGATTTACAGTTTTTCTTTAAAATAGTAAGGAATTTAACTTAAAATTTTTTTTCTTGTGGAAACGAATGGATGTATGAGTGCGCAAACTACATACCCGACTGTGAAAATTTGTCAAGATGCCATTGAGACGTCATTTATGGTCAGGGTCAATCCTTAGGCTCAGTTTGGCAGACTCCCAGAAATTCCTGTCTCATTAGGTGCCGAATAACTCAACTCCGTGTAATCTTCGTCGAAGCATCTTGAATCTAAAATTTTCCAGAATACATATTTTATCTTTTCATTTTCCTTTTCCTTACTTTCTTGAATATGAGACTCTGGGGAATGCTCTTTTGAGCAAGCAATTTATATTCTACGAAATGAAATACTTCTTGATCTATCATGTCTTAATTGACTATGAATAATGAATTAAATATGTCTTCCCGTTTTTTAAGGAATCCTTGGGAGCCAAGGTTGCTATGTTCAACCAGTATGCCAACAAACACAAAGATAAGCAAAGCAAAAATCCGTTCACTTCTGGTCTGAACATTGAAAAACCGAAATTCTCAAAAGAGGAATATGGCAGGTACGTGAAATTTAGCGAAAATTTGTCATCATATAAATTTTATATTTCTAATAATATTTATAATACATTTATAATAATATAATGCTACTGTTTAATGTTAATTTATAATTAGTTAATTAACGTGTTATTATTAACTCGCATTTTTCAGACCAGAAGCAGGTTCCTTGTCTGATCTACGCGGTCGCAAGGCGAATGCCCATGTTCTGAAGGAAATTCTGGAGCTTTGCGAAATTATTGGCCAAGAAGGCACACCCTGTCGGGACCAACCTGACGTAATCGCCATCACGTTCGGCGACATCTTCAACATTTATACTAATATTAGCAACAAATGCGTGGGACTGCTGTTAAGAGCGAGGAAGCAGAAATATTTAGAATTCGAAGGCGAATGTCTTTTTCAGGTAATTGATGAATAATATTTTTAACATTTAGATTTTTTTCATTTAATTAGTTATAAATAATTTTGGTAGAGATTAAATTTAACAAAAATTATAATTAATTTGCTGTGTTTTCAATAATGTTATCACTCTGTGCTATATAATATAAATTTGATTTTTTTCCTCAGAGAAGAGACGACGACGTACCAATATTTTTAATCAAATCCATTGAAGAAATTCGTAAGGAATATAATCAACGACTTGAAGAGATCCGAAACGATACACAGGAGAGTTAATGCAAATTATCACTGTTTCTTTTAATGTTACCAATCGTCGAAATGACATTTGCGGTTGTTACAATCAAGGCATCCAATTTGGCCTGTATTTATTCGTTTATATTTCACATCAATACAAATGACCAGTATAGGATATAATTCGTATTCGTCGCGGTTTTGTATACTGAGAATGAATGAGTGCGGATCA
Organism: Aphaenogaster ashmeadi; assembly: GCA_003063805.1. NCBI lineage: Eukaryota > Metazoa > Arthropoda > Insecta > Hymenoptera > Formicidae > Aphaenogaster > Aphaenogaster ashmeadi. Next base: position 266,492 of record NJRQ01000146.1, read on the forward strand.
CTGTAAATATTTTCGCGAATGACACAAGTAAGATAATGTGACAGTAAAATGATTAGCGCGATTAATGCAATTTTTATAGAACATTTCGCTGAGACTATTAACTATGTAAATATCCAGCGCGAAATAAATAATTTATCTCGTATATTCTACACCTTTTAAAGATATTGCGATAGTTTTGCAATAATCTGTACATCCCATACATCTTTATCTAAATATTTAAATAAGATTATTGTACAGCCCTACATATTTTCTTTTCACTTCGAAGAATTTCGAGTGATTTTAAATAAGAGTTGATTTTAGAAGAGGGAAGAAGAAATGCAAGGAAGGTAATCGCATAATTTATATTTGTATATACAGTCACTTTACAACGCGCACTTTGTTACACAGTGTAGCTCGATTACTTTAGGTCAGCGAACGCCAGGTGATCTCAGTAAAGACGATATCAAAGTAAAAAAGAAAAACTAATTAATAAGAGGGGCGTCCTGCCGCGTATATCTCTCGCGCGAAAAAGATGGGCGACGACGCTGAATGGGATATTTAATGTCCGTCCAAGCGGAAGCTTCGATAAGCTTCTTCAACGTGTTGCAGGACAGACCGATGGCCTCGTATCTTCACCGCGTATTCAGTGCTGCGCGCGGCTGATTGAGTTTCGCCCACAAATTTTTATATCTTGGGCTTGATAAAGCTCATTAATTGCGAACTCTACATTTCAGTGTTCACTGGCAAATTGTCATCTTTAGCGCTAAACGAGCAGTGAGAATAGGAGGCCGAATCTCTCGCATTTTCGAAGGCAGCAAGTTCGATACAGCACTCGATGATGCGCGAATACTTCGATCATCAAAATGTACACACCTTCCGAGAAAAAACATCAATAGGGTCTCTATCTCTATATTGGCAGTAGCGTTAGTCGTATATTGCAACGGAAGCCAACATGTCTTCTTTCTTCCCGTCCGCGTCTTCCTCCGACTCGGTTGAAGCGACAATTTCTTTTACTAAATAAGTCTTAGTATAAATATTTATTACGTATAATTTCAACGCGCTTCTTTGTCATTTATCCATTTGGAAAATCAAACGAATCCAATAGGAAAAGAAAGCGTAAAGTAAAAGGAGAAACGTCTTCGAGAATATCAAAAATATCGAGATATGTAATTCGCAACAAGTGTCCATCGAGTCTCGAGAAGCGCATATATAGTCTTCCTTCGTTTTCTTTTCTATCGTCTCCGATTACAAATGTGAGCAAAAATTGCGGTAGGATAAAGATGTTTAACAATTGCTTTCCAGTTGAGTCTCTCGGTTCTCGTTTACGGGGCACGTTACTGGTGTAGTTCGATATGTCGGCGATAAGATAAACGGGGGAGGGTAAAAAATCTTCCAAAAGACAAAAATTCGCGTGTCGAAAAGGGAGGGATATGTGTACGGAGATTGCGCGCGATTGATATTCGCGTTGCTCGCGGATATGGTTCAATTGGACAGCGATCGCGATTGATCGATATGCCGTAAGAAAGTTGCATTTCATGATTTTAATTACATCGTGGAAAGCCGTGATCTATAAACTGCACAAAATTCTTAGCATCTTTACGAAGATGCGTTATTATGTGGTATAATCTTCTTTTTTGCGGTGGTTAGGAGTAATTTAATATATCTCTTGTATTTTACGTCAATCCCCGGCTTTTCACGAAATAATTAGAATTTTCATGAAATACTATAACATATGCGTATAAAGAATGTTCGAATACGAGTCAAAGAAACCCGACGATGTTCGCCGCAATTTCATGTAAGCGTATTTTCCAGGCCGCATATTGACCCTCCACATTTAGCGCCGAATAGGGCTGTTTTATTTTGTTTTTTATTTTGCTATTATATTGTTATAAAGATGGTCTTCCGATCTTACCATTAGATAGATACGTTTGGCGATAAATGTTGGATGCCAGTATGAGCCGAAATTAATGGGGCTTGATTCATACTATCAGGGACGGATTTAATTGAATTGAGATATTGAAAAGTTTCGGTAAACGAGGCTACTTTTGTTTAACATACCCATAAGAAAATAATTTTATACTAACTTATACACAATTCTATATATTATTATATATATACTTTTTTATATTATTATATTTCTTATACTCAATTATAATTAATTCTATAATATTTTTAAATCAAACAACGCATCAATTACTATTTTATGAATGTTAATCCAACATATACAAAAATTTATGTAATCTCAGAAATTTATCATTACGGTGCCTGTAATTCGATAAACATATCCAATTATACAATTGTCTTATTAAATTAAGAAAAACTATATTTTACATTAAAAAACGCAGTCTTACATTATGATATCAATCTTATTGTGTACATTACACATAAAAAAGTCGAGTCTATCTAAAGTATCTTCCTTTGTCTAAATTATATGTTTAAATTATCATGTTTTCCAGATTGGGTTTTCGAGATGTAGTTTTGGACATGCATTTATTTATTAATACTGAGCTATTGCGCAGCGTCACTGAGCCCGTAGTTTGAATCAAGCCTTTTTTACATTGTCTCCGGAGATGTTAACAACGAACGATTTACGACGACGATCGATACGTTGCGATCATGGACGTTAGTTCTATCGATCGTCCGTTTGATGCTCCTTCTTACAGAAGCGAGCAATCGTTGTTTCCTTCTGTGTAACTATTGCAGCAATACTCGCCAATATTCGCAGATTACATTGCGATCACTATCATATAGCGTTTCTTAGATCGAGTTGCATTAAGTTCGATTGCCAACAGTGCGATTTTGTCCCGACGTGGTTTAGCATTTTTTTGGCTCTTTGCAACAAATATTTCTTTTGCTCCTTTCTTTGCGAATTATATGTATATTGTATATTGTTTCTTTCGGACCTTTTCAACGCGCAGCGTGTTATGCCTGATTTCGTAGATATACCTCGTGTCCGACCATACGCTGCACTTTCTACTGCGTTCTTAAGCTCGCGCGATTAACAGTCATTCTTTTCGATAAACGCGCCCGATATTAGAATAAATTCGCTGTACGTTCTCTTGCACTCGAAAGCACTGTCGTCCTTTGTACTAATCGACCTGTTTTCTTCCGCGGGATTAGCACAACGTTGGCAAGCGAATAACGTCACGACGCTCGCATCAACTAAAGTGGATTACGGTCTCTTGGTGGTAGGAAAACAGCGAAATTCGACGGTGTCTCTCAACGTCACGCGTTATCGGGGGTTTCTTCGTAGAAACGCGCGTCGTTGAACGTGCCGGGATCTCTCGAGGGGCCCTTCGCGCTACGATCTTATTTCACGACGTTTACGTGACCGGAAGGAAGCGTTTCCGCCGCTCGCGTACCGCTGGTAATCACGTAAACACATACCCGCCGAACATTTTCAGCCTGTCCTGTTCTCGCCACCTTCTTCCGTCCGTTTGCGTGTCGTTGCCGCGAGAATCGCGAGATCAACAATTGACGACCCCACCAGAAAATGGAAACGCTCCGCGTTTCTACCGACTTTTCTACGAATTCTTCGAGGAACGAAACGAAATTATTGTATCTCCTCGCGCAGTTCTTCAAAGATCTTAGCTTAGCTACAGCTTTATTTTACATGGTTTGTTTATCGTTTGCATAATGGGCTTTGACGCATCTTGGCGTTTCGTTCGCGGTAAGAGACGAGGATGGAAACGTTTGACGGTCTTTAATAACTACAGCTTTTTTTACATGATTTTGTTTATCGTTCGCATAATGGGCTTTGGCGCATCTTGGCGTTTCGTTCGCGGAAAGAGACGAGGATGGAAACGTTTGACGGTCTTTAAATTATCAACAACGGTTGCGTACAAGGTAAGAATAAATCCACGTCGATTAACTTAGGCGCTTAGCTATTCCGTCCGAAGGGAAGAACACGTTCACATCATTAGCTCGGCATGCGTGCGTGTGTTTGTCCATATATCGTATATGTATATATATATATATATATATATTTATTTATGTATATGCGTGCATATAATGCGCTCTCTTGAGTCACGCGAAAAATAAATGATGCGCATCGCGAGCATCGTTCGAAGGCTAATCCGTGAATTGGTTACGATAATTAGGTCGTTACGATGATCTTTAGGTCCGGTTACAGTATGGTACACTCTAAAACGAATAATCAAATTCGTTATTTAGCAGCGCGTGTGGAATTATTTACAGGTCGCTCGCGCGAAACTCTCCCGCGCGTCGCGTTCTCTTCCGTCGCTCGTGCACGCCTCGTCGTCGCACTTCCGGATGGGAATTAATTTATCGGGGTCGATTGCAGTTATTACGGGATCGGATCGTTGCAGCTACGCGGAAAATCTCGCTGTTGCAGCCTGTCGTAACGCAGACGTGCACAGGCGTAACTCCCGCGGGAAGTCCATACGCGTTCAAATCCGGCAATTATTGCGATAAGACCATCTAAACTCCTTAAAATAGTGTTTCACATTTCTTCTACAAAAATGGTTAAAATGCATCTTGAAATCAAGTTTGACGGAACTAATTTATCAGCTTGGTTGATTAAATCATTATATTCAGCTAATTGTAATTACGCAACCTAGGATATATAAATCGTAATAATTTAAGTCATATTTTCGACGATATATTATAATAATTACTCGAATGATATAAATATGTTATTTTGATGATATAAATGCTGGACGTTTAATAATAAAAATTAAAGACGCAAGAGTTTTGAGACATGAACAAACGTCTAACTTTTATAAATTTAAACGACTTATTTCTCACAAAGTAGGAAACGGTTTTTCGCGATTAAAAAGGATACTTTTGTATCTACTTTTAGATCTACAATTCGTGAGATCTGAACGTTCACGGACTACGCTCGCGTTGGTCATCGTCGACAGCGTCTATCTACGTAAAACTTGACCCCGATCTCCGTCCATCGAATGGAATGTAGAATCTTCTGTATATAATGTGGTACGTATAATATATATATTTATATATAATATATTTATTCTCTTGCGCATTTGTAAAAAGCCTCCCCTACCTAAAAACAACGTGTCGTGTCGCGTGAGTTCGTCTACTATACTGGCGATAAATCAACAAGTCCTTTAAAATACTTATATTTCCTCTATTCCGGGAAATCCACGGTCATTTAAATCTCTCTACCGAACACTCAAACATAACACCGATTTACCTTTTCTTTCTTTTTTTTCCCTTTCTTTCCCCCCTCTCGCTCTTTCGTGTCGCCGTCGTCGCTTCCTCGCCGCTCGCGTGCGCTTTCGTGTCGCTTTAGTCAGTCTTGGCATCGTAAAATGTTTAGGTGCTTCAGTACAACTTAATAAGTACAGATTCTATAAACGGGGTCTGCTTTGAGCGGACCCCGCTTTCTCTCTTTTTCGCTAAAATCCGCGCCGCGTGCGCGTTCGCCACATGCGTATACAGATAGATTCATACGTACACATATGTGTCAATATGTATATTAATCTCGTCACCTTAAAAATATATTATTGTCTTTCGATGAAAACGTAGCACTTAATTCGCCGTTCGCTCCTCCTCCTCCTTCTCCTCCTTCTCCTTCGTCCGTTCACGCGATGGTGATCTCGATGACGGATCTCTGGTATCTGAACAATATAAACGTGAAATAATCGCGAGGCGATCGACCCTTGCAGCTCTCTTCTACACTTGAACCTCGATATTGTGATCGGCTTGTGAATAGTGAGTGATGGGACAGCTACTACAACTGAGTACTCCTCTCCTTATCCCTTATTACTTATTTATTGGATGGCCCTATGAGAAAGCAGTACTCGCGAAGTTTCTACAATACGCCGGTAAACCCCTAGTAGTGTCCGCACCTTTCACGCGCGATAACGATAGAGTTCACGGTTCTGACCTCAGCAGCGTAACCGTCTCCTTAAGCGGACGACCCTGCACTCTAAAGTGGAAGTATTTTGGCTCTCGTTCTGGCTCCGGCTTCATTCGGACGTTTAAGCTTTAAATGAACAATGCCAATACCGATTATAAACCTGGATTTATTCTCTTCACTTTCAGAGACATATGGGTGCTGTCTAAGACCGAGGGTTCTGGTCCTATTTTGGGTTTAAATCCACGTTCTTCCAAAAATACCATGAATGATCTTTGAGAATGGAAGTTTCAAACAATTCTGGTCTTACGTAACTCTGGTCCTGTCGAGATAGTAATTTTATACAAGAGACACGATATTAAATTCCTTTCTCTAAGCGGAATCTCCGATTCTATTTGTATTCCTATGACAATTTTGCCCTTTTCGAGAGCGTGGAACCGTGGGGTGTGACTTTGCTTTTTCCCGAGACGCGCACTATATCAAGGACCCAGCGCGATTCGCGTGAACGAGGACCATATCTTCGCACAACTTTGACAGGAATCAACACGTCGCTCGATCGGATTGGACACGATTCTTTCACACTTCGACGGCGATCTTCGTTGCACTTCGCGTTCAGTTTGTTAATTCGCTAGGAACACCAGAGACGCATGCCGAGTCTCCAACGGCGTGGGCTGGAGTTGACGATCGTCAGGATACGTTATCGTACTTGTCGTTGTCGATATTTAGGCGATCGTCGATCTTGGTCCGACGCGTGCGATTTACGCGTGAAGGCTCGCGTTCATATCGCGCGATCAACTCGTCGTCGACGACGGCAGCAGCGTCATCGGGTCGACAAGGTTCTCTGATATCGACGTCGCATTGACGATCGTCGGACTCGGGGTTCGTTATCATACGTCGTTGTCGTGGCAGAAGTCAATCTTCCGTCTGGCGAGTTGCAGCCGTCGTTTGTCGACGATGAAGTCCGTCACGCAACCCCTGATGCCGCGATGACCGGGCTTGCCGCCGACGAAAATCTTGCCGTTGGTCGTCAGCAACGTTGTGTCCATTGAGATCTTGACGGGCGCATTCTCGTCGATCTGAATCGTACACGCCTTTCGTCGTCGGGACGCTCGGATGTGATGGAAGACTCCGTCGTCCACTCTCTCCTATAATCACGTCAATAGTAATATGTGAAAATCGTGGAAATTTTGAAGAAGCGAGCATATCAATTAAAAAGAAATATTTTTGGGAGATTTTTATTGCATCGCAGAGAAAATACAACAATATATTATTATTTTAAAAAAGCATCAAGAGAAGCGCATTTTCTGTCTGTGATTCTAGTAGAAATAAATAGTTTCTATCAGACAGATATTTGAGATGAGAAATGTTTTTATTATTTTGTATCTTTCTAAACAATTTTATTATTTTATCTCTATCAATATATTTGACAAATACAATTCTAAGTACAAAGCAGACAAAAAGATATAAAATATTATATATAATTGTCTGTGAGTATAAAAATAAAAAGAAAAGAAGAGTTTAATTAAAATGGTCACGGAGAGTAAAATAAAAAGGGGAGCGTGATATCTTTTAAATCAATGTAATAGCTTACCTTGCTTTTTACGGATATCTCTTCATCAATCTTGCTCTTATAAGTAAGCACCACGTGACCGCCGTGAAGGGACAAAAAGAGATGCTCCATCTTTCCTCTTCCCACCCATGCGATAAGACCTTCGGGATGTATCGTCCTTAGCCGCAGCTCAAACTTGTTCGATTGCTGTCCCCTGCGTCTGAACGAGCGTGTTCGTAATAACAGATGTTCATTAAAAAGAAAATTTCGATTTCAAAATTAAGCACATGCCAATAATTCACATTACAATCTATGTACTTTTCTACACTAAGTTTTCTACACTATATGCTTAGATAGGCAGTTAAAAACTTGATAAAATAAGAAACAATAAAAATTATAAAAGCAAAGTTCTTTCAAAGTCTTTTTATCTAGCTTTATCAGCTCTTTTTACTTTAAATTTTATATCAAAGTCAAAAAGAAATAAGATTGCACAATATTATTAAAATAATTGTTAATTATGTAAGCGTGTTGTTGATAAAAACTATTGTAAGAAGCTGCCTAGCTAATTGTATCCATAATTACAATGTTACGTCGATTCTACGTCAATTACATTCCCTATTACGCAACCAGACAATTGGCTCCGAAGTCTACGGGGATGGGAAGTCTACGGATTGCTAGGGATGTGATTATCGGAGATTGTCATACGACACTACAATGCGCGAGCAGGAAAATCAATCTATCCCTCAAACGAGTACACCACAGCTATTTTCCATTCTCTAGAAAACTTACTCCGTGTAATCGTAACTGTCGTATTCGTAGTCGACATCCTCCTCCAAGTCGTAGTCGGAGTAGGACTCCTCAAAGTACTCGCCGAGGGTAGTGTTAGTCGAGTTAGTACTAGGTGGTGGTTACATAATCAGAAGGTTAGTGACAGTAGTCGTTAGTCGGGAACGCTAATTAGTCTAGTCGTCGAGCGACCGAGGTTACTAATCTCAAGTGCACCTAATCGAACATCCTAGAGGATGTGCCGATCTAAAGTTTCGATTCTTCGGAGTTCTAGCTGAGCGTTACTCACCTTCTTCCGTAGCGATGCTTAAATTGCAAGAAGTTATTGCCCTCGAAACGTACAGGACGCTCTGATATTTCGGTGCCGGACACATCGTAGCCCATAACTGAAAAAAATATTTGTGCAACCACTTAAAAATTTTTTCTAATTACATCATAACAATGTAATTAATTATTAATTAATAAGGTGTAAACTATATTTTAACTTTTCGAAGCTAGCTCGTGAAATATTTAAATACATAAGATTATTAAAAAATTTATTTTATTGTCGCATATATTTCTAAGACCGTTAATATCACAAAAATTTAATGAGGTTTAAAAGGAAGTAAAGGAACATGTGCAGAGAAATATAAGCGAAATGTATATATATTATTTCATTAAAAAATAATGAAAATGCAAAGAAAAGACTTACAGAATTCGCAATGCAAGCCGTTGTAACCACTGGCGCATTTGCAGAGATAACTATTCAAGAGCGGAAGGCAGACCCCGCCGTTATGGCAAGGATTCTCGTTGCTGGGACACGGTAGACCGTCGTAAATCTCCGTGTTGTGTTGAGTAACATTCACGGCGAGATTCTGATATGTTTTGCCATTTACCATTAGTCTCTGCACGGCGCCTACTAATCCGGTCCAGGCTCCGGACAGACGATGAACTTCTCGCCAGTGTCTATGGAAACAAGCAATCGTGAGCATCGTTCGTTGTTCAGGCAGTATACCGGAGACGTAAACTTATTTTTTACACAATCGAATGGACGTAATGTTGTTTTTATTATAATAAAAGTGCAAGATTTAATAATCGCAAAAATATAAAAAATATATAGCTATAAAAATTTTAAGACATAGTTAAAATAATAAAAAGTAAATAGTGTAATTTAATAAAAATAACTCACTTAACGCCACCAACATAAAGCGGCATTTCCAGATTTAATTCCGTAAGAGGACTTCCGGACAATCCCCTGGCAACGGTTCCGTCGTCGAGCTGGAGAACACCTTCTCTGCCGAGTCTGTTGATCCTCACGCAATGCCACATGTCCCGACTGACCGGGTCAGGCGACGTGATGTTCGCGATACCGCTACCGAGATTGAATCTAAACTCAAGCCTGCCGTGAACCAGGTTCAAACTGATGAAGTCGCCTCTGCCATTGTTCAGCTGACCGTTGTAGAGTAGAAGACCATCGTTCGCGCGCGTAAGAAACCATAACTCAATGGAGAACGCTTTTGCGACGCCTTCCAGGCAGGGCAACTCCAAATATCCATTTCCGTTCATCTCAGGGATCAGCAACTCCGTCAGTTCGGCGTCCACTGGAAATAATGATGCTTTACAGTAACTTAGAAAAGATAAGACATTACAATTTTTAAAAATGAAATTATATTGAAAGATTAATATCGTTTGTACGTTAATAAAAAGAAGAAGCAAGATTGGTCAGTGAAGAGTTTCTTCTTCTCTAAGAATCTTCCGAATGCTATTGTACTTACGGATCTCACAGTGCTCGCCAGTTCTACCAGGCGGGCACTTGCACACGTATCCTCCCTGCGGCAGGATATCGCAAGTGGCACCGTTCTGGCAGGGCTCGCCGATGCACGGATCCAGCGATTCCTCGCAGTTTCTACCAGTGAACTGCGGCGGACATATGCACCTATAGTCCGGCGGCTCGTACTTCTCCACCGCGTAATTGCTATGGTCATAATTTTTCTCGTACTGGAGCTCGGAATCGTAATCGCCTTTCCTCGCGTTCTTCTTGGTCCTTCTCTGGTCGATCGACGTGCAGTGGGAACCCCTGCACCTGACTATGTTCACTCCGCCGCTTTTGCCGTTGCCGCCTCTGTTGTTCCTGCTTTTACCCCTCTTCTGTAATCTCCTGCAATCCCGGCCGTTACATAGGTCCTCCTCGAAGATCGGCTGGCATGTCGCGCCGTTCTGACAGGGTAGATTGGCGCACGCGTTATCGCCGCATTCCTTCACGCGGTAACTCTCGAGAACGTCTCTGTCGCGACCTACGTGGAGATCTATGTTGTTCCGATTGATTTTCAGCTTGCGTATGCAGCCGAGAAGCCCATGGTTGGTGCCAATATTGTCGTAGACCCTGTTTAGAAATTCGTGATCTTATCCATGCGTTCTATTTTTAGCGTTTAAATTTGTAACTATAAGAGAACGCTAGTTAAGAGGATTTTCCCAATCAAAGCCGTAAATGAGCAACTTTTGCGAATATTTTTTAAAAAACAGAAAGATTTTTTGCGTTTAAGTTTAAATTATATTTTAGAAGTTTAAGTTTTTTAACAGTCTGTGCTTGACCTGTTTAATTCTGAGATCAAATGTTTATAACTTTGTCAATTTTTTATAGATATCAAAACATATTTTCAAGATCTAAAAATTTGAAAAAATTGGAATTTTTACGTGAGAAAATCTCTTAATTCCTTTTTTTATTCAGTAGTACGTTTGCAAATATTACTTAGTGTAATTAGTCGGCATGTTTCCGATGAAAGTGTCTTGATTCAAGTCCAAAGACTTCAGCATTCCCTGACTTTGTCCGGCCACGTCTTCGCCGTCGTTAAAAATCAGCACTCCGTCCTTATGGTATCTCTTTGCCGCCACTCTATGGAAGGTCTTCATGGTCACTCTTTCCGGTGACATGAGTACCACAGGTCCGTTTCCCAAGTTATATCTGAACTGCACATATCTGAAGCACACAATTATTCATGAGCTCTGCAAATTGGATACACCAGTCATTATAATTTGATCAACAGCGAAGTTTTTGCATCTTCTTTTTTGCTTTTGTGTATTCCTTGTCATTGGCAAACAATTACGTAAAACCAATTCTATTTAATGTAAATTTGACCAACTTGATATTTTGTATTTAAAGTGAGTTATAATTCACAAGAAAATTAATAGGACTCTCGAAAATTTAAAACAACTGTAGAAGGAAGGGCTGATGAGAGTGCGGCGCGGTAATTAGTGCGCAATAGAATATAAATATAAACTATATTTTATTAAAGTTAAATTACTTTAATTATCGAACGTTTCGGCTACTTTTTGAGCCATCTTCAGCGATGTAAAAATATTGGTCCTGAGTTATAATTATCTTGATAGACATCTTTGAATTAAATTGCACAAGAAAAAAATGGCTTATTGTATATGTTCGTCCGTTGCCTTCAGAAAGCTTATTTTCGAGATAATCGTGATAAAAGATACCAACCCGTCGACAATGGCCAGCGAGACAAAGTCGCCGGTGCCGTCGTTTTTCTGCTGATTGTACAGTATGATTCCGTTGTCCGCATACGTTTTGAACTCGACCTCGATGCTGAATTTGTGATACGCTTTCAGCCGGTTCATCCTGACGTAGCTTTTGCCGTCAAAGGAAGGTACGTCGTAATCCCGCTTGTTGATCTCCTCGTCGCATAGCAGCCCGGTGTAATTTGGCCGGCAGATACAGACGAAAGTTGCGCTGGGCAAGTCGATGCAAGTCGAGGTCATGTGGCAGGGATAAGAGAGACACGCGCGAAATTCCTGGGTCGGCGTCACCGGCACGTAATTAGCTGACAAATGATTAAGCGAAATTAATCTTCATTTAATTACGACGACGTTGATAATTCACGGGCGGGAGTCGAGCTTGTGAGCGATTGAACGTCAGAAGGTTTGGACGAATTTAACCCTTTGAGGACAGGGGGTTGCTAAAGGATTAATTATGGAAGACTTACCCCTTGTCAACAATGCGTATTTAAGGCGTTAAGACTTAAGAAATTGACCAATCGCAGTCGTTTATTCTCCTCATATACGACTGTGATTAGTCATTTCTTAATTCTTAACGCCTTAAATACGCATTGTAGACAAGGGGTTAGTATTTTTAAGGGTTTTTTGAATCGCTGAATCCGAATCTGACTTTAGAATTTCAAAATTTTGTAATCCAAAATGGCACATCAAAATTTTTAAAATCATTCGATCTGCGTGAAACTCAGTTTACTAAGGTTTTTGATGGCGCTCTTTTCATTGCGTGACGCGTAACGCATCAGACGGCTTTACTCTACCGCCGATTTTGCTGAAACGCGCCTAAAGAAGTTTCACTTCAAAAAGTCAGTATATATGAGTAATAAATGATAGAGAACCTGCACGATTGTCAGCGGAAAGAGAAAAAAGAAAAAGATTTTAGAATCGGAAAAAGCGCCATCGGGAACCCCTATGATATGACTTTCATAGAAATTGAATAATTTTTCGATCTTTTCGACGTCCGCCATTGTGAATTTTAAATTTTTGATTTCAAAATTAAAGAGGGCCATCAAAAACTTCTGTATTTCAAGTTTCATAAAAATCGGGCTAATAGTTTCTGAAATATAACCGGAGAGCACGTACACATGCTCCCCGTCCGCTAAGGGTTAAGAATCGAAACCGCAAACTTCTTTAATTAAACCCACTCTCAATATTAATATTATCTATTATTATTAATTATTCGTCTGATTAATTTTAAACGGACGCGTTACCATAATAAATAAAAAAAGTCGCTAATACGGTATTTAGTCTATAGTATATTTTATGTAAAGAATTCAAAAGTGGAGAGCGATAATTAGGCGCGAATTGAGACTTTCGGTCTTACCGAAGCACTCTTGCCGATCGCTGGTTTCCGCGTAGCCCTCGGAACAGATGCAGCCGCCGTTTGAGCATTCGCTGTTCGGTATAGTGCAATCCTTGTCGTCGGTGCAGAGATCACCCAGTAGAGCGGTGACCACTCGAATCGTCGCCGGCGTCGGTCGATACACTGCGGCCACTCCTGCAAAAGTTAAATTTTTCATTACCTCTATCACTAAAAAATCAGGAATTCGAGCTTTCATTAGGGAAAAATAGGTTCTAAAAACTTGTCAAGATTTTTAAGAGAGAATTATTCCCTAGGACCATCTGGGAAAGATAAATATAGCTTTGATATAATATTATAGACAAATATAACTTATATATACATATATGTATTAGTTCATTGAACTAATGCTAGTTTATTGAACTAATTCACTGAACTCTGCGAGCAGACGCGCAGCGGATTTTGAATTATTTAATGTGAATATAGAATTAAATAAATTTCTGCAATTTTCGCATGGTCAAGTATTACCGTGTCGCGTTTCAAGCATTTCAAGCAATTTTGAAGCATTAACGTATCGATCGTGTTAATCCACATTTAACAATAAATCAATAATGCGGTTAATGAAGTAGTACACATTACATTATAAATTTATCTAGTTAATTATCAATTGTCCCAGTACAATGGTTTGGTAATTAGTTCGATCTTCAAATGTTTTAGAATTTTCGATAAAAATTACAGGCTTAGGAAGTGAACAGCATTTTCTTGAAAACAAATTAAAATCTTTTGCTTTCTTCTCATTTTTCTGAAAAAATACATGAAGAAAGATGTGGCCTAAAGGGGATTCTATAATAAAGGGTTCTCAGAAGAGGATGTTTCTTTTTACCATGTTTTAAATTATCTCTGTCGATGGTGATGGTTTCTTGATGAGCTCGGTGGGTGTAATAATATCGTGGGTCCGGCTCCGGTACCAGGAGATGCCGCGTGGATTTGGACAATGGAGAAATGGCGGCCGCTGGTTGAGTGTACTGTACAGCTGTGTATCTCTTAACGGGGAAGTCCGTATTAACCATAGGATCGTCTGAAAATGTTCGTGAATTCCGGTTCTGCCATTATTTTCCCTTCTCGCGTTCTACGTGGAGAGATTTTATTTTATTTCAGGGCTTGTAACCACAAAAATTTATTAATTATAAAGTTCTTTCTTCATTAAACGCGGTTTCTTCATTCACAATAACGATTGGAATTAATAAAAAAGATTATTGTTAGACATATTATATTCAAATATGCGTTGACACATTATTTTGTTCATCGTGTGTATGTATATATTATCGATTGAAGAGAAAAATTAAATAAAAAAATTTTTGAGAGACTACAATATAAAATATTACATAAATAATATAAGATAAAAAATATATTATTTTAAAAATCGGTTATAAGCCCTGATTTTATATCTAATTGGTTATATCCTTAAAAGTCGGTTTCGATCAGCGTAATAATGGCAATATTATTCCTAAACAGGATTCGCGTTTTGTCGCTGCGTGTTATGTGTGTTCGTGTGTATGTGTGTGGTGTATGAAACTCCATTATATAAAAAAGAAAGAAATAATTAATTTTCCTCGTTAAAAGTTATAACGATGGTGACACCTATGAATATATATGATTATAAAGCTAACAGAGAATAGCTTTATCTCTGCTTGGACATCTGTTAATTAATTTCAAGATAAAACTCTGGTCTTTTTTTAGAAGTGAAATTTGTAAAAATAATTGATTTCTCCATTTTGCTTTTGTGAATAAACAAAAGTATGCGACGCATTACGAAAAGGCTGCATGACAAAATAATATTTAAGCATGAAGAGAGTAGAAAATGAACGAAATCTCAGTTTCAATTAGATTATTAATTTTTAAACAAATAATATTAAGAATAAGACCGATGATATTAAACAAATATAAATATGAAAAGCCCATATCGGTTGCGGCGGATCTTGGTGCCTAATAATTATTATTTTGTGAATATTCCTGCTCATGCGAACTTCGCGCCGCATATTCGTCGGTCTTCAAACCCAGTCCTTACATGAAGCCGGAATAATTAATTCACATATTAAATTGACGAGCAATTTAATTTTTGATGCTCACTAGCATCTATAAGATCCCCCTTCTCATTTTTTTCGGGGAATGGGGGAATGGGGGGATCTTATAGATGCTAGTGAGCATCAAAAATTAAATTGCTCGTCAATTTAA
The DNA here is from genome assembly GCA_003063805.1 of Aphaenogaster ashmeadi. Lineage (NCBI taxonomy): Eukaryota > Metazoa > Arthropoda > Insecta > Hymenoptera > Formicidae > Aphaenogaster > Aphaenogaster ashmeadi. The sequence goes on from NJRQ01000146.1 coordinate 281,723, forward strand.
TATGTGAATTAATTATTCCGGCTTCATGTAAGGACTGTGTTTCAAGACCGACGAATATGCAGCGCGCAGTTCGCATGAGCAGAAATATTCACAAAATAATTATTATTAGGCACCAAAATCCGCCGCGACCGATATGGGCTTTTCATATTTATATTTATTAATTTTTGTTGGAGCTCGAGCAATCATAGATCAATCTGTGTTTTCATTCGTGCTTACGAAAAATCTCAGCGGAAGGAATAAAAGTCGTTGGAGTCGCCCGTTGTGTTTCCTATAATGATTTAAGTTGCGATCCTGAAAACTACATCCGAAAGCTTTAAGAAAGACTTGAGAACCGTTTCACGAGCTGCCTCCTAATCTCCCACACGGTTCCGTATCTCTACTCCTTATCCTCTTACTTCTTATCTCCGTGAGTGATTTGCTTTAAAAATACCATTCTTTATGATGAGTACGAATAAATGCAATACCTTATTTTCTATCTTTAATCCGCCAAATCTTCGCTTTTCTTTTTCTCATAGGAAAGGGAAGAAATATTACACGAAACTTCGTGGAAATTATAAATCGAGTTAGTCGACGAAAGGAGTTGATGAAAGGGATGTTCCATTTCAATTAACGCTAAGATATTAAAGTATCGGATATCGCATTGTTTACATCTTCATAAACAAATGCCGCATTTTTACTTTGTGTTTTCGATTAATTTTATTTTTAGATTCTAAAGCTTCAGAGTAGAATCAAATTATATAATTCCGCTCTATAACCGAAGCTCTATAGCGCGTCAATGTCCAAAGGGCATTTATAGAACTCCATAGTACGTTCTATAAAATTATCTTATTTCGTTGCCATTATTTAATTTCTATTTGCGTGGAAAGGATTCGCGTCACCTCGACACTCGAACGCGCGAAGATGGGCGCGACGACGGCGCGACGGCGTTTCTCTAAATAATGAAAATCGAAAAGCTAATTCTATCGGCACGGCGTAACGCGAAACTGTTAACAGGAGTCGCAGCGGCCTTAATGGGATTTTAATTACTTTCCAATTGCCGCGTTGCTTCCTGTTATTGCCCGTCGAGAACTTCCGCTATTTTTTTCTCAACAATCGCCCGCCATCCGCCCTTTCCTCTTTCTCTCTCTCTCTCTCTTTGGATTCTGAACTCTCCTCTTCCCGAACCCACCCTCTCGCACATCCAACAATCCGCTTATTTGTCTCCGTATAATCGATTCGTTTATTTACTTCCGCTGCGAGAACGAGCTTTTCTCGTTCTCGCGCGCTGTCGCCGCTGCAAGCATCCCCGCCTCTTCTCTTCCTCCGGGATCGCGTCGGTCCATTTAAAGGACTTCGAGAGTGGCAGGATACGACGCGGAAATATAAACCGACGTTTTACAATAAACGAATCTCTTCCGCTTCCTGTTGATGGATATTTTTATAAAATTTAGAATGCGTTTGGACGTTTGATGAGATATGTCTGTCGATGCTGATTTACTAAAGCTATGCATACTGCATATTGCCAACTGGGAACGCAACTAGGGAAATCGATTAACTGATAAAAGTTCAATTGACGGGTTTTTCGATTTTTCGTTTAATGGAACATGTAACAGCGAATTAATATTTTCTAACACATTTGCAAACTTTTTCTAGATCTAAATCTTCCTCCACGAAATGAATGTTATTTTAATTTCCTCATCAATTGAAATGGAACTTTTAATATTGAAATACATTCAATATTGCAAATGCTGGATTTATTGAATACCGACTGCCTCGGGTTTCCACGATACAATAGATTATACTAACCCCTACATTGTTATATTGATTTATTGCTTTTTCTCGCGAGCAATTTATCCCAGGATGTTCCTTTGGCGACGCGAACATTTTCACATGAAAAAGTAAACGTCGATCGCATCCGTGATCTGCTCGCCCTCATCCTTTCGGTTATCCCGGTACGCGACCTCGATATCCCCCGCTTTTCGATAGTAACGCGATCACCGTAACTCGCGCTTGCGTCAAGCGTATCGCTCGCAGGACATCCGGCGACCATGTCGTTTCGCCGCCGATCTACACCTACAGGATCCTCCGGAGGAATATATCACGGCATGGTGGGCCTTCTTTCGCGCAGCAAGCTCAAAGAACCAGCTGTCACGAGAAATTACGGCATGCATTATTTACCAGGATCTCAGCGTCCACATCCTCCTATCTTTCAACCCCCCTTCCCTTTCCCCCTTTGTCCCATCGTTGTCGACTTCGATCCCATGCGTTGACGGGGGACGAGGCGAACGAGAAGAGTACATCGAACGGTAAGGAGCCCCGCCGTGACCACCCGGCGAAGTCGGCGTACCCGATGAAACTGCTAGAGCGAAGTCGAGAGGAAGATAGCGGGGAGGGGAGAGAAGAAACAGTAGGAGCGAAAGAGAAGAGTACATCGTAGAGGAAGGTAGAGGGAATCCGCGAAGACGGCGTAATCTGATTTATGTTTGACTCCGGAGGACGAGCCCCGAAGAAGAACTTTTTAAGAGATTGACTTTCAGCGAGAGAGCCCAGACCGGTTGAAAGTGAGGGTCGGGGGAGAGGGGGAGGATGGGAGGGAGGCTGAGCAATCGAAAATAAGGGTCGGGGTTCGCGGGGCGAGCGAGAGACTTTAATAGATTCCGACGTTTCGCTCCGCGAACTTCGTCAGGGGTTCGGAATATCTTGAGAAGTGCGAGGAAAGAGGAAGGGTGGCGGAAGAGGAGGAAGAGAGCGAGGGTGGGAGGGGGATCTCTCTTTCTTCCGTACTTTTTGCATGGTTTATCGCGGCCCGGGCTAGATTCGCCGGTCTGATTGAGTCGGGCTCCGAATTTAATGCCGGAATAATCAACGGTCCGCGAAATTAGATCGCGATCGCGACCGTCTCCTCGCCGGGGCTGTTCGTAATTAGTTGTGGAACTCTCGCTAATGATGCGTGCGCTCGTTACATCTATCGCCGGGTCCGCGGGAAGAGACGATCGATTACGTGCTACTAGAGTGATCACGTGTTCGAGTTTTGGGACAACATAATTCTACAGTTCGGAAACGAAGAGGTTCAAATAAATGGAGAACGGTTTCTCCACCGTAAACTATACATTTCGCGTCTTCTTTCACAAATGATGGCTATCGTTTGCTATAAATCTTGTTCATTACGGATATTCCAGTTGCTTCCCATCGTTTCTTTTAATAACCACAAAAGAATCTTCCCTATGACGACATCCTCCACCGAGACTTTCTAATTTCCTCTCACGAAGAAAATAATGCTGGCCGAAAAATATCGAGTAAAACTTTGTCGCCCGTATCTCTTTGCGGGGAGGGGGGAGGGGGTGAGGGGTAAGAGAGTTATGCGAGTCACGCGGGTTTAATGCTCGCGGCTGGACCGCCGGACTGCCGCCAGTTACCGTTCTGGATGTCGGTTCTTCTCTTCTGGAGACACGTCCCACGGGCGCCACTTAAGGGGAGATCACGCTGGAAGTCCGCGGTGATTTAGTTAAAACCACCTTCGGCGCTCGCTTCAGTTTCGCGAGTTAACGTTCGCCAACTTTCTTTACGTGCAAACGCGTTGGTCGGTACACCTCCGGGGATGCTTTAACACGACTCCGACTGGGCGAACCTAGCCGCACACCTACATTCTCGCTACGCCTCGGTATCACTTCCAAATAATCGCAATGAATCACCGAGCGGTTTAGAAGCTACTGACAAATCTTGAAAAACGCGAGTCACAAATGTATAGATCTTCAAATGCGCGTGTGATTTTAAAAAATTAATATTGAAACAATAATTAGAAATTAAATAAAATAATTAAATTTTGTATATCATCTCTTCCGTTAATTTCATTGTTTTTCTTTATTTCACTCTTGTACCTCTTTGCGTATTGAACCCTCAGTTGAAAATATTGGTGCCGGCGAGTCGAGTGGCGATTGCAATAATTATGCGGTCGCAAGTGCTTTGATCATGACACTTCCATCAAGTAATTCATGTCAATTTGAACGCAAGTCCGTTTGCTTACTTTGCTTCCTTTCTTCCTCAGTTTACTTTCAACCTGGCCGTTGTGCACGCGTTGCATTCGCCGCGATTCGTATTAATCACAAGTGTTATTCACGAAAACAACGAGGACGTGCTGGTTGATTAAGAAAGCAAGCAAAGTAGTAGCTGCGGTCGTTCCGGTGCGGTTGCGGGTGCGGGGGTTACAAACATATATACATGTCAGTAGAAACTTGATGAGTTTATTATAACGTTTGGATATACAAAGTGGACTACTGGTTAGTTCTTCTAGGGCAAGCTGGGCGTTTGTTTAATCAGGCTTCTCCGCGAAGAGAGAATTTACTGACGCCGTCGTCTCGTCTATACTTTGCTCCCGGTCTCTGTCGTAATTAACAACGTTCTCTATTTGAACAATCTAAATTCTTATAAGCCGATGTCACAGAGTTGTGGCGCGGCTGTCCGACTGCTTTGTTAGGCCACGATTCTACCAGGTCGTTCTCGAAGGATCTTTGTTCTTGGCGATAACAATTATTCTCACGTATATTTAAGTTCTTGTTTTATTGTACAAATTTAACATTTCCTGATAACTCCTGAGCGATGATTGCATCTGTTGGTCCTAACTCTGGTTATCTAAATTCTCCCGATTAATTTACAAAACAATGAGTCGCCAAATCACAGATTAATTCAGTTCAGACTGTTGGAGCAACTCAACTTACAACGATACGCCGCAATTTCGTATCTTCGGAGACTAGTTTTACGTGTAACGGGCATGCTTATCCTTCTCTTCTTGTACATATACGTTTATCGTTTCAAATTTAGCTCTGACCTCGAATATCCTATCACCGACGCGTTTATCTCTGTTAACATCGCTACACAATTAGGCATACTCTTCTTGACTATGAGTTACGAGCACCAGTTTCGCCTATTTAACTACGAGCTGGCTGGCGACCGCGTTATCTGCAGTTTCCTTTCTAAAGGGGTATAATCTCGTTAGAAGCCGCGGCCGTTCGCGATTTCCCGGACTTGTTTGCTCGGGCTGTGTGTACGTGTGTTTCTCTCTCAGTAGCGCTGGACGAAAAGCGACCTGTTCGGCGGAGTACGTTCAGTGAACCCACCTCTGCAGTGGCCGAAGGCCTGCGTGACCACGTCGGCCTGGTGGCCGCACGCGTAGAGCCGCAGCTCGCACTCGTTGTCGTAGGTCTGCCCGTCGCTGCCGCACACCGGCACAGACGGCACGTCTGCCGGGCATGCGGACGGGCAGACGCAATGCACGCCGCCGATCTCCGTGCAGTGGCCGCCTGAGTAGCACTCCAGCTCGTTGCAGCTCGTCGGTACGGGCGGTATCATGTCCGCTGCGGAGCAAAGCGGATTATAGCGCGGCGTTAATGAAATTACGCCGTCGTCGCCAGGCGGCACGACCGCATCGGATCTGAAAGGTCTACCTCGAGTGTAGACCTTAAAACGTTGGCGATCGAGGAATAAATAGCGTTTGACGCGAGGTAAGTTAGGGTGAAGTGCGAGATAGGGGATTTGGCTTTAGATTAAATAAATATTTGAATTTAAACGTTGGAATAAGTTAGAAGAATGAATCTTCTCCTCTCACTTTCCGTTTTCACTTCTATAAGGAACACTGAGGGTCATAATTAAATCTTAGCCACTAATCGGCCTTTTTTTGTACATTGTGATAAATTCAGACAATTATTATTACGTATGATACCTGAGTAACAGCCGGTAGATGTGAGTACTTTGTTGTGATCGTTGCAGATCGTGCACTTCTGTCCCTGGATGTCAGGCTTGCAGACGCAACGTCCTGTCATCTGCTCGCAGTCCTCTCTGACGGAACCGAATAGCGAGCAGCCGCATGCTACATTCAAAAAGAAAAAGTTGGTTCGTATTAATTTTTCACAAATAATTAACGCTTCCCTAATGTGTATAAGGAATAAATATATCAGTCGCTTGATCACATATGTGTCAAAAATTGATAATAATAAAAAAGAACCTTTGAAATTAGATTTTTCAGATTGTAATTAGGAATATACAGTAATATTTAACAAGGTATTATCCAAATCTATTTTCAAATTATGATAAAATAAAAGTTGTTACAGTTTTGTCCTATTATAATTTTATAGTAGAACAAAACTATAACAATAAAGTATAACTTTTATAGTTTTAGTTTATATATATAATTTTGTACTACTGTATATTCTACAACGAATATATTTTACGTAAGCGCTTGTGATGACAATACAATTTCCGTGTATGCATCTGTATTACATCGTGTACGACCGCGTCAAACGATTACACGGCGGACGGAGAATCGTGGAGTATACTGATCCCAATCTTACGTATGCATCCCTGATGACCCTCGCTTATCTTCGGCAGCCCCCAGTAACCCGGCATACACCTATCGCACTTGAGACCGCCCACACCCGGCTTACATTCGCATTGACCGGTTTCCGGGTTGCAGGTGTCGGACACGCTGCCGAGCCGATTGCAGCCGCATAAACTCGGGCAGCCCGCACCGTCCGGACCAAGCGCGGCGGTTTTCCCATCCGGGCAACAGCCGTGCCACGAGTCCACGCACTTTACCACCTGGATACCGTGTACTGAAAAAGAGCACGCAACTGTGAGCGTCTCCGAAACTTATAGGACACGTTGATCCCGCAGCGCAACTTTCTCGGGGGAACCGCATCTCGTGAGAAACTCTCTTGTGATACCAATTCTTAGAGACATTAAATCGTAATATCTCGGAGAGATAATATTTACGAAAGTTGATATAATATATTGGAATATATATATGCATAAAGAGTTGGTATTTATTTAGACATATTAAATGTTACGTAGATATATCGGTCCGAAAGTCTTTTCTTCTTGCTGACCTTTCTTGCAGCAACGAGCGAATCGCGTTGTCTGATGGCAATAACTATTGCTAGGGCAGTCTTTGCGTTCTGGTCCACTACCGCAGTCGTACTCTTTGCCCTCGGAGTCCACCAGTGGAGGGTCGCCGTTGCAAGGCTTGACTTCCATGCCTGCGCGAACATCGTCTTATAAGTAGAAAGATTTTTAGTACCGCTATTCAATACTGATTTACAAAAAGCGATTTCTACTAAATTTGAATTCAAAGTCGTTAGTAAAAAGCGCAAGAAAAGCGTAGGGAGTTATTGTTAAAAGACAGTTTCGTCCGTCTGTTGTCTGTTCGATCAGCTGATCTTCTCGAGAGTTCCGAACCTTGGCAGAGATCGAGGGGTCGCAGTCTGAGCTCCTGCTGCCTCTGGCAGGCCTCCATCTTCATGGCGCAGAGGGAGGAGTAGATTCTGAGGTCGCTACCGCAGACGGGCCGCATGTTCTCCGGCGAAATGGAGGCGCAGTCGAACCTGCAGCTGCACCTGGGAAACTTGTCCGGGCCGAGCTCGCAGGTCGCCTCGAAGTCGCAGTGTATGTCCTTGCACGCCTCGCGCTCCTGCGTGCTAGTCAAGTCGGCGATGGTAGTGACCACGCGAGTCACCGCGGGCGTTGACTTGGTCGCTGTTAGAGGCGGTTAGAAAGCGGCGGTTAGAGCGGTTTATCGTTAGAGCGTTAGGCAGGTAAATCGTTAATGACATGCGGTTAACGCGACCCGGATCAGCGTTAAGGGATTCCAGGGCTCTAACAAGCGTCTCGATGCTGTGATCGCGACCGTCCCATGTGAGTTATTTTCAATTATGTCGCCTTGTATAGGGGAACAGCAACTTCTAAAGATTACAGGGGTGACATGTGCGAGATGTCTAAACGTCTTTGGAACTTCACAAGCGTCTCGCGCCTCGAGCGTTACGCTCAAAGGGGTTGCGGATCGCGTTACGATAGACGCCCAAACTCGTTGTCAAGCCACAATGGCTTTTCATTACATTGCCTGAGATGCTCAGCGTACTCAGTGTCTCTAAGTGCTAAAAGTTACACGTGACAACCTTGCTGCTCTGCTGATCCCGTATATTAAAGTTAAAATGCAAGTAAAATATACGTTTGATCGCGAGTTTTACGGCTGTACTTTTGTCATTAAAATTTTGGCGCGTTTCGCTGTACCGCGTTGCTGGCAGTCGCGGATTAACTGCGTAGGGATCCGTAAATGAAGTTTGCTCGACATAAGAGGTGGGTGTATAATTTTAGTAACGTACTCAACGCCGCCGCGGCCAATCTCTCGGTGCAGTCTCCATAAAATATGACGTGCAACGCCGGCAACTTGGGATCCCTGCCGCAGGCCGCTCGCTGCAGCTCGCACTCGGACTGGTAAGTTTTCGCGTCGCTACCGCAAACGAGCTCGCCGCTGCTCTCCGGACAGACCTTCGGGCACACGCACACGCCCGCCACGCAATGCGCCCCGTGGTCGCATTTCACCCTCGCGCACAGTTCTGGAAATCAATTTTCTCTTCTTAGCTAGCTCGCTGCAGATGGATCACCGCTATAAATTCTGGCTTTCCAAAACAACTAGGGGCGGGTAGTTTTCGAAAAAGAACATACACGCTTTGTATATACATTCAGTAAAATCCAACTTTCAAAATGTCGATAGAATACTATCTGAAAAATGTGTCAGACAATAAATCTCAATGCGTTTCACTTGTATCGAAAGTATTTTCGTTAATATTATTAATGTAATATTATAACATTTTCATTATTTAAGGAAGGATAGAAAGAAGAACGCGTTATTTGGTCGCAATATCAATGCATCTGCTCATCGCATTAGTTTGCGCTTACCAGACACGTAAAATATATGCTGCTTACCGCAAGCACCCACGTAGCTAATGTTGATGAGGGTCTGGCTCGTGCACGACGCCCTTTTCAAGGCGCATTCGTTATCATAAGTCACAGCATCAGATCCACAAACTTTTTCTGCCCCCGGTGGTTCCTTCACCTGCACATAATTACAAATTTAATTTTAATTGCAATAATAAATGTGATCATTTATGGTAATGTTGATTAAGAAAATTTGATCTTAAAATAAAATCTCTGCCTTATAATATGCACCGCCAAATGTGACATGAACGCTGAAAAAGGAACATATACATATATAGCTTTGTAATAGGAATAAACTTTTTACTTTGTGCCTTCCTTTTTTATCCTTTCTTTCATATAAAACGAGGATTTTTGCCCAAAAAGAATAAAACAAGACCGCGTGCACGGCAAAGGAGCAGCAAAGGGTAGTATGGAGGCTAAAATAAAAAAGCAAAGGAAATTTAAAAGTAGAAGTAGAAAGAGGGAGCGGGAGTGCGTGTCTCACTTGTTGCGCGATACGGGGGTGCCGAGGGACGCAGGGGTGCGTTTGACGGACAGTAGGGCGAGGCTGGGGATGGGCAGGGAGCGGAGGGATAAGGGTCGCACGGTGCAATAGCACAGAAAAGAGCGAAACTTAATTAGCCCGGCCGTCATATTCGCGGCTCCTCTTGTTTGCTTATTACACGCGCGTTTCATGCACTTGCCACCCTTCCTGCAGTCGCCACAGTTATATTGGTCAGTTGCGCATGTACAGGGTGTCCCAGTGAAAACCGCTCGGTCAGTAACAATTTATTCCTTGACAAATTTAGACACATTTTTTTTTTACCAAAATGCAACGCTTGATTTCAACACTTGATTAACGCGTTTAACGCGTGTAATCAATCTTAATTCTGATTATTTGTAAAATATAATTGCTAATTATTGATTATTAAACTGGATGACGATGAATTTATAATAATATTTAAAGCATAATTAATTGCAATGAACTGACAATAAATGATTGGATAGTAACTGTCGGAAATAATTGGTAATTTATTTATTAAGCAATTTGTGTCTTCCGTCCGGGATACTCGATGTAACATAATTACGCAAATAGACATTTGATCTAATTGGAATTCGAGAGAAAGGTATCCGCGTGGATGGCTTTGGTCGTTTTGATGAGAAAGACGATGGTTATTATTACGGCCGTTCAAAATACAGCCACATCCGGTATGCGGGCTGCGGTGAAGTTTCCGCGGCGAAAGGGAGAGAAAGAGATAGACAGAGGGAAAGAGAGACGTCCGCGCGATTTAGTTGGTTCCCTGTTAAGTTTAATTGACGTCAGTCAGCTCATTTTCTGAGGTTAATCCGCGTGCATACGCGGGCCCGTGGTTCGTGTTTCATTAAGAGGATTATTGTATGCGCCCAACGCGTTGTTCTCTGCGTACAATTATTCTGCCTCGAATTAGGAATAAAACCATCTGCTTAAACCCATCATGCAGATATCGTTAACTCTCTTAACTTTAAAAAGGCATCGCGATGACTCTGCACTGAGAAAAAAAAGCTGTTGCTTCAATTAAAGTGTTATCAAAGTAGTTCATTCAAAATTAGAAAAAGTTAAAGGCCAAGGAACGAGCGCAAAATTAAAAACAACGATGTTATAAATTAAATAAATAAATAAATAAATAGTCTAATATCATATGGTAGTCAAAATAATAAAACAAAGTACGTTTCGACTGCACAGATAATAAATAAATTCATGTCTATAAAACCAATAAATTAAATTCATATAAGTGTGTTATAATAAGACAAAAAAAATTTTTTTAAATTAATAACACTTAAATAACAATGCAAAAATATTACTAGTGAGAACAGCATGGTAGAGATTGTAGTTCATTCAATTGTATTATTATTAGACCCAATGTCTGCATTTTTAAACCAATAATTCAATCATTGTTTTAATAATCCAAATATTGGGTCTATTAATAATACAATTGAATGAACTACTTATGTTTTTGGCACCCCGTGATAACACTTTAATTGAAGCAACAGCTTTTTTTCTCAGTGTGGCGGTTGTGCGATACTGACTTATTAAGATTCTTGTTTATTCATTAATTAGGCTATATATTTCGTGAAAAAAGATTGAAAAATTCATTGAAAATCGAGTAACGCGTCGAGGACTTAATATCGTAATTCCGGTAATTTAAGCGACTTCCAGTCGGCCGCGAAATCGACCTCCCGCTATTCTCCACGGAAACACATTTCGGAATTCCCATTGCGGACAGAGAGATCGCGTCGTCGACTCACTGATACTTCCCAATAAGCATCCGTGACCGACTGGCGAGTGGACTTTCTCTCCCGGAAGAGTACCTTGCGGAAGAGTCGTCCGCAAGGCTCCGGTCCTCGGCACAAAGCCTGCCAATCTAATCCTCTTCTCAACTCTTTTTCCACGACGTTGAATGCATCCCTTATTCCTCCCCAGGTCTCCACACGGACGGCCACGGAACGACATCGAAGGAATTCGGAATTGTTCGCCGTCTCGTCAGCAGGACGCTCTGCGAATTGTGAAATCCGAGCCACTTCGCCTATCGCCTGAATCGAGATCGGCTGAATTTTCCACGAAGCCGCTATCTTGATGAACCAACATGCTTTCCATTCTGAATGCACGATCGCCGTGACGGGCCGGGAAACGCGAGAGATGGGGAGAGAGAAACTGTAATATCCGCGCGTGCAACCGGATACGAAAAATTATTTATCGGAAATCGATCCGGGATAGGCAAATAAATCCGCGGAGATTGAAGTTCCGTGGAAACGAACTGGATTTTAATGTATCGGCGCGCATCAAATTGTTACTATCAAGCGGTTATTAGAGGAAATAATATAAGCATGAGAGAATCATCTCGAAAATCGCGAGAAAAACCGATTCGTTGGAAGTTTGATTACTCTCTATTATACATTTTGTGGTTTTAGACGCGAGGACTTTTTTATTTACGGAATTTTTATTCACGTATGAATTTATGTTACAATTGGTTGATGTTCTATACGTGTCGCGGAGATAAACGACAACGATTTGCCATAATTGATTTAGAATTTCATCGCTAAATATACTCGTAGCGTACGCCGAGAAATAAAACGCACACAGAACCACACCCGGCGAAACTGTGTGAATACGGGAACAAAATGTTAATTAAATTTCTTTCTTCACGCGCATGTCTCTCCGTCGCGTTGCGATCAGCCTTGAAACAGCGCTGAAATTTTTGACGTTTTGCGAAAGAGCCATTGACTATTGTCGGGCGCCTAATGAAACATGAAAACGCCATTCATGCCGCGGAGGAAGAATATAATAAACCGACCGCGTGTCGCGAAACGCCGTTGATGGAAAGTCCTGAAAATAGCGCATGCAAATGCGCTCGATCCCTTCTTTCCTCCCCTTTCCCCGCTTTCACGTCGCCACCTAACGAAGCGGCTTTCTGCTCTTGCGGCGCGCAACATCGAACGGTCTTGGGGAAACGCGAAATATCGCCGCTGGCCGAGAATGCATATACGAGTGCAGGCGCGAGCGGGACATTCATCATCGTGAAAGAATATTTTACGTCGGTTACGCTAACGAGCGAGCCCTGGCGTGGCGAATCGCCACAAGCATCTCGAAACGACGGTGAGATTGCAACGTGCGACCGTATTCCACATTCATTCTTTCTCGGAAGGAAAATTGGTGTCGATCTTTGGCTATTTAATCGATGCAAAATTAATTTATCGTATTGATATGCAATTGAGAAGAAAGAGAAATCGTACGAAGAGTCATTAGAACACGAATATTTTTCGCAAATTTGAACGTTGCTTTATGTTTGTTGCTAAAAATATTTATGTTGCATACATATTTATAAATTTTTCAATAATATGGTGATTTATATTATCTTTTAGCAGACAAATGCAGGACATTTTTTGGAGCGCAAAGTATTTTACAGAATCTCATTTCATTTTGGATCAATTAATTTCAACATAAAATATAAATTCAACATCAAATACTGCACTCAGTTTGTGAATATTCTTTCCTCTCTCAATTATAATGAGAACTAATTCAAATATTTATTTCAAAGAATTATTAATATATTACGCGGCGAATTACACTTAATATGTAGAGCAATTTACTGAATTTGAAATTTTGCAAGGGGCTGTCAATCTCGGAGCTCGAGAGCCATTTCTCTTGACATTATATTTTCGCAGAAATACAAACAAGACAGGCGAGACATTTATAAAATTTCGGTGATCGAAATGGCGCAAATGCAAATGACAATTCTGAATGATTCAAACAACCTGAACATTCGATTTAATATTCCATAATGCGCGTCACGTGCCTTTGGTATATTTACGGTCGCGTTATTCATTAGCGAGCATTTGTAACGCATTTGATGACATCACTAATATATAATATTTTGCAGAAATATGGAAAAATAGAGAGCCATCTTTATTTTTAATGTACTCTAAAATATTTGAGATACACCGTGCAAGAAAAATGAAATTAATTATTGCTATTAAAGATTTATGAATCTTTTATTAATAATATAATTTTTACAGACTCACCGAAGTTTCGCACTTTGAAGGGCAGACGCATTTGGCTTCTCCGCCGTTATCGCTTTCGCACTTGCTGTAGAATTCGCATTTCTTGTTCTCGCAGCCATCTGTGAACAGATCGGAATTTGAGAATCTATGTTGTTCTACGATGGTGCTGTGTAGGTTTAATGCAGATTCGACTAACACACCCCTTCGGTTTCGTGACACTCGCTAGGGCCACTAATCACGCGCCACCCCTTGACCATCCCGGCGGAAGCGGGCCGGCCTCTCACCGCCTCAGGATAACATTAATAAAGATTCTCGCACGTATTTGCATAACGGCGTCCGTTTCGAATGGAATTCTCACGGCAGCGGATGGAAGGGGCGGCTGGAGAGGAGAGGAGTGTGGTCGAGACAAAGGGTGGTACCGAAATGCGAGCCGACAGAAGTCGAGGAAGGGTGGAAAAAGTGCAGAGAGCGATGGCGGTGGGTTTGCCAGTCGCGAGATTATCTTTAGAATTCATTGAAATCCATGGCGGATGCGAGGGAGGACGACTGAAGAGGAGAAGCATGCAGAGGGGATACGAGAGAGATTCACCCCGTCACCTCTGACGTGTCGATGATACTCGCGGCTGGGGTTTCCTCTGATTTTCTTGAAAACGGGACACCGTCGCTCGAAGCGTGACTAGAGGTACAGCGAGAGGGGATGGGGAAGGATGAGACGGGGGAGGAAACGCATGCATATGCAGCGTGCATGCCGCGGGGTAACAACTCATATGATTTCAGCCGCGGAACAGCCAACCGACGTCGCAAAACCGCCGCGCGATGCACGAGACCGAATTCTACGGCACGTTCCGCTCGATTTCTAATGCGAGTCCGAAATTGGTAATGGAAATCGTCTCCTCTTGCCTCTTTACCCCCTCGCGATTCGCAAGAGAACGCGCACCCTTCGAAATTTTTGCTAACTCGGACAACGCAATTCTGTTATCACTGCAAACTTATTGTGGATAAATATTATCTATTTTAGGACATTATATGAAATTCTTATATATATTCAATCCTATGAAACGCTTGAAAACAATGAAAACGAACAATTATAGAAAGTCAAGAAGTTTAATATAGCAGCATTTAAATCTTGAAAAAAGTAAAATATGTGTGTGTATAATATAATAAAACATATAATATATTTTATATATAAATAAAATAAATATAAAGAAATATAAATGTATATAATAAAAGAGTATATATATAAATATAAAACATTTAAAAATACATATATATTTTTTTTAGAATCCGAATATTATTATATTGAACTTCTTGGCATTCTATAATCAATTCAACCGTGTAAATTTTCATGTTTTTAGAATCATGGATTGAGTTTATCTAGAAACTTCATATAATGAAGTTTCCTAATATATACATGAAATGTTGATACAAACTCTTGCAAAATTTAATTATCGTTCTTAATTAATTCTAACTGTTTCTACTCCTGAATTCTCCTTCACGTTTTCAGATTCGTAACCTGCCATGTTCGCCCAATATTAAAAGCAAAGCAATCTTTTTCGGTACGTTCGCCGAAGGTGTGTTATGAGGAAAGTTCGGTAAACCTTGGCATAGGTTTCCATCGCGTCGTAGATACTCTTTCCTAGAGAAGATCACTTTCACCCGCCGTCGTTCCTGCATCCCATTTCATCAGATTTTTGTGATGGAAATTACTGTTTGTGTTTAGACTAACTCTCGCGAGTACGCGATTTTATATTCTCCGAGCCTTAGAGCCGTCGGTCGAGGGGGCTGACGGGAGGGTTGACTGGTTTGATGGAATCGCTGTTTGAACGCATCCCCGCCGGCGCGGGCTTTTGATAAATCTGCCGTCTGATAGCGGAATGCGCTTGTCCGCGTTGTACGTTGACAAGTGGAACTTTTTAATAAAGATGCAAATCAGAAATGTTACGATTTATTTCTGCGCCGGGCCGCAAACATGAGTACGAAATATCCAAAAAGTTTGCGCACAGATTGATCTTCTCATTAATTATTGCGTTAATTTGTGCATACTTTATGACGGCAGTGTTTATTTAATTTATCTTATATTTTTAGAAGTTTATTTATATTATATTTATATTAATTAATTATATTTATATATCATATAAATATATTAGTATTATATATACAGCGCGCGAAATCTTGACAAGCAGATTGGTGAACTTTGAACCTTTCTCATTCAAAAACTATAGCAGCCTCGACATTTTGGTATTAAGATTTTTGTCTTCAAATGATCTCAGTATATATAAATATATAAAATACTGCGATTATGTACATAATAAACAAAAATAATATAGATAAATGCTTCTATATATATAAACATTTTAATTTTCATTTAATATTCGACATTTGCACGTATCTTTGAAATATATGCTAGTGATTTTAGAACATTTTACATAGTTTATCCGTCCGCGATTACGTATAGGACTATCAAGGAATGCTTGTGCAAGTATGGATGATTTGCGTTGGAAATTAACAGCACCGAGTGTCATCGTGCAACCGTTCCTCGAGATTAACATCGAGTCGTGCGTTTGTTTCGCGCTGAAAAGCGCTTCATTCGCGAGTGATTTCCATAAAGACGAGAAGCGGAAGAATAAAACCGGGGAGAGGAAGTAGGGCGAATGATTTTTCCTCTCGTTTAATTGCGGCGATATCCTCGTTTTTACAAGAGAGGAATAAAGACTGTTAACAGAAACTCTTGAGAGCGTATAACGCCATTATAAATATTTAACAGTATAATATTTAACGTTTAATTATCGCATATTGATTATAATAATTAAATTCTAATGGTATCAGTCTACAGTAGAAAAAGAAGTTCTATTTCATATGTGTCTTGTAGGTTTGCACTTTATGAAATTTCTTTTTCAAAACCGCACGTGTAGCCGCAGCTTTAACTTCTTATCTATAAAAATTTGATATTTAGGTTTTGTCCAACAAGCTAGAAAATTCAATCACGTTATGATTGTAATCAGAATTGCAGGTTCTATGACAAAATATAGCGGACGAAGGCGCAGATCGAAAAGCGATTGAAGCGCAATATACATCGAATGCGACGAAAAGACGCACAGGACGGAAAATCGCCCAGGAATTCGCGTCCTTTTGAGACCACGGTCCTGATAGTGGCTGGTTCTGGAATATCGAAGATGGTACGGGGCGGGAGGGAAAGAGTGGGAGAAGGGGTGAATTAATAAGAATGAAATTGCAGGGTAGGGGCCAACGTCGTAAAGTACACGGTCGATGAAATCTTGCTCACCAGGATCGGCGGAGGGCACGGCGTCGTTATTAAAGGCATCGTAGAAAATAATAAAATGAAGATTAATAGCGCGAGCTCGCGTGCAGCCGCGATGATGCATCGTCGAGTGCAGTATGCATGAAGTTGTTTACGATATCGCCCGGAATTCCTATTGCGAGGGAGGAAACGGGAGGAAAAGAAACGCTCCACTGCATGAGTGGTATCGCTGAAAATATCTGACGTGAAGCACAACTTTATCAAACGCAGCACTTGTCATACGTATCCTCGGAAGAAACGCTGACTCTAATAAAACGGTATGATATTTCAGTGTGTTGCGAAGTAATTAAATCGATCTTATTTAGGGATTATAAAAGCATAGTCACATTACAAAAATTCTTTGATGCAGTTTGCGAGTTATAATTCATCCCCTTTCTCAAATCAGTGCCAAGTTTTACGGTCGCAGCGCTTTATCGCGTCGTATCGAACATGAGGAAGCAAAAGTGCGGGCGGACGGTCGATCGATGTTTAATTCTAGGGGAACACGCGAGGCCATCGACGTTAATCAAGTTTCATGCCGCCGCGCTACTTAAGATCGTTCAGAAATCCGTTATAAATTCAATTTACCCGGGCCGGATATTCAAATTAGTCGTAGCAAGTTTTAAGTTACCGCCGCTGCCGGGGCGGTTACGCGACCGTATATTAACCCCTGCTGTCCGACCACTCCGGCATATTAAAATCGCAGATTTGTTCTCTTAACGCCCCGCCGCGAGCTGGAAATTATTTTTCGCGCTCGATATTAGTGCCGATAAGAGCGCTTAATGCGGGACATCCGGACCGCCGGATTGGGAATTCAGAATTTTATGTGATTAATTGGAGCACCCTTCGAAGGACTCTGCGGGACCTGAGAGATTAACTTGCCGGCAATATATTTTCGCCGCGACAAAAGAACGAGCGATTGAAAGGACACAAAATTATTAAGCGAAACAAAGGAAGCTGTTAGCGAATGAAAATTGGGATTTGAATACATTTAGGTTAAATGAGAAAAATTTAGTTGCTCGAAAAGTTAACATTAACAATTCAGGCGAACTTTAATCTACAAGCTACGTTGCAATCTAGTCGCCTTATCTTTATTTTATTAGATTGTCTCTTTATATTATATTAAAAGATGCCAGAAACTTCTTTTTAAAGCGAAGAAGAAAGATTTCCATATATAGGTATTCCTCTACTTACGACGAGGTTACGTCCGAGGTTCCTTCGATCGTAAGTCGAATTGATCGTAAGTCGAATAAATGTTAAATCTGTCAAACTGCCGCTATGTATATATCGCTTAAACTGACATATTATTGGTATATCATTTTATATAAAAGAAACATTATTTATACAAAATAATTATTTTATTACTAAAAACGATTATAAACTTTTATTTTAAAAATTACAAAACAAAACTGTTTTTCTTAAAAATTCTCAATATAATATTTGTTATTATAAAGTTAATATTTAATTAAAACACAGATTAACTTTTCATCAAGTGATTAAAAAATAAAATTATTTTTTTCTTAAAAATATAAATTTTAATATAATATTTAGTATTATAAACAAAAATCGATTGTATTATCAATTGATTTATTTATCGACGATTGATTGCATTATCGGTCATTGACGTCACGCATGCTGATCGTAAGTCCGAAAATTGGTAAGTCGAAGTAGTCGT
The DNA here is from genome assembly GCA_003063805.1 of Aphaenogaster ashmeadi. Lineage (NCBI taxonomy): Eukaryota > Metazoa > Arthropoda > Insecta > Hymenoptera > Formicidae > Aphaenogaster > Aphaenogaster ashmeadi. Next base: position 299,959 of record NJRQ01000146.1, read on the forward strand.
AAGTAGAGGGATACCTATATATTTGGTGAAAATTATTCATTCACGTTCTCATCAAATATTTAACATTGATTATAAAACGTGAACGTATTTATTACTTTCTGTGTATTATTATTTTAGAGTCGGATATTTAATCAGTCCGTGATTGCCGATGACAGCATATTTGCAGACAGGACGTATGCTCCCGTCTAAATTTGTTTTCGGTAATACTCACTGCATAATCCTTGATACAGAACGCGTATCTCCCGTCGATGCTGACATGCCTCCAAGCGAAGCTTACACTCGTTACTATAGCTGATGCCATCATCGCCGCATACGGGTTGAAATTCTGCCGGACAAGTCGGACATTCGCATATAGCACTGCCGCCAATCTCCGCGCAAATTGCGCCCCATTGACACACCTGCGAACCGAATAATCATACATGGGATTGTATACGATGTATCGTCAACAAGAAGAGCTATCATCGTTCATCTTGTTTTCTCGTTTTAATTAAGCATCACGGTTTTTCAATTTGCCGATGGCAAACTGATAGCAATGTGATTATTGGATGTTGTATTCATTTAAGGATCTTAAATAATTACGTACTGTGTCCTTTTTTTATATAATATAATGATATAATAATATTATAACATAACATCTTCAAATTGTCTTAAACTATGATAAGCGAAAATGTAGGTGGAAATGTAAACAAAGAATAAATTAGGTGGTGGAAAGTCCGCTGACTGTGTCGAGAATATCGTGGCCCGTAAAGTCGTTCATGAGAAATACATGGGACGAGAAACTCAATACACGAATGTCTTCCTGAAATTCATCGAGCTCGATATCTCCTCGTTCCTTCTCGTGCCAGTACCTACTACTGGCTTTCCCACGGAGATACCCGGCGCAGCGTCATCCAATTAGCGACAATTGCTTTTGGCGAAGGAGCTCGTCGAAATGGTGAAGATCTCACCTCGGGCTTTCGAATTTTGCGGGGAATCGAGAAAGTATCGAGAGGGAAAAATAGTGAAAGAGAGGAAATTCCCTCCGCACTCCATCGGACTCTTGATCCCTTCCAATTTCTGCGGTGAATACATCCAGCAATTTCCATTTCGCGAGCGAGCTCAGTCGATTACGGACCTTGTTTTGTAGACCAATGACGTTCGTAGCTTAAATCTAGCTCAATTGTATGGCGCTTCAAATAGCAACGCGTTGTTTCTTATAAAACGGAAGATAATCCGTGCCAACGTCACAAACGCGATCTGTGATAATCCAAACCTTTAATTATCCAAAATCATTTCCGCCTTTTGCAGAATTTATTTTCGATTTATTTGCGTTTAATATCTATCGGAAAAAATATCAGAGATATATTTTTACATGAATATACCGCGCTACCGTAAATTTTATATACCAATTATGTGTTGGTTGCGCTCTACATGCCGTATTTATTAAATTAATTTGTCAAATTTAAAGTACTTTTCAATAGAAATATGATGTTAAAATGTGGTTTGTGTCGAGAGTCTTTCTCGAAGAGGACAATCATTCGCATCGTCGAAACTTCGCAGACACGACAAGAAATCTTGCTCGCGTCGCACCGAGCGCGGAAACGGAAGCGGAAACCGCATCGCGTTTCCGCGAGTGAGATACTAGCTGAGACTGACCTTCTCGGAGCAGGGTCCTCTGGAGCCGCATGTGCCGACGTAGGCGACTTCGATGTTGCTCCTCGTCAGACACGCCTGCCTCTTCAGCTCGCACATGGACGTGTAGGTTGTTCCGCCGCGGGCGCACACGGGCCTCATTACTGGCTCGCATTCGGGACGACACTCGCAGTTAGCGATTCCTTGCCGATTGATCGCACACTGCTCGTAGAAGCTGCATTTCGCCGCTTCGCACGGATTTTGTCCTGCGAAATCGAACGACCGTACGACTGTCGTCGCGATTATTCTTATCTTCACAGACTATTTCAGAATGCGTGTATTTTTAAAGATGTTCGGACAGGTAGAAATAAAAAGAAGAATAAATTAATTAACGAGGGTCTATTGATTTGTTCGCGACATCGCAATTTTTGCTATTTTCTCATAAAGCTATTACTATATTAACACATTCACAGCTGCTGACGTAGTAGTCTTTTTATAAACTGTAGCTGATTCGCTGATTGCGGTTGACGTAATAGTACACTTCTTTAAAATTTATAACTGGTTGCCGCTGACGTGGTATAATATATTTTTATATTTTAAGCTCAAAGTAATCAAAACGAGTTATTTTAATGAGTTATTTTAAAAAAATATATTTTAAAAATAAATTTTAAAAGTTTTTTAATTTTAACATTTCCCATGTCCATAATTTGTCATTTTCTCTGTTTGGATTTGTAACAGATAAATTTCCTTCAATTTCAAATAACAAGTAATTACAAACACGATATTTTAAAGCAAATTTTAGAATTTTTATTCGTATTTTAATGACAGAACTCTGCGGCAATCAGCTATAGATTTAAGTTCATTGTATTGTATTCCAGTTTTAGAAAGGTGAAAAAATTACCGGTTGCAAAAGTGTTAATTCATATTTTTTCATATTTTTCTAATCTTCCATATTTTTATAATCCTACCGAAAAACATTATTTACTCTAAATGATATTAAGACCGATGATATTAAACAAATATAAATATGAAAGAAAGCCCCTATCGGTCACGGCGGATCTTGGTGCCTAATAATAATTATTTTGTGAATATTCCTGCTCATGCGAATATTCACTCATGAGCAGGAATATTCACAAAATAATTATTATTAGGCACCAAGATCCGCCGTGACCGATAGGGGCTTTCTTTCATATTTATATTTGATTATTTACTCTCATTATTTTATTACATTAGTATGCATATTGAATGTAAACGCATAGCTTTCGTGTCCGAAATTATTTATTACTGTGCAACAATTATGTACATGCAGCAAGATGACTCATACGATTTTCCGAATATTTTATCGGCATTTTATTTTACATTCTGGATAATAAATGTTAACAGTTTTTATATTACCAGAACTACAGGCGCCGTTGTAGATTTTCTTGAGGGGTAATCTCGATCGGCAGGCTTCCTGCCGAAGATTGCACTCGTTCGAATACGTCTTGCCGTCGCTTCCACAAACCGGCGAAAGTTCGAGGCCGCATTGTTCCCCGCAGCGACAGGCTGGTTGCCTCGAACCATCTAGCTGACAGATTTCCGGCTCTACGCACTCGATGTTTCCGCATGGATCTGGAAAATTAATTCGCGATTAACAATCTCGGCACACGTAATGAAAAAAATTATCAGAAATAATATGAATTCAATCACAAGTGCGACGAATGATGTGTGCATTATGCTGAATAATCGCTGTACAAAAAGATTCTTCTCAATTTCCTGAAAAGCATTTAATTTCTTTAAAAGGAAAATTTTTCTTTCTCTGCTATACTTATATTTACTCTTGGCAAGAAAGATTCTTAATTATCTCTCAATTATAGGATTCGCCTCGTGAGTAATTATAAGGATTGATCAAATGATCCGCGTGCTAAAAGTTTCATCTGCATTCGATCGTCTCTTCTATCTCATTTCAGGAATTACCACTAATCCTGGCGAGATCGAATGAATTTAAATAACCTTCTTGTGATTCCTTTTTATGAGTCATCATTTGCATACGGGAGTCGAGAGAATCTGCGCAACGCGAGACGGACGGATAATGATGGAGGGTCGCAAGGACCGTGCGCGGTCCAGTTGGAGGAGATACGGCCGCACCGAGATTAATCTTCACCCTCGACCGAGGAAGGAAGGAAGTTGGATTCCGTTTCCTGTCTGCAGGGCGGTAGGTTTCGGCCTTATACCAGCGGCTGACGAGGCAAGTTCTCCCCCGGCGATGGTGGTGTTTCTCGGCGTTAGCTCAAGTTACAGTCCAGTGAAGCGACTAAACTCGACCCTTCCGTAACTCAAACCCCGGCGTTCTCCTTCTCCTCGGTGCTTGGTGCGTCAGTTAGTTTGAGTTTAGCACTAATCGATCTCGAGAGAAGTATTATTGCACCAGCCGGTTGCGAGATGACCGACATTGTCATTTTGCGTTCGCGCTATTCGGAAAACGATATTCTCGTAGTTAAGGCGAGCTCCCGCATTTTCATTTGTCGTTCATCCGTATCGTTCCGTTTCATTCAGACGTCTCGAGATGATTAGCGATTAATGGACGACGGGGTTATTCCTTGCCACCCTTTTCACCGCTTCGTAATTCCATTTCCGTGAGATGAGGGAACGTCGCTTATATCGCTTCCATCGCTTGCATCGGACGAGATAGAACGATGTCATCGCGTCCTTTCAAGATCTCCGCGCCTTAATGGGATTTCTCACCCTGCTTCTTTCCCGCCGTCCGTCTGCAGCAGCCTTCATCGAAACACCGGCCACGATCCGATCCCTCGGGCGCAGGGCGAAAGTATGGGGATGGTTACGCCGGCGCGTTAACTTCACGCGACATTACCCTGATGTGGATTTCTTTGTATTATCGGGCCGGGGCCACGACGTGAAAGCCGTTGGAAGACCTTTTCAGTATGGACGACGGACTTGCCGTTCGACGGCTGGAATCTCCCGTGGAACGTGTGCAAAGACGGGCGACGCGATGCGGTATATCGCGACGTGGGTGACTGATGAGCTGCTCGCACATTCCTCCGTATTATTGGCGAATTATCATTTAATTTAGCGAAGAAGAGAGACGAGAGGCGTGGAATATCAATTCGTTTATGAGGGGCAATAATTTTAGCGAAGTATATTACGTACAATCGCGAGACATGATCGCTGTTGTACAGCGAATAAGGAAAATTTTATTCTGGTAAGAAAAAACGACAAATACAATTTGATGGCCAGTGCAAGTTTGGAGAGTATTTACGAAAAATCAAATTTTACAGTACAAATAATTACACTATGATTGACTGTATAGTATAAATAATTATACTGTGATTAACTACATAGTACAAATAATTATACTGTGATTAAATTAATCACAGTATAATTATTTGTACTATAAATTTTAATTTATCGCACGTATGTCAACTGCGCCCCAGACCATTGAATTGTAACTACAGTAATGAACAGATAGATACAAATAGATTTGTTTAATCATATCAGGAAAAAACAAGATCCTCGATTTATCGATTCTTGATGAAGGATTGAGGAATTGAGGATGTCTTTGAGGTGATTTTCGAGAGTCGTTCGCGAGGCAACCGACGTATGTACACACGGCGAGAGTGCATCCTAGTTACTTCCGCTAAAGCAACTGCAAATATCGATCCTTTTTGGACGCCTTCCTTTCATGTGCAGATACCGTGCGCATACCTCTCTCGCATTCTACGAGTACTGCAAGCGGGAATATCTCAAAATCGCTCGGCGCTCGGTAAAAGCCTTGTAAATTGCCCGTCGCCTTCATCCACGGATGGGGCAAGTCAGCATCATCCATTTCGTCTGTAGCTTTACGATTTTGCCAGTTTGCAAAGTCTGCCTCCCACTGGAAACGATGTATCGCATCGCGATGAGATTTCAAGGGAAAGATTCTTTTATATATATATCCCTGAACCTTTATATACACGTATTAAATAAATGAGAGGAGAGAAATCCAATCGGATGAAACGCGCGTTAAGCTATAACGTACAAGGTATAAACCTCCCGGAGCTAAAGTCCCGTGTCTAGGCTTCTCGTTTCGACCGCGTCGCGGAAAACATCCGGAAGCCTTTCTTTTCGCCGGCGACTTGGAAACTACGGGAAGCTATACGAGACGCGGTTTGACATTACGCGGGCGTAAGGTATAAGGGTATTATGTCTGGGGAGCAATGACTGGGTTTATGTTAACGGCACCTCCGCGGTGCTACCGGCTTGATGTACGCTCCGTCTTTCGCGCAGCCGCCTCCGTTCGACCTATCCACGTTCGTTCCTTGTCTCCGCATAAGCCTTTTCGTGAATGTTTCTCTCTCTCTCTCTCTCTCCTTCTTTCTGTCTTTCTCCTTGTACCACTTAGGCCCCGGACGCGTAAACATGAGCGCGTAAGAGCACGAGACGCAATTTACGGGGTTGCGGACGACGTAAAATTTCGGCTGAATTCGAGCGGCGGTGCAAGCCGGACAAATTGCTGCCTGCTTGTGTAAAGATAAGTTTTTTACGAGCGCGTCAAGACGGCCAGAAAGTAGCGGCTGCCTCGATACCTGTTCCACGAGATGATGCTGCGGTTGATAGTCGACGGTAACTGCCGTCGGAGCATCGCATAACATTAATCTTTGAAATTCAAAGTGTTGCGATCCACATTGAATCCTTTTACATCACGATCCTTCTACTGTTTCGTTGGCTATCAGCGTGTGCCAGTTTTTAATTAAGACAACTATTGCGATCATTTTCTCGCTGTTTTGTTAATTTGCTTTTGCCTTGATAATTATAGATCTTAATAATTTCTTTCAAAACTGCGTTCCCCTTGCAATTTTCATCCGCTTCTGGCGACTCGGTTACATCGATAATATGATAACGTGATTAATATCTAATTCAGTGACGATATTTCCGGGCCTTCAAGCATGATAACCAGAGCTCGTTAGCGGGTCTCTGAATAATGAGCGCAATACTCACTTCCTCTACCATCCCCTGTAATCGAACTCGCTCGAATCCTGTTGAGTACCAGCCTGTTTGTCACCGCCAGTTTTTAACGACGGCAACGTCCGTTCTTGCCGCCTCTATCCAGCTGCGGCGCAATCTCGCCGCTATCGACACTTACACGATCATCGATAACCGATCGCGCCCGTTACTTACGTTCTCGCCTCGTTTCTTGCCAACTCGGCTAGCGCTCGGCGCGAGAGATCGTTTCCGGCGGGACAGGTCGGCTCCTCCTTTTCTTCCGTCGCCGACGCCGGTCTCGAGCTCGACGTACAGGCGCGTCCGTCGTTTCCTCGAACCCGACACCGCCGAAATTTCCGACTCGTTGGGTCCCGTTTGCAAGAGGTTCTCGTGGATAAACACATTTGCTTGTTGGTTTGTCTCGGGTTTACACCACGCGCGCCTCGTCCCTCCCTCCCGTCGTCTTTACGCCCTCGTACAAAGGCGAGAGCGTATCTCGGCATGGCTCAGCCCGACTAGGAGAGTGTGAGAATTTAGTTGAATCCATTTCCGAGGTGCCACGCCTCGGGAATCCGTTCCTTCATGGCCGACTCTACCTTTTCCCGGTCGACCCTTATTTCGGCACGTTCGAGCGTGAAAGAAAATAGCGCGCGCCTTTCTTTTTCTCGGGGCTGGATATGCGTGACGGGAGCGACTTGCGGGCGGTGTCTCACGAAAGCGGAAGGGAAGAGCATAGCGAGCTGGATAGAGATGATAGAAGCGCCCCTCCCTTTACGGTGTATGCGGGAAGAAAACTCGCCCGGAAGAAGAAGAGCGAAGGCACAAGCGAGTCGGGAAAATATTTCCACGAGAAAGCGAAATAAAAATTTAATCAATACTACGTTGCCATTACCGATGACGGAGATATGATATACGAGACGGCATTGTAACGTATTGTGGCTACGTTCAACGGTAATAAAAAACGAATAATTGAAATAAACCAGAAGAGAGACGGTAGAAATAATACAACTGTGGATTTCGTTTATGTAAAAAGTGCTTTTCATTTATTCGCAGTTGCTGATCTGACAGATCCGCGATTCTCTCTTCTTCAGTTAATAGTAGTATTTCACTTTTTCTCTCTTATCATTTTTAAGTCGGAACTTTCAAGAAATGCTTCAGCGCCGTGTACTGTTCTCCTTCATGTTATATTTACGATGCTAATAAAAGTAGCTTACGTAAGGAATCGATAATTACGACGGGCTCGACAACGCCGCTTCTCTGTGAAGCAGGTTTTCACCCTTTTGCACAGGGTTTCCGACGCGGGGGCCCGATCTCGCCTACTCTTTTTCCACGTTCCGTTTCACCATCCAATCACGACCGCGAAATAGTAGCTGCGCCGGCGAACGAGGAGGGAGGCCGAAAAGTCTCGAAACTTTTGGGAGTTAATTTGATTTATCGTACCGTCGTAACGTCACTTCAGATTCATGCCTCGCGCCACCCCCTCATCTCGGACGACGAGATGGCGAGGGGGGAGAGAGGGAGAGAGAGAGAGAGAGGCAGAATCGCGAGAAATTCGCGAATGGAGGATTCCGCGAGGCGAGGTGGCACTTTACGAGGAGAATTTATTATTGATTCCGGCGTTTAAAAGGGTCGCAACTGGCGCCGATTGATAAAAGGGCAACCCCATTGTTGTACTAGGCTTTCCGCCCAACGAGAGAACCGACTGAGAGAGCTCCGAGTCTTCTCTTTCCTCCCCTCTCTTCCTCGCCCCCTTTTCCTTCCACCTCGTCATTCGCCTTCGACCATTCCCGGCCGGATATTGCGTTTCATTGTTCCTCGTATAATACGACGGCAGAAACAGTGGAACGAAAAGAGAAGACGTTCATCTTTGTAAACTTCCGGCGCTGAACCCGCTCGCATTCGATTTCTCCACCGCTCTCGTCGCCTTCACGTCTCTATTACACTTCCTTTTACCGTGTACATCGCGGCCCGTTATTAAGCTCCACCATTGAATCGTACGTCGAGCGTCACGCGGATTTACCTCGCGTACGGCTACGAAGATTATTATTTTCAAGTATCGCTCTTTGCACCCTTGCAGAATTTACGACGCTCTACTGCGTGCGATTTTAACATGAGATATCTGCACTTTCAATTACGCTCTAATACTCTCGTCATAAAATCCCGTGCACTTTATGAGTCCTTTCAAAGTTCATGCGTAATTTTCAGGCGTTAAAATCGCTGTTTATACCCGTGCAATGTTGAACCGTTAATTACACTCGCCACTTATTTCCGTCATGTGGACCTTAAAAAAATTACCTTTTAAAAAAAAGTTAAAAGGAATAAAAAAGCCGAGTTAACGCGAAAAAATTATACAAAGCAATGGCTTTTAACGCATCAAAATGTTTAAAAATAATATAGCCAGATAACTTAGAAATGTTAGAAATGTTACGAGAGTGTTTTGCAGTACAAAAATAGATTTAAAAGTATTTAAAAATAATTATACTAGCCATTTTTTTTGTCATCTGAATATATTTTTTGGACTTCTAGATAAAACTGAGTCGTTTGGATCAATTGCACACAGATGCATACTTAGAACAAACGTGAAAACTAAGTCCATAATTTTTAAAGTTCGCTGTAGAATCGATTTTGTCCTTAAAGCGGAGCTTATACCTTATGAACTCGCACCAGCTCTGTTCTGAATTTCTCTATTATTATGAAATCGTCCAAAATTCACTATTTGTACAGCCCTTTACGCGTTTATATGTCCTCGACGATTACTCTTAAGGAGTGTAGAATCGTTCGGCGACATATTTAACTAGCTCGTTAACCGGCGGCTGCGATTACCGTAACCGTTACTGTCTACCGCACCGGGTTGCGCAGTGCTACGAAGAAGCCCCGGTGTGAAAGAGCGAAGGGGTGCGGCAAGGATGGACTTACCTAATCCTAAGCAAACACGGCCTACTCCCGGTAGCTACCTGTCTGATCAAACATTTGTCTTTACTACTCGGTTGATTAAACGCTTGCCAAGTTTGTACTGCTTTCGTGGTAGGGGGAAGGGAAGCTCGGTTGCGAGGGGTTGGATGAGGGTGGCTCTCTCATTCGTGGGTGTATGTACGACTACTTGTGGACACGAACGGTGACAGCTGTGTGGAATATAGCGCATTAAGGAGCGGATATATGTATAGGATGCTCTAGACATAGCTTCTTCAAGGAGAAATGACGGTAGTTTTATCTCGTCAATATTTAAAAACTCGACATTAACAGAATAAATTTCAGGGGAGTGCGACTTAATGTAGCGAAATTTTTCTTATTAATCTTGTGAGGAACTTTACCTAATTGGTGTGATGAAGTATTAAATATTAAAAAAATAAGGATAGCTTTCTCCTTTCAATTTTTACTTAATATTAAATTTACTAAAATTATTAGAGAAGATCAACTCCGGTTTTGGTAAATAATTTTATAAGAGAGCAGAGAATTTGTGGGACATCCTGTATAGGAGATCCTATTCCTACGAGGGTGCGCGGATAGAAGGAATGATGTAGATGTAGATGGTTAAGAAACGGTTAGGGATGGTTGGTCGGAAGGGTGTCTCTTTGCCGTTTGACAAATCGCTTTAGCTGAAACGCAAATAATTGTAACGAAATATTGTCTGCAGGAAAGTAGAAATAGCAGTGAACGGTGCTTTACGCAAATCTGTTCACGCCAGTGAATTGTTTGGGACGTGGTAACTTGTTGACAACAAATAATAAAATGCGAATGAATGGGAAACAATAACTCATTCAAAAAGATTCAACGAAAGCTTGTAATACAATATGGAAACAACGGTGCGTAATTCTTTATATGCATTCAAACCAATTTTGTCACAAAATAAAGTAAAATTGCATTGATATCCAACTTGTACTATGTATATAAAGAAAATACTTCATGCTTGTTTAATGTATCATAATTCATAAATTTAATTAATTTTTTTAGCCTTAAACTTTAATGGAAATACATTAATCTTAAGTTGCTCGATTTATTTATTTTGCGAAAGTATATTAATTTTTCTGATTTATTTTGTTAACGATAATTAATCATTAATCTTAATCAATTCAAACGAAATTAAAGTATACTATAACTATACGTGTTAACTTATTTATTTATTTTAATTTATATATATTTAATGCCAATTTGTCTGTCTATTATTTTAAGCTATAGGTACATATAATCTATAAAATCGATATAATAAAATTTATGTTTCATAAATTTACTCTTGAAAAACGTGCTACGTAATCTATTTTTGCTTAAATTGTTTAAATAGAGTTGCGATAATAATGATTTACATCATAAATGAATTAATTCTTAAGATGTTGAAATCGCTTACTCGAGACATTCGTCTCATACATTCGCAATAGAAGCACTTACCGCATTTGCCACGAAATGCCACAGTGATGTTAGCACCTTTCGCACAAGCGGCTCGATTTAGGTCGCACAGCGTCGGATAGTCGATCCCGTCCGTACCGCAGACAGGTCCCGATCCCTCGTGATCCCCCAAATTTGGGCAGGATTCCAAGCATTGGCAGGTCGCCTCCTTGCCGTCCCTGCTTCGCACACATTGCGAGCCTTGCGAGCAGTTCAGCTTATCGCAGGGATCCTTGATTTCTGCAAAAGAAAGCATCAAGATTTGGCATTAGTTAACGTCACGATGATTACGTTACCTAATAACGCTTGAAAAGAATTATTATTTTCTGCTAATCTTTCTTTAAATAATTTAAGTAATAATTAATAATACTATGACTTTTTTTCAAAATATGATATATTATCATATGTATATACTTTTAAGTTTTATTCATATAATTGATATTATATGTTTTAGAATAATTTATAATATAATATATAATTTCTATCAAAAGCTGATATTATTAAACATATTTTTCTCACAAATAGAATCTTTTCTTCGCCAGTGAATATAAAAAACAACAAAAATGTTAATTTTAATTCGACCTGACTGGCCAGATGTATTGTAAAAAGAAAGGCACTACGTTTCGACCATGGGATTTGATCAACGTAGTGCCTTTCTTTTTACAATACATCTGGCCAGTCAGGTCGAATTAAAATTAACATTTTTGTTATATTTTTCTCAATTTCTTACAAACAAATCTGCGCATTAAATAGTCGATCAGATTATAACTATTAATTATTCCACATTTCATCGAAGTGAAAATGGATCGGACGCAAGAGCTGCATTGTGCAACACATATATGTATATCTCTTCTGGTCTACTTGATAATGCGCGTAAACTGGAAACGAATTGGTAATGGCGCGATAATCCGTTGACGAGAGCAGTTCGATGTTACGGTCAATCCCGTTGACGGAAGCTGCCGAACAGCTTCGATTTCGAAGTAACGAGATGAAGGCCAATGTGACGGATAGGATCAACGGTGTTTCATCGAGCGGCGCGGCGTATGTTTGCCGAGGACAATCACGGCGATACGCAGAATTTAATGTTCCCGTATTTGCGGATTGGAATTGGCGCATCCAGTTTACGACGGAAATGCCAAGCGGCGTGTAATCCTTCGTCCCGCGATGCCTCTCGTCGGAATGCCGCATCCCGTGAAGCTGCGTCATATCTACCCGCAAACCGTGTCTCTCCGAAATTTGATTCAATTTAAAACATACCAGAGCAGAGTCTGTAAATATTTCAATCCTCGAATTCTATCTTAAAGTGTTTATTAAAATATTTATATACATTCTCTAAGGATCTAGCACGTTTTAAAGTTTATCTACAGGGTGTCTCAAAACTACCGGAAAATATTTTAATAGCATATTCT
>NJRQ01000146.1:312777-342170 GCA_003063805.1 Aphaenogaster ashmeadi
AAAATTAATAACAGATCGATGCGCGTGTCTGTGTAACCACGGCCCTGAGCGCGCGAATTCTACGCGAAATTATTGGTTATCTTTGATCGCTTATAATTCAAAAACTACTGTAGCCTCGACATTTTCGTATTAGGATTTTTTACTCTACTTTACCTCCAGAATATGCTATTAAAATAATTTCCGGTAGTTTTGAGACACCCTGTATAATTCGCATGAGATTTCAGGATAAAATTCTATAATTTTATTTTCCATTTTAGTACATCCATATTTTAATATACAAGTAAATTTTATATATGCGCGTATTCTGATTCTTTAAACGTTTTTCGTATTACACGACATAAAATTATAAACAGAATTTTATCCCGAATTTCGACACGAATTATGTAGATCGCGCGTATAAAAAGAGCTTTATATAGTACATTATTCTTCCTTTATTTTTTCCTATAATAATTCCGATTAATTCTCTGCAGCGATCCGTGAAAAATGTATAACATACCGTGTCCTGTGTCACTGGTCCTGTACTTTGCACCTGAACCCCAATTATTTTTAATCGTTTATTTACAACTCGCCTTTTATGATAATCAGGTGTTGACGCGACGTGTTGGCTTTTCCATTCAAACGATACGAAACGCGACGATCCGTTTTCCAGCGGTGGTGTGTAGTACATTAATGTAGTACGCGAAAAATCCGCCGTGTTTCCGCGGGGCTTAATCAATGATATTTTTTCCGTAACGCGAACCCGCACCACCACCACCACCACCGCCGCCGCGGAAATGTAATTGCGAGCCGTAAACACGCCGGGCGCGCCTGTACGTACCATACGTTACGGGCCGTAACGCGCCGTGAAATTAAATCCGCGCGATTCGCGATGAATAAACTATCGCCCGCTGGGATTCATTCGCGACGGAATTTACGCGCCGTCGCGTTTTTGGCGGCGGCAGGAAAAAAGGAGCGGGCGCGTGTCCCGGACGGGCATCGCGCGGCTCGGGGTGCCGGATCATTAATCCCTAAGGGCCGACTCCGAAAGAGTTTGCGTATGTACGTCTGTGTGTGCGTTAGAGGCGGAAGGAGGGTTGTTTGTGCTCCGTTAAAATTTTATCGCGCGTGCACGAGAGAAATTTGCGACCCCCAACTGAATATTTCCGTAGATGGGCGTCGTAACCGGCGAGATATATTTCTCGAGGAAAGTGGACGTGATGGTTTACGCTCGGTTACTGCATGAATCATTGGCACAGCGCGACACGGACAAGCGAGAACTTTTGCGGTGTCTCCTGGATGTTTTTGTCGACAGTAAGAGATAGAGTACGCTATGTGTATTTGGAGAGAGAAAATTAATCGTTTTATATCGAAGTGTAATCAGAGGTATTAAACAACGGTTGACTTTTCAAAGCCTACTTTACATCTATAATTCGTGTTGGAATTCAACATAGAATTCTATTTTTACATTTATTGTGTAATAACAAAAAACATTTAAAAAAGCAAAATGTATGTACATTTATAAATGATTTACTAAAATGGACATATTTATAAAAAACATGGGATATAAAGTTATAAATCAAATTTTGTTCGAATTATAGAATTATAGAAGATTTTACTTTTTTGTCGTCGCGGTTTAATTACAATTTATCAAAGTGACTATAACGTTTGATGATATAAAATTATTTTCGTTAGTCAAAAATTTATTACGTACGCCTATGTATGCATGTGTACTAAACTTTATTAAAAAATATATTAATAATATAAAGTTTATTAAATAATATTAGATAATATATATAACGGCTATTTACGTAAAGCCGAGTTGTAAGTTATCGAACAATTCTTCCAGGCTGTACCATATATATACACTGACAATGAGAGAAAAATTTATTAAATTTCAATAAATGTTTTCTCCAATAGTACTAATGAAGTATATTCTTTTGAATTCAGTAAATATTTTATTAGGTTTAGAAAATTTGTTTTCAATTGGATGAATATTTTTTTCATTCGAAAAATATTAACTGAATTCAAAAAAATACTTTATTAGTACTATTGGAGAAAACATTTATTGAAATTTAGTAAATTTTTCTCTCAGTGTACACACATTCTTTTCGGAGCATAATCAAAGAAAGAAAGCGCACTGGCATTCATTGCAGTAGAATTTTTTAAATAAGAGTTTGGATTGTCTGCCATTTTCTGTGTTGCACTTTTCAAAAATATTCAAATCAGTTTAGTATCTATGCAGTTTATTAATACAAAAATGAATTTAATAGCTTATATACGTATAAATATTATTATTACTATAATATATAAATCTATAAAATAAATAATAACAAAATATTAATTTCTTTATAATTAGTCTGAAACGTGATGATGGCGGATCAATCAAAAGCTGTCTAAACGTTGTCCAAACTCTTGAGGAACTCTATATTGCAGATATTCACGTGCAGGCTCGCAATTTCGAAACACGCCAAAAGAACTCGCAGCGGCCTCGTTCGCTCGTTAATTTGCAGAATAACGCGTAAATGTGCGCCGGAGTTCTCCGGAAGTTCCGATACTTTCGTACTGATGTAATCCAATGCCACACAGAGTTGCCGCACGATATCCCGCTGACGCCAATATCGATGAGAATATTATAGCAGATGAAAGGGGGATGATCGTTGGTCGCGCTCTGGAATACCTTTCGGGAAGACGTAGCAGCAGTGGGATTCCGTTAACGTGGCACACACTATCAGCAGCAGGACATACGTTAATGTTGTATGCGATCGTTGCCGTCGTCGCCCGCTTTTTTCGCAAATCAAATCCGCCATCCGACGGCCCGTCGTCATCGGCGTCGTCGCCGTCGCCGCCGTTCGCGACGCGCGATTATTCATTCCGTTCCTTCGAATATCGCCCTTCGTTCCCTTCCCGCGCGCCGGGAAAAAAAGAGAGTAAAAGAAAACCGAAAGACTACCGCCGCCGTCGCCGATCGTGGGATCTGCGCGTTCGAGGGTGGCACCGGGGATTATCTCGCGAACGCAGGGATGCGCATGCACGCGACGTGCAGGCAAAGCGAATGCGGAAATAGAAGCGGTGAGTTTCTAACGTTATACCCACGGGCAGTGGCGGTGTCAATTAGGAACGGTAATTGGAAATTCAAGCCGCCTAAGCGTTCGTGCGCCAAGGGATGCGAGCATGGATGCACGGTGAAGGCGCTACGCGCTTCGAATGCTAACGAGGAACTAATGATTCCTACTACCCTCGTCCACTATCGTCCACTTTTCTATTATTGCTATCGTCCTGTTACCCTTCTTACAAACGGTAGTTATGACACGACTCCAAATGCATTAAATGAACCTGTGTGAAGTTAGCCCCCCAATGTCGAAAAATCAAAAATATTCCTTTTGCAAACGTTTGCCCATGGTTTGCCCACGGATGCCCCGTTGAAATTTTTGTTTGCCCCCCTATAGTTCAAAAATTATAAACAATTCAATTTTGGGAGGGCCAACTTCACACTGGCCCCCCAATGTCGAAAAATCAAAAATTTTCTTTTTGCAAACGTTTGCCCATCATTTGCCCACGAATGCCTCGTTGGAATTTTTGTTTGCCTCTCCCCTCTATTTCAAAAGTTATAAGCAATTCAATTTGGAGGGGGGGCCAACTTCACACTGGCCCCCTAATGTCGAAAAATCAAAAATTTTCTTTTTGTAAACGTTTGCCCACGAATGCCCCGTTGGAATTTTTGTTTGCCCCCCTTTAATTTAAAAGTTATAAGCAATTCAATTTTGGGGGAGGGGGCAACTTCACACTGCCCCCCCAAATCTTGAAAAATAAAAAATTTTCTTTTTGCAAACATTTGCCCATTGTTTGCCCACAAACAAAAATTCCAACAGGGCATTCGTGGGCAAACGTTTGCAAAAAGAAAAATTTTGATTTTTCGATATTGGGGGTCCAGTGTGAAGTTGCCCCCCCCCCCAAAGCTTATAACTTTTAAACTAGAGGAGAGCAAACAAAAATTCCAACGAGGCATTCGTGGGCAAACGATGGGCAAACGTTTGCAAAACGAAAATTTTTTATTTTTCGACATTAGGGGCTAACTTCACACAGGTATTAAATAAATTTATCGTGGCTGGATTCTCAGCTGTGGTTAGAGACTAGCGGAGGACGATGCGACCGCACAACATCGTTTATTGTGCAATCAGTGTAAAACAATTCAAACACATAGTTAACGGTTTTACACAGAGTGCATTTACAATTCATTGTCGATCAATTTTATGCCTCTCGTGAGAATGGCTTTTTTCGATACGCGATTAGCCGTGTAAACTGAGCAATTGAGTTCCGTTATCTATTTAATCCTGGATTTTGTTCCCGGCCGAGTAGAGAACTCGCTCGCATTTTGTTCCCCTCTTCCTCTACTCTCTCTGTTTCTTCCCCCTAATCAGTGATAGCGATGCAAAACGCCGGAACGTCATTACGGGCGTCGAAAGCCAGTAGCTGAGCCGGATGATTGATCGCGGCCTCGTTTGCATTCAATAACTCCCCGTCGGTGTATTTTCGATTTGGCATTCACCGCAACCCGATTATCGTCGTTAATGCATTTAATTCGCCGGTCAGTCGTCGCGCCGAGCGGTGCATTATTAATTATCGGTATGACAAACGTAATTAGCGGTCGCGTATCTCGCGCGCGTACATCCGTCCGTCCGTTTGTCGTTCGCGACTCGACTTGTCTCCTGATATTCCCTTCGATATTCCGACTTTCTAACTTCGGGATGAATTTCCCCTCGCGTATATAACGTGTGGCGGAGAGACAAAATTTTACGTTCTATCGCGAAATACAAACTAAACTTGAGACGATAGTTGTGGCAGCAGCAAAAGCGTTCATTATCTAGAGCGAGCCTTCTAAAAATACACAAAATGTATATACAACAAACAACTGTAATGAGTGAGAAGCGTGTATGTACTGAACTAACGGACATAGCCATTTAAAGCAATATTGTTATATCCATTTGAACATTAAGTCTAATAACAGGAAACACTTAGCGTAAACATTTACCGTAGGAATTTCTAAATTGACCTTATTCTTACAGCCTAGGGTTCGCGGGTTGAGATCATCGACGGGAAAAGAAAACAAAACTAATATTTCATAAGCGGCGTTTATATAACGCAGTTTCGTTTGGTCATGAAATTTTTATTTGAAGAATTTAAGGCGGATACCTTGGAGAATACCTTGGAATATCTAAGCGGATTGTGTTCTTCTGGGAAGAAGAGAATTGAAAAGATTTCGAACGATGTCCCACGTGAATGGAAAGAATTAAAAATAATGATGAAGATATGAAGAAAGGTAGTAAGGGCAAAAACTTCAAAATATTCTAATGACCGCGTCGCTTCCGGGACAGATATTGGAACGGTCGCAGCAAAATTAGATCTGGATTTAAATTGCAAGGTGAAGTTAATGAGGTGACTCAACTGAGAAATGGATGTTGAAGTTACTGGAGTTTGGAAACTGAGCGGATCCGTGGAAGTTCGACCGGAAGTTGAAGTTTTTACAGACCATGAAGGGAAGTCCCGGATGCCCTTAACGACGGTCAAATGTTCATTAAAGTCCGTCGGATGTGAACAAATGAGAAACGCTAGTATTTTCCACGATAGACGCGTACATCGATTTTTCATAATCGGTACCGTCAATTGCATCTTTAAAATCGCTTTTCCCTGTTATGCTATCGTATTTCGTTCGGTTAATTGACGAAAAGCGTATTCTCTCGCGATATCGAAATAGCGTCGATGATAATTGTTACGAGCATTGCACTCGATTAAAATACACCGGTTATCGGATACAAACGTATGGGCTGAATTAATTGAACGTGAAGCGCTTTATTCTACGTCTGTATCGATTGCAGTTTTTCGTTTAAAGTGTCGATCTCGTAAAGAGAGCATCTCTGACATCGTTCAAATGAAACGCCTAGATGAAATTGTTTCAGTTTGCCATACTAGAGAGCCGGACATCGTTTAAATAACGCGTCTGGATGGAATTGTTTCATTTTGTAATTCTGCAGCCTGTCATGATGTTTCGTACGTAATTTTTATCATAAATTTCCGCTTTTTTTTACAAGAGACTTCCTATAAACGCCGTGTCAGTTATTTATTCTCGTTATGTGACTGTTGAAATCGAGAACATAATAATCCTTTACATTCGCCATACTTTTAATCTCTTAGTAACTTAAAAGACAATCCTTATTAGTTTAACCAAATTGTTCCAAAAGAATTAATATTAACTGTGGTTCTATATAAAATAATTTGAATAATTTTCCACGAACCGCCCTAACAAGCATCCGCGAGCATCAATCTATTTTAATAGAGTCCGGGGATTTCGCAATCGCCGCCGATTAATGACGGAAATTAATACACCCGATAGGAAAGTGCCATTAATGATCTCTTTTCGTCCGTTCCCGTTCATCGACGATGAAATAATTATCCGACCGTGTCCGATGAGCAAGTCCTCTGAAAATCCGCAGGGCTCAAACAGGGCCTGTGGGAGACCGGACGAGCGTTGTTTCGCGCGTTGCAGCGGGATTGAATAGCCAATTCAACGAGGGAAAAGTACATTTCGTCGTGACCAACAATTACCTAATTTGGACGAGAATCCCGTTGCCGGGACAATGCGCACGCATACCGTGGAAGAACCGGGCTCTCTCACCCTCCTTCCCCCGTCTCTCAACCCCCACGGTCCTTCCCCGAGCTCTTCGGTCCCTTCGGACGGCGCGTCGACGTAATATCGTAATTAATAATCCATTCTAGTTGGTTTTTGTCGGTGCACCTGACCGTCGCAGCTCGCCGTTACCGCTTACGGGTAATTTATTACCGCAGACCACCTGCGTGGCGTTACTCCTGTACGGAGGCTGCGTTTTTTCCGTCGACGATCACTTCAATTTCAACGGTTGCGCCAGAATATCGATTTTTGCAGCAATTCTCGTTTAATAAAGCGCATAATGTTATATTTTAATTGGTAATCACGCATGTGATAAAAATGTATTTAACATAGAGCAGATTTATTATTATTTAATTATTAGATATTTATTATTATTATAATACTATTTTTTATAATTATTTATTATTAGTTTATATTATTAGGCTTAATAAAAATTCAATAATAATTTTTAATAACAATCTGAGGACAACGGTAGATTATTTTATCATCCTGTTTAAAGATAAGAAAAACGCTTGATTATTTGTTAATTTGTTAACAGACATTAATATAAAAAGACCACAAAAATATTCCATTAATTGCAAATAATCTGTTTTTCAGGCAAAGTATCATTAAACTAACAAGTGTAATATACAATTACTCATAAAATTATTCGAAAAATTGTTTAGAAATTTCTTATATTTTAGAAATATAATGTTAATATTCTTTTAATAATGTTAAAACAAAACAAATTATAAAATTTCATTTTTCTATGTTTGCCCTCTTTTTCTTTAAAATTATTTAAAAAATGTCATAAAACGTTGTATAACATAACAGAAAGAAAAGAAAGAAAAGAGCTGACGTATGAAAACAAATTTTCACACAAATTATATATTCTTAGAACAATATTAATATTATAATATATTTCTAAAATATAACAAATTTCCAAAGAATTTCTTGTAGCCTTCGAAGCCTTGTAGCGCTTGATCGATTTCACTTGTCGCTATTGCTTCGTAAGGACAGCATCTCGTCTTTAAAGTCGCATTTCGAAGGCATCAAGTTTTTTCGCGTGAGTCGATTTCGAGAACCGTAACGATAAACGTCACGTTGCGCTATAACGCCCACGGCCATCAGAGCGACGCCGCTCGTTTCACGCAAGAGCGCTCGCACCGTCTAAAAGGGTACAATGTGTAACGGGCACGGGGATAGGATCCTGTTGGGCGCGTCTAGGGTGCAATTCAACGCAATTGCCAATTAGTGGCTCATTACCGAAACGTATGACGGCAACAGAGAGATAGAATAGATCAGGTGGCGGAATCGTAGGCAACGGTGGTCTCGGGGCTTGCTGACCAGAGAGGGTCTGATAATGGGATTGGTGCTCTGGCTGCATGTACCGGGTCCGGTCGTGCTGAATGAGCCTCATTAGACAAACTTTGAGGACCGACCGGTTATTGACGGGTCAGGAAATGGAGGAACGGACGTCGAGGCGAATGACGAGGGCCAGCGGCGATGTAAGGACCAGGTTCGAACAGGACTGTCGAGCGGATCGACTGAACGGTCGATCTGAAACAGGACCCATTAATTTCCACTTGCGCGCTCGCAGGTGCTTGTTCATGCCAGTTGTCGCTCGACAGCTCGTCGAGCACTGCCGAGTTTCGTGACCGCTGTTTACAGGACCGTTATACATGCCCGAGCTGTGATTTTACGGAAATGGGCTCAGCTTAGATCTCCGGTGCGGTCCGAGTAAAAGTGTTCTCTACGCCGGGGAATTCGCTCTCGACGCTCGATAGCAATCGCAAATCAATCCGGAAAGCCTCTTGCGCGCTGCTTAAATAAATACCAGTCGGGAAATCCTGACTCTTTTGTCATTAGCGAAGCTTCAGCGAAATCCAGACATCGTCACGATTGTGCGCGGACTTGACGTAATTCCACCGACGCGGGCGGCAAGGAATCAAATTCAATTTCGGGACTACACCTGCCGGGCGAAAAGATCAAAGGGATGTCATACATCGGAATCTTCGATAAGATACAACGGCGGAATTATATAGGCGCGCCGTTTATTGGATCTCGCGCGCGAAAGGAATGGCAACGGGATGGACTATTTTTACTCGAGATTTCATGATACCTGAAACTGGCTGAAACAACATTCGATGTTTGCAAAATCAAGACGAAATGTGATCCCGAAATGTTATCTCGAAATGGAATTCGAGCTTAAAATACATGAAGTTATGAATTGTAAATAAAACTAAATATCACTTCTATTTCTAGATACTCAAATGTGTAGAAGTAAGCCAACAGCAAAGGATATAAAAATCGAACTCTGTACCAGCAATTGAAGTTAATCAATTCAATTTGCGAACATAATTGTTCTTAAGTATTTTATTTTATCTCGTCATTTTTATTCTCGTTGAACTATGATTCTTCGTCGTATGCACAGTTGTATTATTAATTATAATAACAGATGTCGCTATACGTAAACATTCTATAGACATTGCATAGACATTCTATTGCCTATCACATTAGTTATTTTAATTATCCGAACTTAACTTTTCGACCAAAGTCGTTATCAAGGATCAAAGTGCTAATCAATACTCGCCTCACTTAGTGAAGACAACGGACTTTGTTCGTCTGAATCGACGCTCCCGGTGTTCGATTTGTCCTGGGCCAGTCGAACATCGTCGAGAAAAGGAGGAGCGGTTACCCTGCGAGCGGATGCGAAGGACGTTAAAAGCGCAATTATCACGGACTTAATTACAGCACGCTTGTTACATCAGCTGCTTCTCCCCGAGCTCGTTCTATTCATTCTTTTGACGCAGAATCCTCTTTCACGAGTCCTCTACCTGCCGCGCGCTATAATCCTCCCTGCTAAGACAATTCATCTGCGAAATGAAACGTAAAGGGATTCGTTTTGCGACTCGCACGCGGGGATTAAAAACGTTTCCTTTCAATCATCTTAGGATCAGATCGTCGAGATCAGCGTCGTGTATATCACGGCGCTGCGCTACCAGATTAATCCTCCTCTGAGAGGTTTAAGTTTCCGCTTCGGGTACCGTGAGTAAATTGATACGATATTCGAAGATCGAAATATAACGATGTGCTGTAACAATGATACATTTTTACAATATCGAAGAGAAACGGATATCTCCAGCAGCGCTTGGAAAAGGAATTATAAGCAACACTCGAGGTACAATTACATTTGCGGAGGAGAAGGGACGCGTGCACGCGAGATTAGCGCAATTAGCAGCTGAATCGTCACATGTTCTGCTGACGTAAACCGATTTTTAGTGCGGCTGGTAAACGTACCTGGGCCGGCGCGGCTAATCCCGGCCGCTTCGTCCCGGACCGCTTATCTGCCGCGGTCTGACCACACCGTGGATAGTTCCACTTATCTCGCCCGACCTCGCTCGCTCCGCTCTTATTCTAAGGACAGAGGCGTGCCAGCGGCAACCATCGCCGTTATCTGTGTATATCTAATCAACGTAACGACGATCCTCCCGGGCGCGTGACACGCGTGTTATCCGAGGTGGGTAAACGCCGGGAGGGTTTGAACGGGGAGGGTAAACTTGAGCGCACTTGACGTACACGTTCGATGCGGCGATAAGCCGCGATTAATGCGTTATCTGATCCGTGCACGAGCATGGATTTGCCGTCCCGCATCACCGCGATTTTTAGATTGCGATCACCAGCAACGAGCTGCCGTCCGCTTTATTCTCTATCCCGTGTGATCGTTCCTCCTCGGAAGACAGGCCTCGCGCCGCGGCGGGATCTGATTTCAGGAGTTAGGGGAAGCTAGCTTTCGGGAGATAATTAATTAAACGTAGCCGCCCGATAGCAGCCGCGATTTTATTTTAATTGCCGTTTACTTGGCTTGTACCAATTTTGATAAATTATTGCGAGTTTAATGATTCATAAGCGATTTTCGATGTTAATTGCTCTGTTCATTTGTATAATTTTTACACGTATTTGTATTTTATATTTATACGCATAGATAAGGCAGTAATTCGTAATATTAATATTTGAAGAATATAGCACGGCGCATGTTTACGCGCATAGCGACATATATTACATATTACAGGGACAGCTTACTCTTTTAATACGTTTTGATTAATATCCCCGTGCGATTTTATTTACTTGCGCGAAATTCACGTTTATTTACGTGACGTTTAATTGCAGAAAATCCGACGCAGAGGCATACCCGGACGCGCGAGATCGCGCGATTTTTTAATTACAGGAAATTCGAAACGGCGCGCGTTACATTTATCCGCGATATTTTACGTCACGTAGCTGTTTGAATGCATTACACGAAGTATCGATTTCCGCTGCTTTTTTTCCGCGACGGACGTACTCCCCTGCGTCAGAAATTAAAGTCACGTACGCGCGAGCGTCCGTTAAACGGAAGTGGAACGGTGAACGGCAACGATCGTTTCGCCATGAAGTGCTTTCTGCTCATATCGTGCATATACATTTCTATATCCTTTTGAAACTTATTATTATCGCATCTAATAATTCTTTAGCCTTACTTTAGCTTCAGCCATATACTTGCGCAAAATTATATGTATTAAGCTATCCCCGAGGAGTTTTTCAAACTATAAATCCGTATTAAGCAGTTAAATCACGAGTCAAAAAATATACCCATTTTAGAATTCTGTTTTTTTGCGAATTAGGAAAAAATATGAATATCTTTGTGTTTTAATATTAGAAATTTATGTTATTGATTATGACATTTCATACAAATAAATCAAAACGTATTAAAATTATTCACTTTTGAAAATAACATTTGTAAGATTCAAATTAGAGGATGGCTCTAACTCGACCTCGAGTAATAATCTAAAAAATAATTAAATTTTTTCTTATTCTT
This sequence comes from Aphaenogaster ashmeadi, assembly GCA_003063805.1. NCBI lineage: Eukaryota > Metazoa > Arthropoda > Insecta > Hymenoptera > Formicidae > Aphaenogaster > Aphaenogaster ashmeadi. The sequence continues at coordinate 324,273 of NJRQ01000146.1, forward strand.
TATTCCCATTGTTATCTATTCACGTAGAAAATTTTTGAAATTAATCGAAAAAATAAAATGGTTCGCTTTAAAGTTTGTGGGATTAAAACCTCCCGAAAAAAATAACTTTTATTCCGACAAAAAAAATTATTTTTATCAAAATTATTTTATCGAAAAATATACTATCGGAAAAAAACTATCGGATTACAGATGGTAAAACTAAAAACATGCTAATTAAATTTGAAATAATCCAATGGAAGAACTTTATAGTTATCCGAACCGTTTTGAAAAAAGTAATTCAAAGAAAAGTATTATTTCTCGATTTAATACATTTTTAATTATATAATATCTCTAATAATGAGAAAAAAACGCGTGTACATCTATATATCTAAATATAAACTTTGAGATTAACTGCAAGGTTTGATTAAAAAAAATTTTTCTGTGGTCTAATTTCTTACATAAGGTACATAAGAAAAGATACGTCTTTCGTCCCGAGTTATCCCGTGGTATACCCGAATCAGAACCGGTCGATCTCGAAGACTTCCTCGCGAGTGCAATTTCGTGTCTGCCTTCCATTCGCTTCGCGACTGCGAGCTCCGATTGAATTACGCGCAGGGTCGGGCGGTGTTTTGCTTATTCCATCGGTATAGTATACCGGGATAAGAGCACCTAGGTCGCGTATACGTCGAGAGACGCGGTTACACCGGTAACTGCGTTTATTCGCTCGCAGGTGCAGGTGGTCGCCCGTTAATGGAACACGCGCCACGGCGTTGTTGCTCTCGTTACGTCGCGCCAGTCTCCTCCACCTCCGTCTCCTCGCGGAGGTGGCTTCACCCCTCCCGTAGACGAAACGCGTTCTTCACCGGAAGTATATTTCGAGGTCGTTAACTCTCGACCCTCGCGCGGCTCCTCCGGGAGCGGCGCGCGTTGCACGCTCGTAACGCGCATCTCGTTGTTAAAAGGGAACTCGTCCGTTCCATTAGCGTCGCGATCGTTTTAAATCGTATCACTTAAGTCCGCTGGTTAACTCCCGACCGTTTCCCGAGGTTTATCGCTGCTTCGTCGATTTATCGCGCGCCCCCTCGACTCTCCCACCTTTAACGCGCCCGAAGAGTTTTCCGTGTTACGTCGCGGTCGAGTTTTACGCTCGGCTACATTACCCGTCCGACGGTAGCCGCGCTGGAGTGTGCTTCCAATTACGTAATTAACCCTTCCGCTCTGCCCGGCGCGGCCGTATGGTTACGCAGTAACAATACCCGGGGATTGTAGTTGCGAAACTCAGGCACGAAAATTTAAATGAATGAGTTAGGGACGGTTACACACTCAAATTAACGTTCCCCGTTCGAATCTCGGTCTAACTGCGAGAGTCACGGAAAAAGAGGTGAAGTCGGGAAAAGAGCGGGGGATTGTTGGAATTTTATTTTCCTAGCAAAATTGAGCTCGAGCCGACATTTTTGACGGGGTTTTAATGCCATTCAATTTGATCGCTATTCGATACGAGCACTTTCGTGTCATATAAATCGTGTGTGCGTTCGATTCCGCTCCATAATATTTTTTAAATAACGCAGGCTATTAATTTCTCGTTTTTCAGCGTCGCGCTAACGAATTCTCATAGCCGTGTTGCCTTCGAGCGCAGAGTCGTGCTCGGACGAAGGAAGAAAAGGCGCGGAGGAGCCGCCGCGCCGCGCTGCGCCGCGCCGTCGGGGGATGGTACGACGGGTGAGATAGAAGGCAGGGAAAAACGCGGCTAAGGGGTCCTCTCCGACACCTCCGGGGAAATACGTGGGGCTCTCATAAAAATAATGCGCGGCTCGTTTGTTGCGTCGGACAGTGATTCGTCCGGGCGAGGCCGGCGACCCGAGAAAATGGCGCGGGGCCGCTGGGGGAGCGGAACATTTTTCACCCGCGTACTTAGTATTCGTTACAACGGGAGAGGTCGTCTCGCCGGCGCGAGTTTGCGCGGCGAGAGACGAGAGCGAGTGAATAGGGAGGGCGATTTCTCGCAAGGCGATGTCTGGTATACCGGACGTATCTGTCGGGGAAATCCGCACATCCCTCATCCCTCTCTATATCCCGGATATTCCTAAAACTTTACGTGCTCGTGCGAGAATTGTACTTATGAACTTGTACAATGCGCACCCCTGTTGTCGAAATTCTCCGCACCGTTTTTCCTCTTTGCCATGTTCTGTAAAAGATATGGTCGCCAGTGCCGGCGTTAGGGTAGGGCGCGGTTGGGCGATCGCCCAGGGCGCCAGATCTGTAGGGGCGCTGCTGCCTTCTGCTTTGCTACTTTGAGGGTGCAAGGGATTCCCTAAAATCTATAAACAAAATGGGGTTCGCCGTTCGATATTACCACCTGGTCTCTTCTTTCTCAAGAATTTCGAGCCCTTGAATTTGAATGGGCGCCACGATAATCTTGCCCAGGGCGCCAATGTTGCTAAAACCGACACTGACGGCCGTGTTCCCTGGCGCCTCGCACTTCGTGCATACATCGTCAGCTATGATAAACATAATAAACATAATCACTGTAGTTGTTTCGTTGAACGAGACACGTTACGCAAGTATACGACTTTCGAGTAGCAACAACGCGAGAAGCGCGTCGTAACTCTCCGCTGTTATTTTACGAGCCGCCCTTTGAACAGCGTGGAATATCAAGACCTAACGGGCGCGCCGTTTTTACGCACACGATGATTAAAATGCAGCGAGGGAAAAACGAGGTGGAAATTCGACGGCTAATTAAAACGGTATTAAACGTGAAATAAAGGGGCGCGGCGGCACGCGGATTACAAAGGAGTCCCAACAAATTTTCAATTTCCGTTTCGCCTTTGCGAGGAGGTAAATGAATGGTAAGCTCGAAGATACGCCGGAGGCATTCTGCCACGCGAGAATGAGTTTCAAGAAAGTGGGATCGTCGGAATGCGGCGGATCAGCAGGGTGCCTTTACACGGGATGATGTTGACGCGGTGGAACATAGTTAAACGAGAAATGCCACAATATGCACGAATCGACGGATCGCGGATGGGAGGTACGCGAGACAGCTCGTTCGACGCGACGCTGTGATGTACGGTGATGTCGTTTCCGCGGGATGTATTTCATGTTCGCGTAAAAATAAAAAGTTTATCCGGAACCGACAGGACAGTTTCCGTGGATTGGATAGACCCCGGCGGACTTATTCGCAGACGCGAGCTGGATTGGCAATCTAACTACACTTAGGAACGCGTTCGAACAGGATCGAAGGGAATCGTACAAAAGTTTTTTAACAGATTGGAGCGCGAGTGGGAGAACTTCGGAAACAAAGTAGACTGATTGCACACGAGATGTAACTACTCTCTTTGATTGCTGGGTAAGCTTTCGAACGGCGGAAAGAAAAGAAAGAACGGAAGACGGGGGGGGGGGGGCAAAAGGAAGAAAGAAGAAAAAGCGTTAACGTACAAGGGAGGAAAGGGTGAAAGGGGCGGATTAAATATTCTTTTTAATAGTAATACAGCATTAGCCGTAAGAATATTAAGCTCGAGAAAAAGCGCACCGGCATTTTTAATTATTACAGCCAGCTCAAGCGTCCGTGATTTTATTCGTGACGTAGTTAATGCTGGCTTGTTTGCACGTAGCTCGTATTTTCGTAATTCTAAGAATTGAGAAATTCAAGATCTAGAATTTCATGTTTCGAAATTCATGCAATAAATATAGCACAGTTTAAACAACAAATAATAAACTACAAACTATCTTGACGCAAGTTTATGAAGTGTAAAAAAAGGGTAATTTTTATGGTTAAAAAATTGAAGATTGGATAAGATATTGTGAAGATGTTGCACGAGGGAATCGAGATATAAATTCGACGGGAAGGATACGGAAGAGGGGGCGGTAAAAAGCGCATCTTTCTCTGTGCGGAGCGGCAAACGCCACGCAAGCAACATTTGTCTGGTAACATTTATCATAGAAATTGGTTTTGCAGATCCTTTTGATAGTCGGATATTTTCGATGAATGCAGAACTGAACGAAGAGAAAATGATTACGCAGAGGCTCGAGTCGGATCGAAGGGCACGGCGGGGACGAAAGGGGGGAGAGGGAATCGGAGGAGGTATAGTCTGACTGCGAGAGCGGAATGTAGCTACTTCGTTTTGATTACAAAGACACTCTTGGGGAAAGGTAGAAAGCGGACGAGGTCAAAAGAAGAGAAATTGGCACAAAGAGAAGACCCTCCGCCACGTTACCAATGCGTTGCCTTAACGGGCGAACGGGAGACCTTTTACATCCATATTAAATACAGGATTTGTGTGTGTACATGTGTGCGTTCGATCAATTGCACTTCCTTTCAATGTGTAATTAAACGGCGGATCGGTCGTCAACGTCTCCCCGCGGTTTCTGTAAAGAGACAGCTATTGTAATCATTCGTCGCTTAACGACAAGAGCTCGGAGTTAACCCTTTATCATAAAATCGATACTACGAGGCACGCAGGAACACTCGGCTCGGCTTGTGCCGGTATGTAATGACAGAAATTACATACGCGAGTTGTTAAGCCGGGCAGCGAATGTGTAATTTATGAAAGCACGCGCGGACGTTGGCTGGCGTGTCGTTAAAAACGAGTCGATACGTTTCCAGGAAGGGAAAAAAGAGAGAGAGAGAGAGAGAGGCAGAGAAAAAAAAACACAGCAGCGCGGGTTGTAGAGAGTCAGGATGGAAAGCGAGATTAGGTGCAGGGCTGCACCCAACCTTCACTCCAGGTGAAGGCACGAGACGTCGGAGACGTTGAATATTTAAGAGCGCTATTTTATACAGGCGATAAGCCAAACGTACCGGGAAACGCCGTACCGAAAATATTTGAGGGTCTTGTTGAAAATGCGGTGACGGAGGTCGCGCATTCGCGCGCGGGGTAACGAGTCGCAGAGCGAACGAGCGAACGTGCTGGTGAACACCGCGAGGAGGCTAAGCGCGCGTCCGCGCGATGAGATTTTCAAATTTATCTCGTGGAATTTATAATTTTTACAAGCGCCCGCGGGCGGGCCGCGCGACCGCCGGAAAACCGGGCGCAGCAACCATTTTAGAGCAACGATATTCGCGGGGGCGGTTGTAAATCTAGCGAGATCCAGCCGCATATTTTTAGCCGTTATCGCGGTACGTATACGTACGCGCCGATTGCATCGAAATTTATCTCCCGCGGCCGTGATTAATAACGCCGCGGCCCGGTCGCGATATATCACGCATAATGATGTAATAACCGGTCTGCACTTTCGCGGGCCGCTAACTCCTTATCCCGCCTCGGTATCTGCGGCAAGCCTAACGATAATACCGAAAGAAACGACGAAGGCGGCCACCGTGATGGATGAAAAGCGGGCGGTGCATCGGCGTCGCGATCGTATTAAATAAACATCGTTGTTATATGCGATTTTAAAAGTTAATGACGCGATACCTCTCGCATACCGGGATACCGCATACACTTCACCCGCTTTCACGAAAGATCGGCACGCTCGATGGGAGATGATTGATGCAGCGAGCTTATCGATGACACCGGAGCGCAAGACTGTCCGGCGCGGAAGGAGCGCTGAATAATTTCATTAATCTCCAGGTGAGGATGCTAATGATCATCGATCGACCGTGAAGTTCCTTAACTGACGATTAATTCGACGTCGCCGTCGCACCGATTCAAATTTGTCCCCGTGCCAGGTTTTTTGTAGCGGATTAAGGAGGGCGACTGTGCACGATCAAGCGGGCTCATCTCTCTGTTTTTGCGCAGGATAAATTAAGAAAACTTTTAAGAAGCTCTAGATCCTTAAAAGAAGTGGGATAAGAAGTGGAATCTTGCGGGATATAGAAATTGGATGGCGCTTGAGGTGTAATTAGAAAGAGAGCTTCTCTCTTGTAGGTTGCGATATTCCCGAATATGTGGTGATCGTGGCGTAAGAGTTGCGCGTCTGCTTTCTGTGCCAAAGATCCAAGTTCAAATCCACCCAGAACATACCATGTTTTTAATTGATCACCACCTCTCGGAAGGCAATGGCAAACCACTGAAGAGTACCTTTGCCAAGACAGTCACCATGGAGCATGCATGAGCATGCATCAAATGGAGATGACAATCGTCTCTATAATGATGCTTAAGTCAAAGCAGACAAAGGATCATTAACAGCTGCGATTCGATCTATTCGAGATTTGCGAGAAAGCGCGACGTGAAAAAAGAAATTTTCAAAGACAATCACACAAGGGGTCGGATGCGAGCGCGGATCGAACGGCCGAACGGGGTCCATTGATGGCCGTGATGCCGCGGGGGTCGATGAAAGAAGGGATGAAAGGGGATAAAAATTGATATGCCGGTGCATATAGCGGCCGCGCAATTACAGCCGACGATTAAGCGTACAAATCCTTTCGTCGAGCAGCCACTCCGATTCATTTGCTCGCTTAAGCGTGCCGTTTGACAAGTTTCTAATTAAATTTGCATTTAACGGCGAAACGAACGTCGTGCCCGACAAAGGAAGAATTCTCGCTCGACCGTCTCTCTACCGGAGTAATATCATTCGAATAAAAATGCTGATTGCATTATAGAGAGGCGGATTTTTTGCAGCGGTTTCCTTTTTTCTTGCTACGGGAACATTGATACTCCGCGATAAAAAGCAGTTTGCAGACAAGCGTTTTATTACTATTGGAGCGTTAAATCCGCTTTAGCATAATGTAAATATTCAGACGTTATATTCAACGTGATTCTTCAATGTCTAATACCATCTTCCTTCTTTTATAGCTGTTTTTCGAATAAAATACTAATCGCTCTATTAGAAATGGCCATTAATGCATTTAATTATCAAGTTTTAAAGTGAAGAGATTTTAACTGATTCTTTTTAATATTGAAAAAACCATAACTTAAAACACTATGAAAGGAAACATTATAAATTTCTGTTTTAATTAATACATTAAAATTTAACGTATTAAATTATTTCATTGCTTATTTTATCTTATTTATGTTATTTTAATATGTCCCTTTTGTTCCGACCGGACTTGTGCGCTCTAAAATAATAAAAATTTTGAATCTCTTTCTATCTCTCGCTTTGTTTCTCTTTCCCTAGCTCCTTCCTTGTACGGTCGTTCGCTCGATTGCCAGCTCCTGCCAATTAACGTCGAATAAAAGGATGTAATTGACTTTTTCTCGACCGAGACCCACCGAGCGCAGACGGCGGATTTGCACGTGCATCGTGCTTACGTCGCGTTTTCGACGACATTTCGCCCCCAAGCATTCCCAATATTACGTTACCTCTTTTCGCTCGGTTACTATTTGATCACCGTTGGGGTAATTCGCACGTGTCTCGAGAATTCGTGTCGGAAGCGGGACATTTTCTCAATATGTCATGCGAGAGAGCTCGCTCTGTCTTTTTCCACCCTTTCCTTTTCGTATAAAGTCTCTCTTCTCACGTAAGTTATTTTTCACCAGCGCTATAATGATATACCGTGTATGCATATACAGGAAGATTAATGAGCCTCCATACGGCGGAACATTCTAAATGCGTCGTGATACTGTTAAAGGAGTTCTAGAGAATTTTCACGCGAGTACTCCGCACTTTTCAGTGGCGTTTCCGCGGTGTGAAAACATATAGAAATAAAAAAGGAAAAAGGAAACTCGGGAGCCCGCGGTTGTGATGTAACGCTGCAAATTCGACGTGGCGCCATTAAAGTATGGATACAAAACCTACTTTCCCAACACTCCAAAAACTATCCTCGAACACCCACAAACTTCTCTAACTTACTTTGTAGTAGTCCCCGCGAGCCATGTAAAAACCTTCTAACGAGATTACTTGCGCGACTGCGTTTTGCGGCGAAAGAAATGTCTGTGGCAAAGAGATCCCGGAGTATCATATCCCGAATAAGCGTATCCAAGGTTTCTTAACAAAATTTTGATTGAACGCACGACGTTATTACGCAACGTTAAAAGTAGACGTAATTAAGTATATAAAAAGTTTATAAAAGTTTATCTGAATAAGAAAATATTATCAATAAGCGGAGCTACTTAAAAATGATATAAAAGATAACATCTTGCAATTTTAGTTGTACTAGCTCGATGTAATATTAGATATGGCGCACAATATACCTCTGGGATGTTCCGTATACGAAATAACGTGTAACGGAAATATCCGGGGTTAAACGTTAAACTTTTATCGTATCGCATACACGAATCTCGATTTAGTTTACCCTTCACCTTCATCAATTTTTCGTCGGTATCTCTCTGGATCGTCCGAGTTAATTTAGTATTACTTGAGTTATTTATCCCTTGACATGGCGACGCGAAAGTCCCTGTATACTATGTTTATCGGTAACTCGATTTATTCTCTCGTCGCATCAATCACACACAACTCCTGTCTTATCACCGATATATTGATTAGAAACTAGATTGGCGAGAAAGCACACCCGATTTATCCTGACCCAATCTTTTTCAATCAATACTGCTATTTTAAATACATATACAATATATATATATATATATGGATACACAAATATTTCAAAAAAGATGATTAAACAACGTAGATAAATATCTTGTTTTTTTATCTAAGTTCCCTGATCGAATTTATGCGACATGGAAAATGTACAACCATGCGAAGAGATTACGGTCGCATAAAAATCTGCATGCTATAATTATTCACGTTTCGTGTGGATAGACATTATTACCTAGCATCCAGTTAAATTGTCTTGTGTCACATCATCGCTCCTGCATGTATATATGTAACCGTTATCATCATCATCGCGCTTATTATTGCGCCCGGGAATGCATTTACGAGAGTGACTAGTTAATAATGCACCATGCTGTCATTGCGAGCTCATGATCTAGAAATTATTTATACGCGCATTTCTATCTGGCAATAATTATGCGGCGTAAAAGGTCGATCGATACTCCGAGAGAGCGCCAGAGTGCTCTTGCATTTTCGGCCCAGATTGATAACCGTATTAATTGTTCCCTCCAGCGATCGTTATAAGTATACCGACAGAACGCGATCGACGTGTCATAGTGCCGTGTTTTGCGATCTTACGTGCGTTTAATCGCGCCCGCGATTGCGATTTGTCGCTGCTCGATTCCGCGGCTCGAACAGCACGCGATCATCACCACCGCGGGATAGCCGAAGTCGACTCCGGGGGTGAGACGGGGTGGGCTTAATTCAATAATATATACCTGCGGAACTCGAACGCCTCCCCCTCGATCTCAGCTCGTCGCAATGTTCGCGTGCGTTACTCTAATTTTTGCTGCTGCTCGTTGTGCGTGTCTTGCGGATAATCATTGATTGATTTACTCCGGTCGTTAACTTATTAAATAGTGATACAAAGTTTCGTAAATATGGTACCGGCATGCTTCTGCCGCTGTTTCTATCACATAGAGATGTGCAGAACCGCAGTATTCTCTTGATATCTGTTTCTTTATTATCTGAGAGATAATTGAAAACGAGATTTGACGGAAATAAAGTTTAAATAAATTAGATTAGAATCCCATTTTCTCTTTAATTATTTTTAGCTACATTGTACTTTTAAAAAATGTTAATTGTTAAAATAGTTTAATTGTTAAAATACATTTATTAAAGTCTTGGGTGAAAAAGTTGACGTTTAATCAGACTTTTATCCAACCAAGTTTAGTTTAATAAAAGTTTTACATATGAAAAAAGTGCGATAAAACATTTATAACTTTCTGCAAATTTAAAACGTTTCGTCACGTTCCGCAGCAAGAGTATAATAATTTTAAAGACGCATAAATTTACAGATTAAAAATATTAATTCATTAGTAATAATTAATTGGTAATAATCACGAACGCATAGAAACGCAATCTTGCAGATAAGACGATTATGTAGTCGAGGAATAATGAAAAGCACGAAAGAAAAGCGGTCAAAATACACGCGATATCGATTCCGTGGCCCAATTCGGCCGCGCAATTAAGCACCGCGTTCTTCGCGCATGCGATCGGTCGCAGTATTCGTGGGTGGCGTTCAATTTAATTCGATAATACTGCCCTGAAGGCGCGTAATGTCGTGCCCTACGCGCGGTCGCGTGAGTTTCCTTAATTTTAACCCCGCTCCCGTCCGATGGTGATGCGGGGGGCGACCGCAGCACGCGGCTGATGATTACTTTCGCGTTTCTTCCTAATCGCGCGGTCGCGCTTTCCCATTTTTTTCTACTTTGACTTCTCCCCCGATCCCTCGTTTTACCCGCTTTTCCCCTCACCGCCTCCGGGATCGATAAAATCACCCCGCGAAAAAATGCCGCGTTTACTCACTCGCTGGCAGGGGCGGATTTCTATCGGAAAGTAACTTTTTTTCAGAGATAATTGTGAATCTTCGAACGTCATATATTGTGTGAAAAATTGGAAGAAATACATTTTTCTTTATACATTCTTCTGGGATCATCGAAAATTGTTCGTTTTATGCCTCAGAAAGTTAGTTACGTCTCGTTCCTGAAGATGCGTGTTGTTAAAAATCTTTTTCTCATTGACGTTAAATGTATTCGTAATTAAAATATTCAAAATTTGTCGCGGTAATGTTCGCAGCAAATTAAATTGTTAACAATAGTAAACAAAGGCAACGCTCTCATTTATTCATTCCCGAATTATAGATACGTCGATATTGAAACAATTGTCATTTTTAATTTGGCATTTGTACCTTTCCAATAGCGTCGGTAACCAAAGGGTAGTTTAACGCGCAGTATGATCGTGTTTGCAATTCATAAATATCTAAGCTCCGCTACGTAATTCATATAACTATTTAGCGGACCGTGTGTAAAATGAATATTACTCCGGGGTCAAATATTGGCGTGGATAATGAACGGGTAGCGGAAGCAGGACGAGAGGATTAATAATAATATATATATGTGTGTATATATATATATATACACGCGTGCGCGCGCGCATGCGGGGCCACGGTTTTCCCCGAAATCAGCCAAACGAAGAAAACAATAGCGCCGAGAGCACAAAGCCTTTATCGAGCGTCGAGCGAATTAAATCCTAAATTATTCGCGGGCAAGGCGAATACCGGGATTCCGCCATAAAGCGCCGTTTGTTTCCACCGCGCGGTGGAATTCGTTTCCCGTTTGCGTTCGTTCGCGCGAAATGTCGGCGAAGAAAAGCGGCGAGTTCGGATTATACGGCGTATCAAATTGTTACGCATCTCTATCAACGATCGCGATTCTGCAATTTTCAAAGCTCGCCCTAAGCTTCGCAATGCATACGCTATCTTTCTCGCGAGTCGGATAAATTATTGCATACAATTGTCTTTCAATACATTATTATAATATGTATACCTATATATAATAATTGTATATATATTAATTATATATAAAAATAATCATTAATATTAAACTATAATATATAATTTATCTATATCTGTAATATATAATATACATATACAGATATAGATAATTATAATTTTTTGAAGTTTTATAAAGAATTGTATTTGTTATTTCTTTAATTTCTTTTTACAGTCGCATTCACGCACATTTAAATTTGCATGCGCATCTAAAATTTCTTCAACTGAAAATACGCGAGGGTAGATTAATAAGAGAAGTTTCCATGTTTGTAAAATAAGTTTGAGACAAGATAGAATCATGAAATCGGTTTCAAAATATAATAAATTTATTTTTACTTCAAACTTAAATGTATTTATTTTTTAATATAATCACAGTTTAGTGTGATGCATTTTTAAAAATATTCAACTCATTTTTTCAGTCTGATCATGAAGTAACTTTTTGGTTTTTTCTAAATTCAATCATGAAAGCTAATTTGAACTTCGGTATCCGAGGAGAGGCATTGAACTTTCAATATCTCCTTTAACTTTGAGAACAACGGAAGTTTGAGAGTACTTAATATGGGTTGTACCTAATATGGGCTGTGTGGAACAACCGTAAATTTTCAAATTTGTAATTATTTTCGTCGTTTCTTGATTGCAATGTGAGTTTTATGTGACCATTATCATTATAAACAGCTTTCAAACGTCCGTAAATTGCAATAGACGCGCAACCTCTGGACGTTAAAAATTCTGTTATTAATCATTACTGTACAGATGTAAAAGAAGAGTTCATGATTAAACGTGACTATTACGCAATGACGCGACACAGCAAATTGAAACTTCCAGCGCTAGACTAGATGAATGCCGGTTACAATGTGTTTCTATCTCCGTTACTTGTAAAATGACACTGTAGGAGACTTTATTTATCAATCCGTTCTTGTAATTGAAGCCGGTGGGCGATTCCCTTTATATAAAATCTGCTTGAATAACATCCAATTATTAGACCAATAATCGAAACTGTCAAAAAGGAAAGAGCACTCGACGATGTCCGAGAAATACTCGGTGTCGGTATTCGTCGGCGTAATCGTAAAACGAAACGAGGCGAAACTGCAGCTACGCAGATGGCAAGGCCGTCGGAAGCGCAGCTTCGAAACGCGCAGCTACGAAACGTGAAATGACGACTTGCGGCGCGAGGTTTACTCTGGTGTGGCGCGTGAAAATCCGTGGGACGCGCGTTTCGCGTATAAAATCCTTATGGAATCCCCTCGCCTCGCTCGTTCTTTCCTCTTTTGTTCCTCTTTTGTAATTTATATCGTCGGATCCGAGCGCGCTTAACGACGCCATTCCGAGGCGCCGTGAGTTGAAATCTCCTCTACGGGGTAAGATCGCGTAAATGTCCCGTCTGCATTGCCTTAATCCTTCGCTTTCGATCGTTTAATTATTTAATCACTAAACTGCGGCTCGACTCCTAAGGAGCTGAGGATTAAAAATGCTATTATCCGATTTATCATCGCGAGAAGTTGAAACGGTTTCTGCGTCGTTGGCCGAGACTCGCGGTAATTGCATTATTAATGCAGCTTTATGAACAATGATATCGTGTGCCCCACGTTAACGTACTGTTCCGTGAAGTCGCGTTTAATTAACGGTAACTATCCAATTGCCGCGTAATTTTATCTAACTCACTGCATAAATAGTCGCATTCTCATAATAATTGTCAGCTTGATTTTCAAGTCAAAAACAATATTTCAAATTAAGGTACTTTGATAATTCATTCATTTCTTATTATTTCTTAATTATTTACAGTATTTTTAGCTTCCTTTTGATTATAATTAATGATAATTTTCTAATTACCGTGTAATTTTGCATAATTATGGTACATTTAATATTCATTGGTATAGCTTAAACGTTTATCGTTTATTGCAATAGCTAATTCTCAAATCAAAAACGGTATCTCCAACCAAGTTTCGTAATATACTTGTGTAAGGCATTTTCTAATCATTTATTGTATTCTTTAGTTTTTTAAAAATAATTAATGATAATAATTAATTATTTAATTTTATCTAATTTACTAGTATTGTTTAAACGGTTATCGTCATTTTCGTATAATAGTTGATCCTTAAGTCAAAAATGGTATCTCAAGTTAAGCTTCGTAATTCATTTGTGTAACATATTTTCAATTATTTAGCGCATCTTTTCCATTTTCTTCTTAATGTACTACCTCGCAATATTCATTACTTTCTCTGATTATTTCTAGAAGATTATTTCTAGTATTATCTCAGAACGCGCTATAAACCTCTCTCCTTCTCTCTCTTCTTCTCTATCTCCGCAGTGGTACAAAATATAATACCGGGGAGAGATCGGCGAGGCGGAGATGCAGCTCGTACTCTTAGATCTCGGCTCGTGCAACTTTAAAGTAGTTTGTGTCTAGGCCGGGGGTGTGCATAAAGGCTCCATACACCGTGTATGCGGGCGCCATAAACGTTTCCCGGTTATACCGGGTGTGCTCGTCTATTTACGGCTTACGTATATACGTTACGTATACACACCCACGGGGGCCTCGGGGCTGTTTCCGCCCAGATTCCCAGTTTCTCGCTTTCCGGCTGCGGCCCGCGTGCGAATCGCGCGCGGCCCCGTCCGAAAAAGAATCGCACGAGCGCGATTTATCGGCGTTCACGGTCTCGCGGTGCACGCCGCCATCGATCGGAAGCTCATACCGCATGTGCATACATGTCCCGATGACGCGCAAGTGCGATGCTTCTCGGCATAATAACGAATGCATCGCCGCGGATGATCCGTTGCTTGCTCTTATTTAATGTTGATGCGATTTCACGTTAGCCATTCACATTAGTAGCCTAGGAATTGATTGTTAAATTAAATTATAGCACTGCATTAGTGCTTGCATAATTACAGAAATATATAATGCACTGATTGAAACGCTATTTCATCAAATATATCTCGCGAGTGTAAACTAACGGTGTAGTGCATAAATCGATGAATCGAGGAGAGATTCATCCTCTGTTCGTTATCACATTAAATTGTAATTATGTTTGTCTACACAGAAAACACACTCCAACAATTCTGATTACTTTGAAATTTTATAATATTACATACGATGCGAAATACTTGGCTTGTTCCATGTTAATTTAACTGCTGAATGTAGCGCTTTCGAACAAAACGGAGAAAAGTTTACGGACAAATCGTACCTCGTTAAATATCGCAGCTCGTAACTCGCTCATCGGGATTTCCGTGCGATTATGTCAGGCGTGAAAACGCGAGGATTATTTCGCGATAAATATCAGCCCTCTCTTTCTCTTTCGTCGCTGGTGCGGCTCCGTTACTCGTATCGCGCGCGAGCTTTCATCAGCCCGTGTTCGGCCAGCTCATTAGGAACACCGCGTATTTGGGTAAGAGCTTTCCCACGCGCTTTCAATCAGACCTCAAAGCTTTGACCATTCGCACGTGTTCGCGAAAGCCTGCCTGCCTGCCTACCCGCCTGTCTGCCTGCCTGCTTGCCGAGGACGAGACGGCGCGGCGCGCCGCGAATCGCCGCTTTTGCGCATTAGGATTTCCTCGCTGAATCGCGAACAAAATTTTTTTGGATTCAGAAAGGATCGACGCATCGATTTCACGTAACGTATTACTCTAGGCAAATAAAAGACCGAAAGTAGAATTTTCAGAATTAACGCGACGAGTAATAATTAAAGCGTCGCACGATGTAAAGAATTTTAGTACGCCACTGCATATATCAAACAGATATTGTATTATGAAATGCCTTTTAATGATTTACCGGTTAAAGTGAAAATGCGTGGATTTATATTTTCATTATTTTGTATCTCTGTAATTTTTTTTACCTGTGACGCGATTTTATGCAACGTCCTTTTATATCCGTGTGTTTTTATTTGTTTCGTTTAAAATCGCATGTAACTTTTATTCCCCTGCCTCTCATTACGTGAATACGGTATACCGCATAATTAAATTATTCTGCAAACTTAATGGAACTATAATCTACGCTGGAGATTTGTTCAATTATTTAATTAAGGTTAACGCGCGTTACATCCGGCGGTTCGATTAAAACCGATTTTCTTTCGCAGCGGCCGCACGGCCCAGTTTTATTTCGTCGATATTTCATTATCATCCGTAATTAATATTTGCTCTGCTTCGCTCATCGACGCGTATCTCGCTCGAAATTTTTATTTGTCTTAACGATCGGAAAATGCGCGCGCCCCTTCGTCAGATTTATTCCGAAATCAGCGCGCTTCTAAAATAATGGGGATTATAGTCCGTTAAAATCCATTAATATGAGATTCGTTTATTTCTATTAATATTCAGGGAGACATTCGTATAACTGGAACTATTATAAATATATCATGATAATTACGCGGAGAAATCAGACATTAAATAGAAAAGATTAAATTGCAATCCGATAAGACAAATAAGATAATTATAATCAGCTCACGACGATATCAATGTAATGTCTGATGTCTCTCATTTTATAATTGCATTATATAGATATTACCGACTGGTAAATAAAGACTATATCGAAGATTTCGCGGTAGTCAAAAATTAAATTATCGCAAACTGGAGGACTAGATTACCAGTTATCAGCGCTCTCTCAGTTATGGTGGATGGCTTTTCGCAGCCTGATATGCAAAGGATTATATTTGAAAATAGTATTAAGCATTTAAATGTAGGAGGTCCGGATTGCGACGTGACGGCTGATATCCTGCTTGCGAGCGAGTAAAATCGGCCAACGAGATAAAATGCCAGGTTTTGCTTGGAGCTTCCATCTAATTATTCATGAAATATTGATTGTCGAAATTGATTTCGTTACCGTTTATACGGAGAACGAAAAATCTCATTTTTATTTTAAAAGAAGCATTATCGTTAATCCCGTCACGCCAGACATTTTCATGATGCAGGAATAATTATTTTCTTTGTGACACTCTATGTCAACATATGTTTGGTTTGTATAAAACATCTCCGATAAAGTTGTAGAATTCTGTTGGCGTATTTACAATTGCATTATATCTACATTTGCGTGCAGATAGCACGATAGTAAAACGTGTAACAATAAATCAATGATACAAACAGCCAGTAACATGAAAAATAATTCGTTTTAATGCTTCTAAAATTATTCCGGGGGTATGTCAATAGAGTTTTGAAACATTTCGCATAAACGACAAATACGAATGTTCATAATTCATTGACAACTTCCTTCGACGCGTGTATTATTTATCACGTCGCTAATTGTTACAATTATTTTGTCAATTAAACAAGTTCTGAATAAATCAATGGATACGGGCGTCATAAATTATTGACATTCTTCCAGTTACAATTTTCATATTTTATGAAACATCAGCACGTGATTATTGCCGTTGAAAATGCAAATTCAGGCAATCCAGTTACTTCTAGAAACGGATCTTACATTTTAAAAAACGATTAGAAAACGTACACGTCGACAAACATTCATTATGAAGGGTGCAAAGGTACGTCTCTCCGAATTCGTGTTACCGAAGATCCGCAGTGACGGCTTGATAACGTGCAAAAGAAATACAAAGATAAATAAATAAATAGCGATATTATAATATTATAATGATAAATAAATAATAATAAATAATTATAATAAATGTCTGAGCTGTATTTTTTACGTAAAAGATTTTTACTACTCTGCTTTTAATACCGCGAAACGCGCGCGACAGAGATATGGAGAAAATATTGTAGTATAAATTATATAAAAAGTATTTTTTAAAAATATTTTATCGTAAAGCTATAGTATAACGACATCATAGTATTTCTTATTATAAAAATTAATAGTTAATTATATATGTATTTTTATCACAGTAATAAAAATTACATTGCGTATTGTGGAAAGTAACACAGATGTTTTAAATCATGTTACGGACATGTAAACATTTATAATGTATATATCAATGCTTACGTTATAGATAATATTTTGTTACATTTAAAAAATTATTATATTAATATTACAATTTTTACTACAAGGTATGACTTGTATAAAAACATTTTCACCCAAAAAGTTTCTTTTTCGTTTTTATGGAATTTGGTTATTTTTAATTATTTAAAAATGTACATTAAAATATCCAAATTACAATAACTCTCTTGTAAAATATATAACGTGCGTAATATCTTTGAATAAAAATATCGTAATTTCTGTTATATAATGTCAGTATATCCCAGAAAAACTTTGTTGTAATCTTCGCTACGACATATTCTTTGTGTAGAAGAGAGTAACTTGAATCCAAATGCACGCGGATGTAGACGCAAAGGAGGTAAGCAAAGAAGCTAAAGTAATCGGAGCCGCAAAGGGGAAACCGCGCGCGTATGTCAGACCTAGCTACCGTGCCGGAGCAAACGCGGGGCACACGAAAATTCTCGAGCAGGTCACGTTGCTCAGTCAACAGAAACATAATTTAAAGTTAATATTTCCTGGGTGGTACGCGCTGGGAGACTGAGAGAGGTACGGCGGAGTCACGGACGTCTAACGTGGACCGCGTTGTCTCGTCATGCAGAAACGAGCTTCGCGGCGGGCACGTGACGTGAATTATATACCGCAAGCCACAGTGGTGTATTAGCCAGCGCGTGACACGGCGACTACGATATGTTCAGGCGAGATGCAAAAGGCGAACGGTGCAGACTACTACGAGCACAAACATCCGTACTCGCAT
>NJRQ01000146.1:375521-392860 GCA_003063805.1 Aphaenogaster ashmeadi
TGTAGTAAAACTTGTTTTTTCCTTATAGTGGATATTTCAAAGAATATTTTAGTGCCAAACAAAGTTCATTTATTTATTTTTATTACGATGTAAACTTGTATAAACCTTAGCGTTCCCGTTATGCCCCGGGTTCCCCTACTTTTGGCCAAGGCTGTATATAATTCTCCGAATTGGAACTCCGAAAATTTAGTAATTAAAATAAAAACAAGCGATAAAACTTTTCTTCGTCAGTGAATAATTAACAAAAAGCTGGCCAAATTTATTTAAAAAATCACATCTAATAAACCTTTTGTTAATTAAAATAAATTAAAAGTTGAAAAATAGCGAACTCTTGTAATCTTTTGCATATAAGTATCTTGCTTACAATTAACCAAGTAGCTACGTGCATAATATTTTATTTAACAAGGAATAACGTGGGAGGAACGCGTGGCAAATAATTACACGCTAATTTCCGCTCAAATAATGCACTTACAAAATTTCCCAGATCCCCGTAGCCGCGCTATTTTGTCGGGGTAGTGTTGCGCAACTTTGTACGCGCGTGTTCGCGATGTATTCGTTACGGTCCATCGGACAAAGTACCTTCGCAGACGTCGCGGCGAGTTTATGATTTAGGGTAGCACGTATAGGTTTTACGGGCCGCGAAGAAATATATATGTGTAATTTCTGTATATGATCCCGCTGTGTGTGTGCTGAGAGACTTACGACATAATGCCGGGCGCGCTCGTTCGTGTGACAGATAGAGTGATACCCCTCGATACCGTTTTTATCGCAGATAAAACGTCCGCAACGTCGTGACGCCAACGGCGCAACAAATTTTGCATTTGTCTCGCGTTTATGTTTGCAATATAAATAAACTGTGACGGCGGCTGGGGGAGGAGGAGAAGGAAATGGGGGTGGGGGAGGCACACGACACAGAAGCCGCGTATATTTTACTCGGCGGTGGCACAGATTTCGCGTTATCTCTCAAAATTGTATGAAATTTATCGTTTACGACGGTTTATAAAAATAACTGAATTTATGAAACGGCGGCGTGACATGCCCATTTCCCCGTGAATAATGGAGAACGAGAATTTTTCCGCGAGTTCGTTATTCTTTATGCTTTCCCGTTTTACGCTTCTAAACGAGCGTAATTCGGTTTACACGGTATATAAATTCTGCGTTTATTCGCCATCGTATACTTGTGCACGGGGGGGGGGGGGACGTAAATTACGATTATATTTACGCAGTAGACACGTCCAATCTAAATTCGAGGACCGTTGCAACGGTAATCGCACGAATTGCTACGGGCAGTTTCAATATTCCGCGGCAATCGCCGTTTCCGGCGCCCGGACTTTCTTTCCTTTCGTATCCCGCCGCTTTTCGTGCTCGTAAATTACCCTCTCACGTCGGTGGGGCGACTAATCATGTTCGCCGTGGAGAGGGACGGAGAGGGGGCGGGAGGGCCGCGCAGAAGTCTCGTGCGGAAATTCCGCGAAGGATGTCCGCGTGGCGGAGAGTTGCGGCGAGTGAATTCCCTTCACGCCGCAACAACTTCTCGCAAATGGGGTAGCCCCCCTGTTTTGACGTTTATAAATAATTTTCTCCTGGCACGACCGCCGCAGTGTTTCGCGGCGAAACGTGAAGCCGGGGGTGGCGCGAGAGGCGCGAGGGGGTGGCTCGAGACGGGGCGTGCGGGGTGAGGGGCCAACCTCGAAAACTTCACCGCGCCCGCGGGATCGGATTTGCGGCTGGAAAAGCGCGCCAAGGTGGTGCGAGCAACTTGAAGAACTTTTCTCGGTCGCGGTGCGCGATCGGGCGTGCGGGAGGGTAGTCGTGCAGAGGGTTGGCGGGGATCCCGGAGGATGGGCGGACCGAGCAATTTTGTTGTTTCGCGAAGTTACAACGGCGCCCGACGTCGCGTGGCGTTTCTCTGGACAGACTCGGTCGAGCGAAATGTAAAATAGAAAATCGCTCATGCGAGAACGATCCCTCTTCTCTCCCAAGTATTTGAAGATTCAGGCGGGGCGACGCTCACGGAGATATTGCCTTTAGGGACTGTTCCCGGACTGTCTCGATATTTTCGTTCCTTCTCTCCGCGTTCCTTCAGGAATGCGCGATTAAAAGATTACCCATGAGATTGAGGCGTCTCGACTTTTGTCTTTTGAATGTATAGAATTAATCTTGGCGCACTGTAGCGTAAAAGGATCGGCGGTTTGCGTTAGCGAAAGAAAAGCGGGTTTCAATAGATTCCAACTTTCATAGTAATGCGAACTATCTTCCGTTGCGTTCTATTTCCGTACATTCTTGCGATCGGCTTCTAAATGAATTTCCCTATCTTGATAACGATAGACACGCTTTGCTGCTCAATTCCCGAGGGAACATCCGGTTTGTTTGACCAACGCTATATTCAAATCATCCGATCGATTGCACCGCAAATAGAAACGTTCCGTTCAAGTCAGGCAGACACGGTTAAGAAATTACGTTGACTCTCGGAGAATCGATAAGTCGTAATTCAATTACCTACGTCGATACCGCGGCTATATATTTATAGCGTAATAATTTAATATGACGTCTATATACTCGTTAAATTATCAATTAAGCTCGCGAGACAAACTTCGTTAAGTTTACACGAAGCTGGAAATGCTCATTTACATCGCATAATTACGCCGATGTTCCTACGATGTTGATTTAATCATCTCTTCATTTGCGTTATAAAGCACAGAAATATCAGGAAACATAAGGATCGATAGCCAATATTAGTCAAGGCGTAAAAACCGATGGGTCTGCTCAATAGAGCCAACAATTTCGCTTCGCTCGGGTAATATACCAAATCGAACCTGATTGGTATACGTACATCGATAAGTCCAATCTATCGAATTCAATCGCTACAATGTACAATCCCGATGTTATTAGGTCCGCCCGCAGATTCGTCATCCCCTTCTCTTTCGCTTTCTCCGAGGTACGAATACATATTCGTTCGATTTCAAAAGCAGGGAAGCGCAATTGGACATCACGTGGTCCGAACATACCTTAACGCTTCGCGTTAATGACGTCATTTAATTGCACGCTCCTACTGTGCAGAGGGTTGGAAACAGCATCGCGCGGTGTCGTAATTAATGACCGGGCAGAATTGGCAGGGGCAATCGAGAATCATTTCGCCTCGCAATTACGGCGAAGGATCCGCCATTCCGGAACGAAGGTATAAACGAAATCGAGAACCGCCTCATCGCCGGCGCCCGTAAAATGTTTACGTTACGTTTCGTCTCTAATTTACGGAAATCGATACCTGTGCTTTGCGCAATTGGCCATGTGCAATTTCCGCATGCAACGTTTTCATTGCCGCGGCCGCACGACGCACCGAATACTCCTCCGCGGCTTTAGTCTCCCCGATTTAATTAACTCACGTGCGATTCTTTTGACGCAAACGCGCGCGTGCGAATTAACTGTAAATCCGCAGATTACCTTTTTATTAAGTTAGTAATGAATGAACCGCGAATTCCGGAATGTTGTTGGCATAGACCGATTATTAATTTTGCGACTCGCCTTTTTTTTCCGCATCTCGTCTACGTTTCAATACATTCCTGGTGTACATTATTTCATAACGTTCGTATTTTTTTAAATGTGTTCTGTAAATTACTCCATTTAATTAATGTTCTTGTTATTACTTCACAATTTCAGTTACGTCCACATTTCAGTGCAGTTTGATTCTTCTCTTTCAGCGTTCACTTCGCATCGTAAAAAATTACAAAATTGTTGTTTTACAAACAGAACAAGTTTGCGCCACAATTTTCTTTAATCCCAGGCGGGGTGCAAAGGGTTAAATATCAGACTCAGCTGTAAGATTAATTGCTACTTTCGCGCCTTTTTACTTTCCCCTTTCTGCGCCCGTCTATCAATCTGCTCTTTTCACACATTTCACTTCCGAACTTCCTACCGTTCCCGGAGCGCAATCACCGGATCCCGGGGGATTCTGGGAAAGACGGCGACGGGGTAATAGCGATTCCCGGTCGGTCGGCCGGCCGCCTTTTTCTCGCTCTGCCCCTCTCTTATCGTCCTGCCATTATAATCCTGCCGGCTTATAACTTTCCTGCGAGGGGCCAGAGCGACGTTACGGTAGCGGCTTTTTCGGACGTCGCCGTCCACGAGAGAGCGGCGGCGCCGCGCCGCGCCGCGAAGAATGAGGAATGAATCTTCGGACGAATGCAAGAGCGGAATCCTTACGAAGGGATTTTAACGGGGAATCCCGTCCGGAAGGATTTTAACGAGTTCGCGATAACGCTCGTCGGACGAGAGATTCGGGGTGCCGCTTGCCCCCCCACCCCGCTCGGCCCCCGGTTCCCTTCCGCGAGCGGGATAAAAAGCGTTGCTCCTCTCTCATTCCGACTCCGTGGATTATCTCGCAATTCGTGGAATCCTTCCGTCCTTCTCGTATAACCCGCATGATTTTTGCGCATTACGTTCGGGATAACGATCAATGAAATCGCGTGACCTGCAGGTGCCTGTTGTAACGTCTAAATTTACCTCGACCTTTTGACAGGTTTTTGATTTTAATCTTCATCGAGAATGATGATTTCGTTCACTTTGATTCGGTTTTAATCGCGTTCGGGTCATCAACTACTGAATTAATTACCATTAGGGATTGATGACGCGAGGTTCTGTTTAAAACAATGCATACTGCATAATAAAATATAATATTCCATTTGGAAATGTTTATAAAATTCGTATAAAATAGCCTTAATAGCATTCGTATAAAAAAAAACAGTAGAAACTTTTCTACAAATCTTACATGCAAAATCTAAATGATTATTATCGGAGAAATAGCTCTCCTAATTATTATTTTATTGCGTGACAAAGAAAGCACCGTGTAAATCTGTGGCTATAAATTAGTCGACCCCACTCCGGAGCTTTTATTATGGTTGTAGTAGTTTTCATTGCCGAAGTTTCGTCAACTGGGCTCAGCGCCTCGAGAGCGCCGATTTGAAATGGAATTATATTCCGCGAGTCTCGTCATCGTTTATATCCACCGAAATCGGGAGAGAGATCCTGCCATTTCGCGAGACGATGACAAAATAAAATTAAAGTGGTATAAGACGTTTCCTGTGCGATGCGTCCTATCTTTCGATGAATTCGCGAATGAAAGGAAAAACGGGAACGGGGAAAGTCGACGGACTTTATTTCTTCCTTGCGAAGCGAACCTCTTCTTCCTTCCGTCTTTATGGTGAATAAACGGGTCGTAACTCCAATAGTGTAATGATCGCTCGGGGAAAACGGTCCACCGGGTTGAAAAAGCGAATGAACGACTAGAAGGCTGAACCCCCGGTCGTTGTAAAAGAGAAGAATGGAGTTTTATATGCGTTTCTTGTATCTGCGAGATCCTATTAATCAGATACAAGATATAAACTGTAAAATAAATGGGCGGATAGATGAAGGGAAATATGTTAGTTTTCTTCGAACGCTGAGCTCTGCTTTCGCGAATGAAGAAAGCAAAGTTTGATATAAATCTTCTCAGCATCTTTGTGCTAAATTCGACGACGACTTCCCTTGAAGCGAAGCTTGAAAAAGTTGAGATTTATTCAATATTGAAAATTAAAAGACTCAGTTACGAGAATACGAGAAGTACATGGAAAATGATCATTAAATTATAAGTTCGTAGTCTATCTTGAGCGAGAATGAAACTCTGAAATAGTCCGCTGTATATATTCTCGTTATACTAACCGCTTCTCCGAATATTAACCGAATGGATCAGTGCACGCGAACTCGTTCGATACTCTATACCGAGCGTAATAAAGCGAAATCGAAATCTTTTATAGATTCGCGGCGTACTATCATCAACCGGAACGGTCCTAGTAAAATTGGTAGCCGAGATACCCGGCTTCCAGGCTCGATCATAAATTCGGATATCAGCATAAATTCTCCCGACGTCCAGCTCGACGGTGTATAATCTCGGATAGATAACTCGCTAACGAATCACGCGCTATAAACTTCCAGCGAAGTTCAGCGCGTTTTGTTAATACGGTAGAAAAAGCCGCCTCTGTCCAAATATAATCGTTACACCATATTTTTCGCAATTGAAAATTCTATATCTCCTGTCTTAAAATATGAAAATCTATTTTAAAATGTATAATATTGATAAATTCTATTTTCTCTTTATTTCTCTCTCTCTCTCTTTCGTTTGATTGTTACTTATATGTTCTTCTTATATACATTGCGAGTACTGCACGGAAAGAACGGTTTTCTGAAGTATTTAAAAATGTAGCCAGATATAGATCTGGAAGTAATTATATTGAACGATTAAAATAATCATGTAAAACGTTTAAGCACAATGATAATACTGCAAAAAATTTTTACATTCTAGTAACCAGTTTGAGAGCGTTCTGGATAATTGTTTTGATGATCCAACAAAATTATTTTCAAGTCGTATCTGGCTAAATTTTTAGATACCACTTCAGCAAAACCGTTCTTTCCGTATGTGTATCGAACGTAAGCCATCCCCGTTAAATTACAAA
This sequence comes from Aphaenogaster ashmeadi, assembly GCA_003063805.1. NCBI lineage: Eukaryota > Metazoa > Arthropoda > Insecta > Hymenoptera > Formicidae > Aphaenogaster > Aphaenogaster ashmeadi. The sequence continues at coordinate 382,007 of NJRQ01000146.1, forward strand.
ACACGAAACAAGCGAAACCGACGATAGCAAATCGATCCCGAGGCGATTACGAAGAAGTTTCGACTTCGCCATAGCAGTTGGGACCAGCGATCGTTCGGGTCGGGATTTGAAAACGCGGGGAGAAACGAAGGAGCGAGGGGGTGCAGGAAGGCGCCCTTTTTCCGGTGGGTAACGGAGTTAGTGCCGAGTCGCAGTTTATTTCAATTATTTAAATCCGCGCTCGCCGGTTCCACCCTCCTCCCATCCTCCCCCCCCCCCGGGCCCCATTCGCGAGATTGGTTTAATTCAGTTCGACGCGCGGTAAGGGAACGCCACGGAATTCCGTCTACGTGATCAGCCTTCCGCTTCGCCGATCACCCGCGCCCACCCCCAACCGCGCGCGCGCGACTGATTTTCCGCAGGATAGTGCGGATGTTCCGTGAGTACGGTCAACGTACACCAACCATCGAACATCCTCCTCCTCCTCATCCTCCTGCTTTCGTCCCGTTTTCGACCATCTCGCCCGTTTTCACGACCCTCCAAACGTGGATAACGTGGCTATCGTGGGACACCTTTTACCTCCCATTCCCTCTACGCGCCCTGCTCTATTCTTCCGTATCCTCGCTTTTCCGCCCTGCGCGTCCCACTCATTCTTCGAATTCATGTCCCACTGCACCGCATCCCCTACCGCCGTTTTCATGCGGGCTTTCTATGACGATGGGGTTTTACGGCGCGACGTTCACGAATTCGCATGCTCAGCCGCGGCTCACCGTCGCGAAATCGAAATTCTTGTCCTTCCGGGCGCAATCCTTGTATGTGTGTGTGTGTTTGTATGTGGGCGGACGAAAATCCGCGTTTTGGCTAACGGGAGCAGGGGGCGGAAGCGCCCACCGGGGTGGATAAGCTGAAACGTCGGCTTTGACCAATCGAATCGGACATTATTCGCGACGCGCGCCGCGCGTTCGAATTTTTGTCGCCGACGACGTGAAGGTTTTCTCGATGCCCACTAATTCCTCAGCAGACGATTCGAGTCATCTACGAATTAAAGATGTATGTCAGACTTTCAAAAATAACAGCATTGCCATAATGTTTTGCTAAGATGTTAATAATGTATTTCATTCCTACATATGAAATTTGAAGTCAATCTACCGTATCGTTTTCAAGAAAATTATTATTATAACGTCTGTAAGACGTAATATAGACGTTTTACGTCAGACTTTAAAAGATAACAGCATTGCCATAATATTTTGCTAAGATGTTTAATAATGTATTTTGTTCCTACATATGAAATTTGAAGTCAATTTACCGTATCGTTTTCAAGAAAATTATTATTATGACGTCTGTAAGACGTAATATAGACGTCTTACAGGCAGTTAGAATAATAATTTTCTTGAAAACGATACGGTAAATTGACTTCAAATTTCATATGTAGGAACGAAATACATTATTAAACATCTTAGCAAAATATTATGGCAATGCTGTTATCTTTTAAAGTCTGACATACATCTTTAAGCTGTGCGCTTCGAGCGGCAAGACGAACAAATATTGTTTACATTCGCAGCGATCTCGAAGTTTTATCTAACATTTTGTAACAGTTCATCTAGATTTAATGGAGTAACATAAAACCACCGTACGAACTGAAAAATAAAGTTAAAAATGATATTTTTCTACGAAGAGACGCGATATACGTGAGGGGATCGATATTGAATATGAGCCCGAAAAATGCGCAATCGATAAGCTAAATAAAAAAAAGAAAGGGGGAGAGAGAAAAAGGTGAAACAAGTGAAAAATTCAGCCCCAGGTCGATCCGATATAACTTGATCCGAGTCGAGTCTGAAGTTACAAGTACCGCTGTACACGCGCTCTCTCTTTTAATTCTCGGTCAGTGCGCGGCGGTGTTTGCGTGTTCGTTCGGTGGCTCCAATCAAATATTTGATTGTAAATATGACAGCGAACAACCGGGGCCCGCGTTACGTTACAAGGGGTAGTTCTCATCCCCATCGCGCGCGCGCGATGCCAGGCGTGTCAAGATACACAATCAGATATTGGACGCTGTTTCCCCGTCATCAAGCCAGAAGAGATTTTACGGAAGTTGCAGCTACGCTGTCGCGTGATTAAAGAAGAGAGCTTTCGCACCCTCGGCGAGCGTAATCTCGGATCGATGTTACCCGGACGGCTTCGTGTTCGAAGCGGCGTCGATTATTGTGCCCCTCCCGTTGTCTCCCTCGCCCTCCCCCGCAACCCCGACAGCCCGACCGGTGTTGTGCATTCGGGGGTGTACGTGAGCGACATACCTATTACGCTGATCCAAGAAGTCGCCGGGAGTCACGCGATTTACGGCGGGAACAACGTTGAATTAGCCCGCGAATATATCGTAGTATGCCGCTCACGCCGCTTTAGGGAACCCTCGATCGACCGCGCGGATTTTGGTAACGATTGAAACCTGACTACTAGAGATCCAGTATTTTTGCCTCTTCCCTCTCTATTTCGGAATTTTCTCGGAAACACAGAAAAATAAACCGCTAATGAGTCGAATTTTGTTCCACCGCCGTTGATATTAATCCTTAGAACATCTCGGATATCGTTCCGTAGTGGAGTTAAATTGGATTTAATGAATCCAATTTGGAGCGAAGTTCTTCACGAGAGAAAATAACGAAGTGAAAAGAGTAAGGGGATACTTGATATTATAAGCGCGATAGGTGCGGCGTAAATTTCATCATTTCTGGACGTGAGAGAATTAAGTTCGTTGGCTTTTTTTTTTCGGAGAAAGTGCGACGCAGGGTTAAGAAGACGAGAAACACGATACCGACCGCGAAGAGATGGGTAGAAGCGGTTAATTTAGCGGCAACTAAGGTTGCGCAAGCATGCGCCACCCGCAGTGGCTGCCAAGCTGTCGCTGGAACGCGAACGGTGTCCGTCGCACACCCCGATCACGTGTACCATTCCCGACTTCAGCCAGCATCTCGACAAGTTCTGAACTCGGCTTAACAGCCGGGAGTTTTATACCCCGAAACGTAAAACGTATTACGACGGGAGCGCGCGGAGGTCCCGTTTGCAGCACGAAGTTCCGCCCTTGTTAGCTTGTTCTCCCTAAGCCGGAAGTACGTAAGCCTTTTAAATGACGGGGACCGGGAGGCAGGATATTCATGCGGGAGACGTGGTGCGTTTTCGCAAGAGGGGTCTTCATTATTTCGCGGGGGCCGCGCCCAGGCCGTCGCGGAAATACTACCGCGAACTTTGCGCGGAACTGCGATTACGTCTCTCGACGTTTCCCGAAACGTGATCGGCAGCTGGCGAGATCTGCACTGGGGCGCGCTATTAACGGCGCTACACGACTGTTCCTCTGATTTATCGTCCAACTTTCTTCGACAACAATGGTCGCTCACACGCACACGTGCGCCCCGATGTGTCCAAGAAACTTAAAAGTATCAATCCTCTCGGTCGTTACGATTTTCAGTATATAACTGAATAACTGTTTTCTCCACCTTTGTTTTCCTTTCCTTTTTTCCTCGCAACTTTACTTCACGTTTTGCCGTAACGGTCAACTGTTAAATTTGGTGTATAGTATCGAAACGCGGCGCCGCGCCGGGTCGGGTCGAGAGGTGAACTACTCGCGCGATCGCTCCGGTGTGCAGCGCGCGTTTCGGATTTTCGAACACGATGGATAAACGTGCCAAATATCCCCGTACGAATTGATGCTCACGACAGCGGATCGATAAATAATCAATCGGCGACTATCATGCCGGGCGAATCGGCCGAATCGTTGCGTCGAAAAACACGGGAGGACAGCGGGATGGCTGGCCGATGGCGACAGCTGCCAACAACGCGTGCAATTTTACGTATCGCGAGCATAGCGGTCGGACGGGACGGGCGGCGCGGTGTAATATATATTGGAATGTTTTTCGTCATATAAAAAATACACGGACATTGTCCGGCGCGATGCGGCAATCTGCGAGAGCGTCAAATCCATCATCGGCCGTCCGCCCGGATATTACGCGTGACATACTAACGAATAGCAAAGGAGCGGTTTCATAGCGCCGTGCCTACGACAAATGTTATCAGACGCGTGCGTGACGTTGATTAATCGCGTGAGGAAGCCGCGAGGGAAACGAAAATTTTGATCTGTAAACAAATCCTTCGAAACAAGTGCGCCCATCGACGAATAACTTCGTTCAAGTATCATCGAATGCTGTTCCCTCGCTCGAGTCCGCGCGAAAGGAAGATACACGCCTTCCTGTAATTTCTCAACGGTGAAAAATATCGTTCCACGGGAGGATCGCGTAGATTTAAGGTCGCGAAGAAATAGAGATTCGTTTTATCTCGCGATCCAGGTGAGATCCAGGATTAACAAGCTGAAACTCGGGCCGATCTTTCCTCCTTCTTTTCATACGCTTTTTAAGCCGTCCGGGAAGTACGCGAGGCAACCGAGTGCCACTGTAAAATTCAAATTCCACGGGCCATTCTGGAGAAAGGATATGGGAGGGCCGAAATGACATCGCCTGTACATGTCCGAGTGCAGGAAATCCGCCACTCCACCGACTTGGTGTTCCCGGAACGTGCGTCGACTTCTTCCTAGGGTCTAATTCTCGGTCTACGTCAACGATCCACACTCCCCGTATCGCATAGGTCGACATGCTAGTCCGTTATATTCGGGCTATAAGTGATAAACATAGTCCAATATGCAGTGCGCGAGTAAATTGTTTGGACGGATCCGTTAACAAGCAGCAGATTTTTCAACTGTTATTTTCTGCCCGCTAATATTTTTTCCTCCATGCGAACAGAACGTTGAAGTTCGCACAGAAAGCAGATCAACATGGCTTTATTATCGCGCACAAAATCTCATCGTTTTTATCGCTATATTAGTTATTATTAAATTTTAATTTTGCATTTAATATTACTTTATAATATTTAATATTAATGCTGATTTGTAAATAATTTCATTAAGATTTCCTTAGCTTTTATAAATTAAATACCCGCTTTTCATTTTTCAATTGTGTAGTTCTGTGTCATCCAAATTCCAATTTCGTAACCAACTTCCCTTTCCGAATTACATGCTGATAGTTTCGCGCATATAAGCTCATCATTTTCTCCCGTTTTCCTCGAAACTATTCCAGCAGAGGATGGCTATTTTCCGCCCTATTTGGCCCCTCGTTTTCTCCCCTTAGAAACCATTGCAAAGAACGACTGGCCCCAGGCTAAGCGTCATTTTAAAACGAGTCGGCCGGCCAGTTAGCTGGTAAATACGTGAATGCAGCATGAGCTTAGGAATCTTCCGTCGTTCATCCTTTACGAAAATGACGGTCATACACGGATATAATGGGATGACCTGCGGAAGTGAAAATACGTTCTATTGTCGGAGCTACGTGCGCGGAGTTTTATTGTAAAACTCGATAACAAAGTTTAAGAGAACAGGATTGTTATTGAACAAACTGAGAGAGCAGAAAAGTTTTATAATGATGATGGAAACGGCATTCTAATTTTCATGGCTGCAAGCAAAAGATAGAGAAAATCACGCTTGCAATAAGAAATTTAAGGTAGTCGCACGATTATACTATTTTGTGTAATTTTTAGTTCCTCCTTGCTTTTCTGAAAACGCGCAATATTTCCGTGCATATTACTAGAGAACTATGACGATATTGCTTATTAATTCTAAGAAGCTTTTAATTTAGAAATTCTTTAATTTAGAAATAAAGCATCGCAATTAGATTAGATTATCTAGAAGCGCGACAGTAAAAGAAGTTGTACATAATTTATCTTCCACAGCGTATGAATGATAACAATTATTGTTATTCCTCATGGGCGTGACCACTGAAAAGCACCACGCATTAATTATATGAAAAAGTCGCCTTCGTTAAAATCGACCAAAACTATGGAAAAGTGTACTTTGTGTGATGCCGAGCAAAAGTTCAAATGGGCACGACCTTTTTGTCTAAAAATGAGCCTACCAATATTACCTTTATGGGCTCGTAGCTTAAAAACTAGCATATTTTGAAGGTCGAGTCCATTTGAACTTTTGATCGACATCACACAAAGTACACTTTTCCATAGTTTTGATCGATTTTAACGGGGGCCACTTTTTCATATAATTAGTGCGTGGTCCTCTTCTTACCTCCTAAGGACACGATAGTTTTTTTTTCGTCGCACGTCGTAGCCGTTAGTGATGAAATAAAGCTTCCATAAACGAAAAACGTCGCAACACCTTGGCAATTTAAATGATACAAAGATACTCGCTTATCTCGTTTATTACGTCACATTCCTCTTCAGATCTCGGGCTCATAATTAGCTCGTCCTTCTGACGTAAAGTAGAAGTTGTTGTCTCTGCTACCTCCGAGGACAAAGCGGAAATTAAAAAAAACAAGTCACTGTAGATAAGACACCATTTCGCAACCCTTTCTCCTGTATCTAAGAAACTGTCTTGAAGGTCCGCCATTTGCACCGGCGACGACTATTTCGAGGGCAGATATAAGAGCTTCGATGAAGGAGAACAAGGAAAAGGGATTTAATAGGGCGGTAAGTAAACGAGGCTTCAGATATCAGCTCGTCGAAGGAGATCAAGAATTCTTATTTCGTTTTTCAGAAATATGCAGTGAATATTCCATTGTTTGATCCTCCGTCGTTTCAACTTAGTTATATATCAACTTAGTTATAAACCATAAACCTGATTGCTACGTAAAAAATACGATTATTTATGATGCAGAGAAAAAGTGTGATGAATTGTATATGAATTCACATCAGATTCCTGTCAACGAATTTAAATAAGTTAATCAATAATAATGTGATTTCATTATTTTAATATTATTCGTCGATTGATATCATTCCGAATGTAAGATGCGTAATAATATTTATTATGTCTGGTAATTATGTTTGGTACCATATGTTTGTCTTCATGGTACTCTATGCGACGATAATATTCACGATTACAAAAATTTATATGGACAAAAGATGTGCAACTGTTTCCGAGTAAATTACTTGGAAGCATTATCTCAAAAACGGACTATTCTTATGCGCGTATTCCGAGCCGAGACATAACAATATAAATGGAAATGCTAATTACTGCAATTGCAGAATAGATGCTTTCCTAAGAGTGGGAAGCGTAAAATAGATACATAAGAAGCGTTAAAAAAGGCTGTAAAATTTACTTATTTGTTTGTCTTAACTCATTTGTCTAGCAAATATGTGTTATTAGAATTCTATTAGTCGCACAATCTTTGTATAGCATTAGTTAAGTCATAAGTGGAAAAGCAATATATATAAGATCTCGTTTCCTACGTGGATCACTTCGTCTTTTGAATCTCGTTCTGTGTGCATACAACACATTTTTGATAATTCTGTCCAAGTAGAAGCATTGCAAATTTAATTTAAAACTCAGCACAGTAAGTTAATTCTTTTATATTTTATCCATCTATAATTTACGTATTTTTTAAAATTATTATTATCACTTATTATTCATCATTGGACCTATGAATATTTTTATTCTGCAGCTTTATCCATTTTTTTAATTATTTGCAATCTTGATGTTTCTTTCCATTCTTTATTTCTCTCTGTACTTTTTACTTGTATTTTCTATCATAATGTTTAACTTTTAGATAGTATAGTAACTTTCCGTACGCGATACATTTTATTTAGCGGTTTTTATGATGTCTCGGTTCTTATTATAAACCAACGCGTTCGAAAAGTTCCTTTTGCGTTCATTATATAATTGTCATATTAAATAACTGATCGCAGTACTGAACTCCTAATGATGCTGACTTTTCACGATTTAGGATATTTTCAGTCTAAATAACGATCCTTCACGTCAGTCTTCGTTCGCTTGTTCTACATGAATCGCTTAGGATTAAAACTTATAAACAATAAATTCTTAAAGAAACAATTCTTAGGCTCAATAGACTCAGTAGGTTTGGCTTCATCATCCCTTTTTTATTTCGTAATAAATTCTTAAATGTTTCAAGAGGAAGTCATTTATATCGAAGATTGTGATATACGTTTCAATATGACACAATTTACCTTTGACGAAATAAAAATCTTCGACGATACAATGGATGATATGGATATTATAAGAAATATAATTACGGAAGGTCAAAAAAAAGGCTTTTATATTGCGGACATTGGTAATGTCTTAAGAAAACATCAGGATTGGATCACCAAGTTACCCAGAGTTATCCCGCATTTTGGTATCTGAATACTTTATTTTTCATTCTTCGTGCATGCACTTATTTACGACATTAAATCTTAATGCAGTTAACTTTATTCCTAATCTTAGCAATTAAAGCTAATTCGGATCCAACGGTAATTAAAGTTCTGGCAGCTTTAAATGCCTGCTATGATTGCGCATCCATGGTAAATCCTCAAATCTTTCTCTAACGATTTAACAAAAATATTTGTGAAAATAATTGTATCTCTTCTCGCAACAGCAAGAAATAAAACAAGTAATGCAGTACGGAGTGCATGGCGACCGGATTATTTTCGCGCATCCGACCAAGTATCCGTCTCATATAGAATATGCTAGGAAAGTGGGCGTCGAGCAGATGACGGTCGATAATGAGAGCGAGATGTTCAAGATCAAGAATATCTTCCCTGAAGCTAAGTGAGTAGAATACAATGGAATGTAGCAACTTGTGATTTCGTCTATTTAAAAATTTATGTCTCCATACAACAGGATCGTCATACGTATACGTTGCGACGCAAAAACCTCAGACAAGATCACATCATTGGGATTAAAATTCGGCTGCGAACCAAACGAGGAAACCGTACACCTGATACAGCTCACGAAAGATCTCAATCTGAATTTGCACGGCTTCAGCTTCCATGTCGGTAGTCCGTGCGAGGAGTTCGAAGCTTATGCCAGAGGCATCGCGATGTGCAAACAATTAATTACCATCTCCAAAACAATCGGGTTCGACAAGGTGCAGTTGATCGACATCGGCGGAGGATTCCCGGATAAAGACGAAACGGACACTAACAAGGTATACAGGACTTACTCTCTGATAACCGTCATCTTCCTTTCATCAGAATGTTAGATTAAAACGTTAGACATGAAACTATTACTTATACAGATACAAAAAAATAGGGTTCAAACAAAATGGGGTTCTCCAAGTTTCTAGTAATAAAAAATCGACTTTAGATTCGCGAAGGACTCGTAACAATGAATAAAGTTTCGAGACATCTTTATCTGCATATTATTTTTGTTAATATATATTTATGGTAATCCCTCCAGTTCGCCAGTATTATCAACGAGGCGATACAGGATCTCGATCCTAGCATAAGGATTATCAGCGAGCCGGGAAGGTACTACGTAACTTCCAGCTTCACTTTAGCCTCATATTTGCATTCCAAGAGAATCATTCAGAAGAACGGAGAAATGATGAGAATGTATTTCATGGATTGCGGGGTATTCAATTCCTTCATAGAAGAATTGTTAGGTGTACATGCTAGGGTCCCACAATTACTTTCCGAGGTAATCTTACTTTTTATATTTCGTTTCGCGTATGTACAAAAGCGATTCGTGATTAATAAGAAGCAATTATCAATTTATCACAGCAGCCGGTAAGCGAAGAAAAATTCCTTTCGAGCATATGGGGACCGACCGCAGACTCGCTTGATTTAATTGTTAAAGATGTAATGTTGCCTGAGTGTCGTATAGGTGATTGGCTAGTTTGGAAAAATATGGGTGCTTATACTATAGCCATGGCCTGTGCATTCAACGGGTTCCCGATCCCAGATGTAGTTCCAATCATTAGAAAGAGTCAATGGTTAGTATTAATAAAGAATAAAATATATAGAATTCTTAATAACACTATTGTTTTTTTATACGATATCTATAGCATGTATAAATGTTAATATTTTCAGGGAGAATTTTAAAGCGCAAATTGACTTGATGTAGATGCCCGTTTTACTTTCAAAAATTCATCGAACAATATAACTCGACGAGAGTAATTGAATGAATGAATTCTTAATAAAATTTAAAGCCGTACCAAAAATGAAAACTATATATATATAAAAGCATATTATGGATTTAATTCTCTATAATCCTCAAAGCATTAAGTTGTAAATGTGTAATATGTTGAGTATGAATACATGTATCATCCCTAACTAAAGCTTAGGGAAATAAAATCGAATAAACAATTATATTAATAACTATAATTTTATCATGTATTTTGTCAACCAACTTTGTAACAAAAAGTTATAATAATTAGATATTTAATTGTTCGAATATAATTTACTCTTTTTTAGTTAACAATTCATTTTTATTATTTCTACCATTACTTCTTTCAGACCTAATAACTTCAATTTTTCATATTAGACAAAACATAATAAGTTATTTTGGGAAATTTGGTATTAAGCATAGATTATATTGGATTATATGCTATTATTAAAACAACAGTTGCGTAAATGGAAAGTGCAAACGATGTATTTTTTAGCTGTATTTTAAATACATAGCAGTTGATTACTTTTTAACAATTCGTCAGAGATTGAAGTTTGCAAAGGGAAACGCAAAGAAAAAGCGTTAAGAAGCTTCGTCTAAATTCGACGAATTTCGGCGGTCATTGTCCTCATCAGCTGATCGTGCGAGTTGTCAATATGTATACTATTGTCGCGAAATGCGAGGCAGAAAGACATATCGACCTAGAGCATGGACTGCGCTATCCCTACTTTAATCGTATATGAAACAAGATTCAGAAGAATAAGTGAGATAGCAAATGACCGCAGATTATTTCTGTCTCTATCTATGAATCTGATTAGTTAAAAATCGATCGCACAGAAACGTAAGAAAAGGATAGATATAAAAAAGGATAGAGATATTGGCCGCGAACTCGTGCTGTCCTTCTTCCACATTGAGACTAACTTTCGACTTGCGTTCTGCAGTCCATGCTCTAG
>NJRQ01000146.1:402180-420014 GCA_003063805.1 Aphaenogaster ashmeadi
GTTTCGCGTATGTACAAAAGCGATTCGTGATTAATAAGAAGCAATTATCAATATATCGCAGCAGCCGGTAAGCGAAGAGAAATTCCTTTCGACCGTATGGGGACCGACCGTAAACCCGGTTGATTTAATTGTCAAAAATGTAATGTTGCCTGAGTGTCGTATAGGTGATTGGCTAGTTTGGAAAAATATGGGTGCTTATACTATAGCCATAGCCTGTGCGTTCAACGGGTTGCCGATTCCAGATGTAATTCCAATCATTAGAAAGAGTCAATGGTTAGTATTAATAAAAAATAAAATATACAGAATTCTTAATACTATTGTTTTTTCATACGATATCTATAGCATGTATAAATGTTAATATTTTCAGGGAGAATTTTAAATCGCAAATTGACTCGATGTAGATGTCCGTTTTACTTTCAAAAATTCATCGAACAATATAACTCGACGAGAGTAATTGAATGAATGAATTCTTAATAAAATTTAAAGCCGTTCCAAAAATGGAAACTATATATACAATATATATATATAAGCATATTATAGATTTAATTCTCTATAATCCTCAAAGCATTAAGTTGTAAATGTGGAATATGTTGAGTATGAATACATGTATCATCCCTAACTAAAGCTTAGGGAAATAAGAGATCGAATAAACAATCATATTAATAACTATGATTTTACATGTATTTTGTCATCCAACTTTGTAACAGAAAGTTATAATAATTAGATATTTAATTGTTTGAATATAATTTACTCTTCTTTAATTAACAATTTATTTTTATTATTTCTACCATTACTTTTTTCAGACCCAATAACTTCAATTTTTTTTCTTTTCATATTAGACAAAACTATAATAAGTTATTTTGAGAAATTTGATGTTATGCATAGATTATATTGGATTATATGCTATTATTAAAACAACAGTTGCGTTAATGAAAAGTGTAAACGATGTATTTTTAGCTGTATTTTAAATACATAGCAGTTGATTACTTTTTAACGATTCGTCAAAGATTGAAGTTCGCAAAGAGAAACGCAAAGAAAAAGCGTTAAGAAGCTTCGTCTAAATTCGACGAATTTTGGCGGTCATTGTCCTCATCAGCTGATCGTGCGAGTTGTCAATATGTATACTATTGTCGCGAAATGCGAGGCAGAAAGACATATCGACCTAGAGCATGGACTGCGCTATCCCTACTTTAATCGTATATGAAACAAGATTCAGAAGAATAAGTGAGATAGCAAATGACCGCAGATTATTTCTGTCTCTATCTATGAATCTGATTAGTTAAAAATCGATCGCACAGAAACGTAAGAAAAGGATAGATATAAAAAAGGATAGAGATATTGGCCGCGAACTCGTGCTATCCTTCTTCCACATTGAGACTAACTTTCGACTTGCGTTCTGCAGTCCATGCTCTAGGTCGATAGAAAGACATGTGAGGTGATCGATGAAAACAAATAGCTTAGTGCGAACAAAGAAAGCTGCGAATCCTGCACGATTAATGTTGCTCCAAGAATACAACGGCAAATCCGGAAATTGACATATTAAAAACTGTAAGTATTATCGATTTCTTGTTTTTTTCAATTAGTTTCAATTAGAGCAATATGTTATAATAAATATAAATATAATAAACATATTATTAATAAAATTGTTACATTATTGATATCCGTTTATCAAGCTAAATTTATGTGAAAACGATTAATAAGGTATTAATTGAAACTTGAAATTACGCTTTAATTAAGAAACAACAGTAAGTTATTCTAAGCACGTATTCTTTCCGCAGAAAAATCTTAAATTACACTTAATCTCATCATGTCGCACTTCGATTTCAAAGAAATACAAGTCTTCGATGATAACGTAGATGACATAGATATCATTAGTGATATAATTAAAACTGAAAAACCGGAAGATGCCTTCTATGTTGTGGATATCGGTGATGTTATTAGAAAACATCAAGAATGGATTAGCAAAATGTCCAAAGTTACTCCACACTATGGTACGTTTATTACGTTCGTTGCATTCTTTTTTCGATTTCGCTTTTACTGCTACGATATTTCTTGAAATATATTTATTGCAATAAAAATTAGTGTCACTCATCCTTTTAAAATTTCAGCGATTAAATGTAATCCAAATTCGACAGTAATTAAAGTTCTGGCGGCTTTAAATGCCTGTTTTGATTGCGCGTCTAAGGTAAATCTTTGCTTTTATCTCACAGAATAAATTTCCGATGTTTATACAAGATGTTTGTTTTTAAAACGCTTGGTTAAGTTTCGCCTACGTATTTTGTTTACTCTGAATAAAGAGACGAAAAAATTAAAGATTGAAGTATCTTAGGAACACTTTGTATACCCACATAAGTTCCGCGTAAATTAATGAGCCACCTGTAACAAGTTAATTAACGATAATGACGTTTCTAACAGCAAGAAATAGAGCAAGTAATGCAGTACGGCGTGCAAGGTGAGCGGATTATTTTCGCGCATCCATATAAATTGCCGTCTCATATCAAATATTCCAGAGAAATGGGCGTTGAACGAATGACGGTTGACAGCAAGCTTGAGTTGATGAAAATTAAGGAATGCTTCCCGGAAGCTAAGTAAGTAAAACCAATAATAATGAAATAAATTTTACTCGTTCAGATGTTGTTACGCATATTATAGTTAATTGGTTTTATTATTATTATAGTTGATAAAAATATATAATATGATATAATATATAATATAGTTAATTCTTTTCTTTGTTCGATTTTTTATCGGTTTATAATTAATGGATGGCTGCACAGGGTCGTGATACGCATACGCTGCGACGCAAAGAACACGCCGGGATTGTTGGGGACAAAATTCGGCTGCGAGCCGTACGAGGAGAGTGTATGTTTGATACAGTGCGCGCGAGACCTCGGTTTGAACTTACACGGCTTCAGTTTTCACGTCGGCTCTCCATGCTTAGAGATAGACGCCTATCGCAGAGGGATCGAGATATGCAAGCGGTTAATCGCAGTCGCTAAATCGGTCGGATACAACGACGTGGAGTTGATCGACATCGGCGGTGGATTCTTGAGCAGTGAGAAATTCGATGAGGTACGTGCCTCCTGTTCGCTTAGATATACTATCATTGCTGACACTGACATCTTTCGTAATTTCTTTAGTTGGCCGAGCTCATTAACGGCGCGATCGAGACCCTTGATCCCGGTATAAGGGTCATCAGCGAGCCCGGACGGTACTTCGTAACTTCGAACTTCACCTTAGCCTCATATCTGCATTCCAAGAGGCTCGTCATTTCCGACGACGGCAAGGTGAAGAGGATGTATTATATGAATTGTGGCGTCTACCATTCGTTCTTGTTGGAATTGTTGGGTCTGGAGGCCAGAGTCCCGGAATTGGTTTTCGAGGTAACCACGGAATTTGCTTAAAGCTGTACACCATAATGTGGAGTTTTTCTTGTTAATCGCGCCAGGTAATTGTCAATTTATCATCGTAGCCGACAAGCGACGAAAAATTCCTCTCGAACATATGGGGACCGACTGCCGACTCGTTCGATTTAATAGTTAAGAACGTGCTATTGCCTGAGCTTTATATAGGCGATTGGTTAATTTGGAAAAATATGGGCGCTTACACGTTAGCTCTTTCCACTACATTCAATGGATTCCCGATTCCAGTTGTGAGACCATTTATTAGAAAAAGCCAGTGGTTAGTGTCTTTATATATCTACATGAAAATATATCTATTTAAAAATAATATTAAATAAAGATAATGTATAAGGTTCAAAAGATTTAAAATCAACGAAAATTAATAGGGCATACAGAGCCAGGCTAGATATTAGTGCCAATAATAACATAGAATAAAAATCAAATATAAAATTTAATAGAAACAAATTAAGTCGTTCTAATTTGTTTAGGTCGTTCCCTTTATGACGACCTCATTTGTTTTTGTTCTTTAATTATACTGAAGATGACCTAAAGGTCGAAAAGTCTATTAAATTTTATATTTAATTTTTATTCTATGTTATTATTGGCACTAATATCTAGCCTGGCTCTGTATGCCCTATTAATTTTCGTTCATTAAAAATATCTTTAATAGTTACATAGAACATAGATATGTATTTAAGATTAACTTTTCGATAATTTAATAATACATTAATCTTTGCAGGGAAAGTTTCTTAACACAAATTCATCAGACATAGAGGTGTATTTTATTTTGAAAGATAGCGCATTGAAATTGACGCATTAAGTGACAATATATGAAGTATTATCGAAGAAATTCATCATATAGCTATTTGATAAACACAATCTAACTATTATTATTTCTTGCTTAATGTTTTAGTAACATTAATGACGTATTGATAAATCAGATCTTTTTATTTTATAATTGCATATAATAACTGAATAATACTCATTTAATATTTTAGACTTTTATAATCAGGTTACAGATTTTGGAAAATTTGTAATCAGATGTTTTATTGCTTTAATGTGTTTTATGATTGTTGTATGGCATGTTAATGTAAAATATAAAATATTAATATTTTTGATGATATATAATATTTTTAAAAATGTTTCTTTACAAAGATTCAGGAGATCACGATTCGTGATTGACGTGAAAAAGGTTAGTTGAAAAAAGGTAAAATAGAAGATAAAAAAGACAAGTACAAAGGAATAAAAAGGAAGGAAAATAGAAAAGCATATTCGTATAGAAGATTTTACTGATCTTTTTGGTAGGCGATCATATTGACGAACAAAAGTGGCGATTTGTATGATATTATTTGAAATGCATGGAATCATCAAGAAGTCGTCTTTGACGACTGTAATTCGTCGACTACGTTAATTATGTAGATACCAAGAGTTATTCATCTATTATGATTTTCATGATTTTTTGGCGCATACCATCTCTATATCTATCTTATCACAGTGGTTATAAACGCGCAAATTACGCAAACGATATAATTGATTAAATGTACATAATACAGTTCCGATAATGAAGAAGGACGGTAAGCTTTCGGCGAATGTATGCGGATGCGCGAATGATTTACAAGCGGCGAGTGATGTAAATAACCCCGCGATTACGTACACGACCGGGCCACATTACATTATAACTATCCGGCTAATCTTTATTCCTAACAATAAACCGCGGCAGCGCAGATAAGAACCGCGGCTGGGGCGGGCCATAAAAAGTACACAGCTTCATCCAGAATTGCGCCCCTTTTAATGAGCACCGAACAAAACGAGCGGAAGAACGTTCCTCATATTTCATCGCGGCTGAGAAAACTCACCCACGCTCGGCCCGTTGACATCGATTCTCGCTCTGCTATCTTTCATCTTTATCGCAAATCCCCGTAACAGCCGCTTAGAGTTGAGTAGCACAAATGACTATCGCGTTTATCATTTGCAGATACCGTAGAACGGAGCGATTATGTTCATCAATCCTCCATGAGAGATGATTATAATTTTTTTAATCCTAATGATGTCTTTTACGTAAATGCATAGATGATATTTCTAATAATTTTATAAAAATGGTCAATTTTTTACGTTAAGGTAACGCGACGTTGTACATGCATTTCATTGACTCCGTTACTGCGGTTGACCGCATCACCGTCATTTCGTAGATACTCGGACGGGATCATCATCACTATCGTCATCATTGCCTCTGGACAAACTCAAGATCAGGTGTTTCTTAAAATAATCATCACCCCTTATATGTGTATCCGTGGCAATCGAACGAACCGAACGGCAAAATAAGGCCGGTATTCATAGTCTTCAAGACCGTCTTAAGTAATGTCTTAAGACGCTAATACGGCTCTGTGATTGGTTCATGACATCTTAAGATTGAACTTAAGACGGGCTTAAATAACTATGAATACCGACCTAAGATCGACCTCGTTGTCACTGTCAGGGCATCGATTTCGCGACGTCCATTTCTCCTTTCATCTCAACTCGGCCTTTTTTCCCCCTTTCTCTGTCCATTTCCGACGACCCTTCCTCATCCCTGCGTCGGGAGACTCGGGCGAGCCGGGCACTAAGTATGCATAGCCCGGTTTCCGGGTGCCGAGTACGAGCTCGGACTTCACCTCTGCCCCCACGGGTTGGTCCGTAACTAGTTGGCACGACGCCATGCATAGAGGCGCGCGCTAATAAGTATACCGGCTTCGGTAGCGCGGTATCGTTACGTTCACTAATATTCCAGTGGTTGACAAATGCTCCGATAGCCGCCACCGTCAGTATTTGCCCGCGCCCTTTCAACCCTCTTTTTAGCCACCCGCTCAGGCACCCTTTGCTTCGCATCGGATTGATGCAGAGCAGTTCACGTACATACACCTATCAAGAAGATTGCTGAGCTGTATGAGACAGATACGTAGTTTATTTAACGATGAAATGAATATAATTCATCTTTTCGCCGAAGATTTCAACGCGGGATCGAAGAACGCGAATGGAAGTCTGGCAGTAATTCTAGGATGTTTCCATGAACTTGGATAATTCCGTAATAGACTCTGTATAAAAATTTGCAATATATATTGCTTTTAATATCGATTCTACATCGGGAGTTCTTCCGCTATATAAATGCATCTATCGCGAAAATCGCTTATTGGATTACACGTGGCAGAACTTCAGGAGAGAAAATATCGTCCAGCGGTGATACGAGAGCGAATATGAAAGATAAGGCTGGATTACGAGCGGCGATCTATCGCGAGTTGAGTTTTCTGGATTAACCCTTTGCACTCGTAGATCCAACCGGGTTAACCGCTCGAATACTAGAAGCGCTCTACTCTCTCTCTCTCTCTCTTTCTTTCTCTCTCTTTCTTTCTCTTTCTCTCTTCGGCATGCGAGTTGATTGGCTTCGCCGCAGTTTTCACGGAGAAAATGGCGAATCGGCTGTCAACCCACTGCAAATACACGTGGATTCGCGGTGGATTAAGAATCGGGGTCGCGAAGGCCATCGCAACGCGACCGGTCGTCTTTTTCTCCCCGTCTCTCTCTCTCTCTCTTTCGTTTTTTGGCCGAACATTGTATTTTCGGCGAGAGGACCAATTTCATGCGCGTCACACTGTGAATGACGCTGCTTTAATAACTTTGAATTGCGGTCGCGTTGAATCGATAACCGGTCATGCACATGGGCAGGGTCTGCTGCGAGGTTCGTGTATCTCGTTCCGATGCATATGCCTTTCAGGAGGATTATTAGAAAATGGAGTAATAAATTCATTAAGACCCGTTGACAGTCAGATGGTCAGTTGACACAGATGGTCAGATAATAATTATTCTACTTTAAGATAGCGAGGAATGAAGCAGAATATGTCATATATTTTTTTTTTCATTTCGATGGCTTTGTGGTATGTCACATGTGCGGTATTCAGATAAAAAGGTATATAGAAAATCTGACATAATATATCAAACAAACACGACTCAATCTGGCGCAAGATGGATCAATTGCTCGATAATGAAGATACTATCGATGTCTGCGGGTATTCAAGAGAGATGTTATGATTGCTAATAGAATTTATATTCTTTGTGATTATGAAATTGTTTCGCGTTGTATGCTACATATATTGCTTTGTCGAGTCATCAAGCTTTCCATTACCTTCATTTCTACGCAATTATTATTTCTGCGTATTGCACATATCTCGATAAATTATTTATAATTAATTATTAGGTGTTCCAACAGTATTATATTGTGAAGTATCGCAAAATGTGAAAAGCGCGCGACTTTGTGATATTGCGCGTACGTTGCTTGTCCGTGTCACAAAGCTTGGCAGATAAAACAACGCGTACGTTATTTATTTGTAATTTCAATTAACGGGTTGAGACCTGCCACATTATTTGGGAGCTATTGGGTCCTTTGAAGTATTATTACTTCAATACGTGATATATATTATTATGTACCGGAACATGTTGAAACGATCATTTAATTAATTCACGGCGAACGCGCGGTTTCGGTAAAATACATATACGTTGCGCATGGCACGCATGCAATTTATGCTTAAAAACATATCACGGACTTTATGAGTCAACGGGCGCATGCGGCAACATCCTTTGTGAAAATTCAATCAGCTTAATTCCGCTGTGCTTACCGTGAATTAACGTTATATAACACGTGGTTGTATTTTAGAATCGCGAAATGCAGAACGCAGTTGCGACTATTAGCACGACGATGATTCATTAATAAACTCATTCGTTTTCCATCATAAATTTTTAATAAACATCGTATAATTTCTTAAATTAAACTAAACTACATTTTGCAAGAAAGAATGCGCAAAGATTGATGATCAAGCACTGATAATCTTCCACTATTTGATAATTTGTAAAAGTGGCCGTTGTTTTAATATATACATTGTATATATAAAATATCGCAAATTGAATCGAAAGAGTCGATCTCTAGTATCTTCCCTCCATCGCGCGACATCGAGGGTGAGTCTCAAGAGGATTCGTTCGCAGACGGCTGCACACACTCGCATTTTTCTTTTCGAGATGCTCCAAAGAGGGGTTGACGCTGCGCGTCAGGGTGGATCAAAGGAATCGGCGTATCTAATTGCTATTTACCCCGAGCAATCCCTCTTCCTCCCCAGCCGCCGCGGGCGGGCGAGCCAGTTGCTGTGTCATTCTACTTCCGGAAACGATCGCTTCTTCCGCCGACTGGCGCGTTTCCATCGGGAGAATTCCATAGACTCCATCCTCTCTCCTTCCGTCCGCCGTAAAGAAGGTTGTCTCTCGTCCGCGGGACGAGCTCACCCCGGAGACTCGTTACAAGGAGCCGTGGCTCCCAACCCCTCGCCTTGGAATTTTCATATCCAAATAGTACTCGACATCGAGCGGATGTTTCAGCCACATGCACGGAGGAGGAGGCCTCTTGAGCGCGCGAGCAAACGTTTGAGGAAAATAAAATAACGTCTCGGAATCGAATGTGTTATTCGCCGCCGGAAGGTAAACGGCCTCCTACACTCGCTCGCTCGTTCTCCTCGTGAAAATTCTCGCTATTTTTCCAACGTGAATTTGAGCTCCCGCGGCGGAGTAGGTTCTTTCTTTTTCTACTTGCGCCACCGCGTGCCAAAGAATACATCCTGTAAAGTAGGATACTTGTATTAGCCATCTAAGCGGCTTGAACGAGTCCCCCTCGCTCGGTAATAATATACTTCAATGACTTTGATGTCAATACAACGTCTGACTGCGAAAGCCACACGAATAAGCGTGAAAGAAATTGGTTCTCGTGACAATTCTGTCGAGATTTTACGAAACCTGCTCCTACGTTCTTGCCAATTTTACTCGGACGTGCGATCTGAAGTCCTTTCACGCCAAGTATTCTATATATTTGTCCGGAAAATATCGCAGAAGATGGCAGAGTGCTGTGTACACGAGATGCAGCTGGATCGAGAGAGTGCGCGGATGCGAAGACTTGGAAGTTTATAACAGCGCGCGGGAGACAAAGCCAGCTTGAACTCGATTTTCCGGCTGTCGTTAAACTAACGGGCGTTTCCGACTGCAGTTTTCTCGCTGTACTCGCCTTTCCTCCACGGACGCATCCCGGAACGACGTGAAAATGGAATATTATCCGTACAAACAATCCCAAAAAAAAAACGCGTTTATCCTTCCGCTTCTTGTCGCGGATATTTGAAACGTTTGGAATGGAAATAATTGAGTAACCATGTCTGGTCCAAGCAAAATTAAAATCGCACGATAAAATATCGCAAACTTAATTTGCCGGAACCAGTTAAAAAAGAAACCTCTCCCGTCGGCTATTATACAAAAGGGCATGCTCGAGTGTTTACGACTCGAAAAAAAATGCTTTACTTCTCTGGGCCGTCCCATAATGCGAGATTAAATTACTAAGCTCCTCTATAAATCTGTAGAGGAGCTACGATTATTGCTAACGAGGTAGTGCGTTGTCTTTTCGCGTATATCCTGCATCCTCGCCGTGCAGGCTCAGTCGTTTCTGAATCTCGCAAAAAGCTCGACTCGCGCTCTTTTTCAGGATTAGCGTCCGAGGGTCGAGCGGACGCAGAATGAGAAGGAAAGGAAACGGGGAGGGAAAGGGCGAATGTCGCGAGGAAACGGAAAGGACGAAAGGCGGCAAAGATGGTGGCGGAAAGAGTGAAATGAAGGAAAATGGAGAGAGAGAGAGAGAGAGACAAGTCTTTACGGGGGATGCATAACTCATGCCTCTTATTGAAACTTCCGCCTGAGAATGGATTAAGACGGCTCGCACGGAATTTGTCGAAATTTCCGGGGCGCGTAATTTATTCTCTTGTACCTACTGTACTCTCTACTCCGAATGATCAACGTGGATATTTTATGGATATCCTTCCTCCCCCAGTAAAGAATTGTCTTGTATTGTCTGCAGATATCTCTTTGATGTGTCTATATTAACATTAATGTTGTTTATCTTGATGTGCAATTAGTAAGATATAAGATCATTACATCATCTGTGGATATATATACTTTGATTTTTAAACTGAAAAATATCTGGTCGTCGAAGACGTCAATTTTTGTTATTAAACCACGTTGCACATCTGTGCACAATGCACATATTACATAGCTCGTATCTTGAACGGAATACCAAAGAAAATTAAGAAAGATCGATTTGTAAGCTGCAAATTATTGATTGGCGACGATTAATTAGCGTATTTGATAAAAAGACAATTTTTAATTGGAAATATATTTTATATATAAGTGTATACGCTGAGTATATATTTTGTCTTTCCTCACTATTTAACAAAATTTTTTTAATCGTGTCACATATCTGTCACATGTGTTTCCAAATATGTTCCAAGACATTTCTTTTTTGTACAATAATATTTGGCTCATCCGTTGAAGTCTACAATTCACCGAACAGCTAATAATTTGAATACGTTGATTTTCAATAAAAATTTATCGCTCGACGGTTGATACGACAATAACATAGTCAACAGTAATATTGAACGTGCCAAATGTGAGAGTGGTGAGACTGCATTATTAAATTTCTTAACTGTAGATATAATAATAAAAAATATGTAAATATAGTTTTCATTATAATATGTAATCTCATAAAAAATATGATGACTAAGAAATAATACAAAATACCGATGATCATACTTATACTGCACTTCCAAATCGATCTATCTTCCAGTTTCGTTTACTTCTTTCGCCACGTTTCGAGACCAAAACGAATAAAAGGTGGAAGACTGTCGAGTTCGGCGCGGGAAAGGTATAGAGCCGGGGCGAAGGAAGGATAAAGGATAATGGTTCGGGCGCAGTACCTCGGCGGGGATACGAAATTGCGTGACGCTGCCGCCACGTGAACGAAATACTCGTTCCCCTTCGCCACGTGACACTCATACCTCGGCTTCGACAGCCAGCCCCGAAGACCTACGAGCGCGCCTTCTGGGGCACAACTTTCGACTCGCCACCAGCGGACAATTCCGCTCGATTACGTCTCGGTGCTCGCGTGTGTACAAGCCACAAAAGAGCGTGCTCGTAAGGGACCGTTTGCGTGAAAGTGAATTTTGCTGTCTGTGGATACAGTGTCTGTCTATTCGCGCGAGCGGATGAAGCCGTAAACAGGAATTTCGTTAAAGCGAGGCTGTGGGAAAACGACACAGTGGCTCCTCGGTATTGAAACAAACGGGATCTCTCCTCGTGTCGTCTTTCCATTTCTCTTTTTCTTCGGTGGTCACAGTAAAGGAACGTATGTACAGCGCGGCTGGAATATTTCTAAAATAATTTCTATCGAGAGATACGACCTCACATTACGTATACACAGAAAAAAATGATGTTGTATCAACAGCATTAAGTCTACACGGAAAGAATGGTTTTGTTGAAATATCTAAAAATTTGGCCAGATACAGATCTGAAAATAATTTTAGACCATCAAAAGTAATTAAGTACACTGAAAAGAAATACTGTTGCTTCAATTAAACGTCTACGTCACGGGCTGCCACAAACATAAATAGTTCATTCAATTGTATTATGATTGGACCAAATATTCACATTATTAAAAGAATAATCTAGATATTTGGTCCATCATAATACAATTGAATGAACTACTTATATTTGTGGCAGCCCGTGACGTAGACGTTTAATTGAAGCAACAGCATCTTTTTTCTGTGTAGGACGCTCAAAATAATTGCTAGAATATTAAAACGTTTTGCAGCGTTATTATTATGCTTGAATGTCCTACTTGGTTACTTTTAATGGTCTAACAAAATTATTTTCAGATCTGTATTTGACCAAATTTTTAGATATTTCAGCAAAACCGTTCTTTCCGTGTAATTAAAAATAATCTTCACTGTTAAAAAAATTTGTATTAAAAATAATATAAAAATAGGAAGTTTTTATGCAGATACCGTATATGAAATTTCAAATACGAAGTTGAAAATTAAAGGAGTGGTATTTCGAAAATCAAAGCATCGAGCAGTAATATTAGAGGAGAAGGTGGTAATATGGAACCCCACTTTGTTTTTTAACGATTTCTTGTAAATTATAAGCTCAATTTTTTTATTCTTAGATTCTTTACTCCATTGGTAACCCATTTCTAACGTCCAATTAATGATTCTCCACTTACAAAAAAGGTTGCTTAAAGATTATCGCAAAGTGAGCAATTGGGTGATATGTTGTATTGTGCTGGTAATATGGACCCCCTACTTTTTTAATGCGAAAAATTAACAATAGTGGCTATAGCAAAACGCAAAAACTAAATATTCTAAAATACGCGGAAAAGTTAGGTTATACTATATACATAACGTGTCTGACTTTGAATGTTGTCTTTTATTCGTGAATACTTAGAAATAAACGAAGTTTTACATACCTTGCAAATCGACGAGAAAGAAATACGTTTATTATTCCGTCGCCAAGCAAAACTAATGACTGTAACGCTCTGAGGGCAACCTAATGTACAAGTTTCAGCTGTCACTCATAGAGTGCAACTAAATCGTATTAAGATATTGGGGGGTTCCATAAAATCTGCGGGTTCCATATTACCACCTTCTCCTCTACTATGCTCATCTGTTTACTCATATACAAATGTTCTCATTTTCAATCGAAAATATGTATTATTACCTTGCGTATTCAAAAAAATCTTAAACGGGTCTTTAATATTCAATGTTGTGTGTATTAAATTTCATATTAGTGATTAAAATTCATGTTCGTGATATGAATTTAGCTATACAAGTGCAAGAATTTTTATTTCAGATACTCAGTTTGTAAATTTCATTTACCGTAGTATCGTAAATGTGTTGTAAACTTCATATCTTTTTTAACACAGTGCTGTTAATTCAATAACAATTTTAATAAAATAAAATTATACATATTTGTTTTATTAATAATGTTATTGAATTAACAAAATTATTTCCAATTAGACTAAATGCTGTTGATACATCATTTTTCTTCCGTGTACTCACGGTCGAGCAACTAGATTAGTTGTTTAGTCCTAGTTCTCACGCGCGTTTATATGCAGCCCCGCTTTATTCCCGTTCGTTCGCGCAGAACACGTCCGTATAATTGGTCTAATCTAATCTCAGTTCCCTGTACGGCGCAAACAAACTGCAGGAACACCGCGTCCGGTCATTCGGAAGTATCCCGTCGTAATTGCGGTGGAAGGTGATATTATAGAGTGCCCCGTGGATCGGGCGATATTTCACGGTGATATTACACGCTGTATCCGCAACAATACCGAAACTTACTATGCGAATACGCAACGCTGCGCCGCGCCGGTTCGGTGTCGTTATAAATCGTAGGGAGAGGCGTAGCCGGGCGCTGGAACCGGAGTGCCGGAATTAAATTTCGCACGGGCAACGCGTTTCCGCCGCGAGTGGCACTGCAGGGAGGTAAGGGAAATAAGCACGCGAACGGAATAAGAAAAATGGCGAAGCGCAGAGACAAGTGGCGGAAAGCGATGGCTCTCGCTCCCTTGTATAAATATTTCAAGCGCATTGTAAATTAATGCTGCGCAAGCGTGATTACGCGGCACAGCAAGCGGGATAAAAGAGAGAAAGAGAGAGAAAAGAGAGGGCGGAATAATTCTAAAATAAAATCCATCTCGTTGCACGGTTTCAAGTGATGCGTATCAAAATTGAGATGAGCGAATATTAACTCGTACAAAATCGAGATAGCATCGGAATAAATATTTAATAAAGAGTAGCAGGTATTACGGGACAGTCTCTTGTGATTAAATTTAAATCTCTTTCATTAAATAATATATAATCGGTTATTGATACACTGGAAGTTATGACTATATTACGAATGTATAATTAAAAAAGGCGATCGTATAAGCAAACCGACAGCTAGAACGAATATTATCGCGCTCGTGAATAAACACGGCAGATGACAAGCTAGCTGCGCGTTTTGTTCATCGCGAGGATTAAAAACATAGGAAAACTCTCGTGTAAATATCTTCCCAACGTTTGAATTAAATTTTGCAAAGAGCAGCACGATGGCAAAACCGGATGAAGGGGATAAGGGGGAAAAATGTTAACAGGCACGAACACGCAAGAAATATAAAGTAATCTTTCCGGCGTGCGTTCGTGTTCCTGTAGGAGCACGCAAAGGTCCGGGGCGGAATTGTTGTTCGCCACATTACCGGATGACCGTTGTTACAATGTGCGTTGCATAAATAATGCTCTTGGTAAGGTAAAACAGTAAATGTGGCATCTTTATTGGAGTGACATAAGTAACACAGTCTACCATCACCAGGAAAATTTAGAAACCAAAATATCCAGATCTACTTTGCGTTCATCCGATGGATGCAATTTATTACAAGAAGTTGCATTTCTTGTATTTAGTAAGAGAATTAAATATTTATTTTATTTGTGCCTAAATTGTACTTATATCTGCATCTTCTCAATAAATCAAGATGCCCGATGAATTAATGCCCGAAAGTTTCGATTGCCAGTTTTTGAAAGTACGATAAATTATTCCCTCTTGCCTTAGAATCCAATCTTAATTAAATTAAATACGGATTACTTTTTTTTCTTTTGGCAACGCGACTCTCATTCGGGAGACGCGCCGCATTCTAACATTGGTTGCTGCCGGGAGAAGCAATAATACCGGAGAATGCAGTGGTTCCCTCGTTTATCACGCGTATAATTGCGCTCACTTTACGCCCGCTATACGAATACCGGAATATACGCGTCGGCTCAATGTCGTTATAAATCGTGCCCGTGCTCGGCATCGCGAGGGTGGGATCGCGATGGGTGCCCGGAATTAAATTTCGCAAGGAGCAACGTGTTCCCACTGCGACGGGCTGGAGCGAAGAAGACGAAAACGCTGTCGCATCCGAGAAGGGAACGGAAAACAACGTTCCTGGCACGCGTAACGGAAACGGTATCCTATAAGATAAATTTTCATGGGCATGGCGGAATAATTGCAAGCGCGGGGAAAGAGAGAGACAGAAAGAGAGGGTGAGATAGTTCGCCGCTCCGAAATTGGCCTAAGAAAGATACCATAAGCTGGGTAGCTCAACATAAAGAAGAACTAATGTTTAACGGAGCATATTATGTGCATGCTAATGTGGGAAAATATCTTGCGCAAGAAAAAGAGTAAATGTAATTAATTGTTTACTACACTGAGAGAAAACAAAATAGTTCTGGCAACTATAATTTGGCAACTCCGAAATTTAAGTAGTTGTGTGTGTGTGTGTGTGTGTGCAACTAGTTTTACGAAGTAATAGGAACTAAAGTAGTACTGAATACTATAAAAATATAGTCACGCTAACTACATTTGTGAATTATTAATTGATAGTGTAATAGCGACTCAACTATAATTACACAGTTATATAAACTTCATACAAGTAAGATATTATGACAACAACATTTTTCCAGTTTAGACAAATATTTAGACAAATATGTAGTTTATCCAACAATTTACTATAAATGGTTAATATTACTATGTTTTCTTAGTTCATATAACTTATTTGTTGTTGTTACTGCAACTTTATAGCACATAGTTGAGGCGCTATTTGTCCACAAATTTCTAGTTGCTGATACGACTTTTTTCTCTGAGTGTACGTAAAAATATATTCTATGCAGATATTTGGAGATATATGTAGTAAGATCCAAAAGTTTCCGGTCCAAGGATACAGAAAAGATGAAATAATCATTTCTATTTTTCAATATAATCATCCTTTATTTCAATACATATTTTAGAATGATGAATTAGTTTTTCCATATCACTAAAAATATTTAAAATTTTTATCTTTAAAAAATAGTTTTATGGAGATCATTTCTTCATCACTGGTACATTTTTTCCATGTAATTCCTACTTAAAAGTAAAAATAATTATTTTATTTTATCATCTTTTTTATATCCTTGGCCAGAAACTTTTGGACTTTACTACATATATATATATATATATATTTAAAAAATATAAGTATATATTATCTTTTATGTTATCGAGATAGAAGAAGGAAAGACAACACTTTATATACACTTTATATACACTAAAATTGTTCTGAATTTTTCCCGTATAAAAATAAAAATATTGGAAACGCTAATATCGTCATATCAATAAATACGTAGAAATAGTAAATTATTAATTTTATGGAATGTTTTTATACGAGAGCTCCCGTCGCGTTCCGTATGCGTGGTTATAAATCGCGGTAGCACGCAGTAAAGGGAATAGCAATGGAATTAAATTTCGTGCGCGAGCAAAGCGTGCCGTTGCCGTTGCGCTCGAATGCAAGCAGCGCGAAGAAAACGACAGGGTGGGAAGATGGTGGTGGTGGCGGTGCCGCGGGAAGGCGGAGGGTTGGAAAACAATGTTGCTGCGGCATGTCGGTGTGCAGCAGCCTCTCGCAGACGTCTCGTGTGCGAGCCGCCTGTCCCATCAGTTATCGTCAAAACGCCCTGAAAATGCCTCAAGCCTCGCGGGCTGTAATAATTGAAGAGACTCGCGCGGGTGGGGCGGGAAGACGAGGCAAAATTGAGGCGAGGTAAATTGAGAGCCGCCCTCGGATTAAGGGATGAGGACGACGACGCTCCGGCTGCCACATGCGTCCGCGGCAATACAGCTACATTCTTGGTAAATTATTGCGAATGGATACCTGCAACATTGCTGCACTGCTCGGCGCGTCGTTTAAAATTATATGAAAAATATACGGGTTCTCTTGCCTTAACTGTCAGACGCACTATTCAATCCTTGGTCTTTGTGTTGCAATATCGTAAAGGAAAATTACGTATAATAGATGAGAGTTCTCCGAACAACCGGTCTTGAAAAATGCAGCGATTTTGAATAAAATTTAATTTAAAAATTAAGTATTTAAAAATAACATAATTAAAAATATTATATTGCACAAACTTTTTCTATAAGCTACTATAACAATCAAGCCTGTCAATAAAAGACGGTACGTAATAATGATATCATAGCGAGGTATCAAATTTCCACATGAATTATCGCGATTAAGCGTACCTATTATCGTCAGTGCTCAATATATACCTTCGAAGCCGCTAATGAAGCGTAAAGCAAATTAATTATCGCACGACGAGTTGACGCCATCATTACTACAGCCACTCTTTCAGATATCTATTAATTATAATCTTAATTGCGCAATCTGTTAGCCGATTATAACAAACGCGATAATGTAACAATTCGGTCGGATGAACGAAATCTATGGTAATTATTGCGGCGGCGGTAATTAGCAGACGATAATAAGATAATAACTATCATAAAATAGTATTAATAGATTCAATTAATACATTGTTTATATATAATCACCATTCGATAGATTTAAAAACGGCCATTAGTGACCCGATATAATTCACTGCAATTTCGAATTTGATTGTCTCGCGGTAAGAATTACCTCGCGTATTTACATGTAAACACGGGAATAAAAGGTAAGTATACACAGTAAAAAATTGTGCGTCCATATGTTAAAATTTTTTGTGTTACCAAGATTTG
>NJRQ01000146.1:420709-480709 GCA_003063805.1 Aphaenogaster ashmeadi
TTAAAATTTAGAGTGGACTTTCTGGGACATGTGAAAAATGTTACAATTAACATTTTATTTTTTACTGTGTAATCATCGACGGCGCTTTACTTTAAACTGGTGATAAAACCAGCGGCAAGGGAGACAAATTGAAATGCGTTATAAGCACACGGTATTCTATTACACCAATAACCATTAGAATTAATTGTCATCGTAATCGAACGACGAACGACGGCAGTTACGGAACGGTGCAACTATTATATCGCTAGTCGTTAGTTAGCGGCGTCGCGTGGCCGAAATAACAAATTGCTGCCGATGAAATTTCAGCGTTTCATTATCTTAAGTGCTCCCCGCGCCGGCAGACGTATCGAGCCGCGCGTTCCCGGCATTAACGCCAACTATAATTTTTCGTTGCGCGACGCGTACGTCCAGCCGTGAGTGGCCGTTCCTTCGCTGCGGATAAATCAATTGAACTGGGGCCGCTGCATCGAAACAGCAATTACACTTTATTACGAGCGATATGGTACCGTCCGCGGCGCGCGATACCCGCTCGTGAAATTCGTGCATTAAATTCTGCAGCCTTGTAAATGACCGGGTATATTTTCTCGCTCGAAATACAATATTCATAACGGCACACTCGCATGCACATCGAGTCGAGCAATAGCACGATATTAACGATCTTCTTATTTGCACGAGATTTCGGAACCGTTTATCGAACACGCGTGTCGTAGTCGGGAACAATGAGCAGCTGGTTCCTCTCCGTTTTCAAACAGAACTTTTGTGGCACAATACGCGCACATGCTGTTGCCGCGTTATCTTCGCCGACGTTATTTTCCTTTCCGTCGAAAGGAATTACAACGTACATGAATGCAATGTTATTAAATTAAATCTTATTAAAACAGTTCATTATTAAGTATCTTTTAATAGTAAAAAGAGTGAAGAGTTTCTAAAGAAGATTCTGCTTGAGAATAAATAAAAAGGCGAGTATTACGCGTTTCATCTATGTCGTTGCCTGGACAACCTGAGTTCACCAGACGTTTCTTAATATTTAAAGAACGCTCGTGGTACAGTATCGATGCCATTCGAACGAATGTCTCTGCTTGGTTGGTTGGAAACCGGTAAGCAGGTTTAAAAATCATTACTAGCTCTCTAAAGGATTCTACGAACGGCAGTTTGTCGAATCGTACGCGTCTCGGGAGAATTGGAATAGCGAGTATACCGGAGGGGGTGGGTTTGCCGAGGACGGGGGAGAGAGAATGAAGGAGCCATTTCATGGAATGAAGATGTATGCGAAGAATCAGGAAGTCGCTGCTTGCCTTCCTGCAGCAGAGGAGCTAAAGCACTTTCGTCTCCGTGGCGAGGGGAACATTAGACATCCGGAGAAACCGAAGCGGCGTCAACGACGACGAAATTGCACGTGGATTTATTTATTTCGTCCGTGTTGTGTTTCGTTCTTTCTTCTTTCTTTTCCTCCCCCCCGGTCGGGAATCGTAGGAAAATCGCGCGACGAGGTGGAATGCGCTAAAAGCTGGTGAAAAATACACGAACGGCGCTCCGTGCGTATATTTGAGAGAGTGTCCGAGTTTATAGAAATAGTGATTGGAGATGAGAAATATACCCTCATGAAGTGTCTCGACGATACTCACGGCGTTCCAATTACATTAAACAAAAGAGAGAAGAGATTTAGAAACATAATTATTGATCTTTGTATAAAGTGAATTCGGTTAATCGCTACTTACAAGGGACATATCACAATTATGTGAAACTAATTTAATTCTCTTTGAAATATATTGATATAGATTTTTTTTTGGAAAATCTAAATACGCAGTTATAAAGTACATAAAAATCATAAAAGTTTTGTCTAAAACATTTTTATATATATCTTATTATTTTAACACTTAGGATCAAATCCAAGTGTCAGTTTTGAAGGGTTGTTTCACTTCTCAAATCTCAAAATGAGCACGTATAAGAAAATACCTGTCTCTTAGATTTGTATATTTAACATATTTAAAAAAATCGAATCGGTTCCAAACAATTGTGACACGTCCCTTGTTAGAGAAGTTCACGATATGTAATATATGTATATAAATTTTTAATTTGATTAAATTCTGCGAGTTGAATATTCTTCAATCATAAATTTTTAAGTTTTTGCTGTCTCTCTTTTTCTTTCAAATTATTGATATTTATGAGTTGATTTATTCATGTCTCTAAATCAACTTATCAGATATACAAGTCTCCGATAATGATAAATTTATCGATCGATAAATTTGTATTGAGGTCCTTTCGAGTACGCCCGAAAGGACTGAAAAAGATTTATTCGACATAATGATCGATCTGGCGGCAGAGTCGATTTCCTCTTTTCGATTCTGACGTGATTATCGCAAAACGTTTACCATGCGGGATTCGCGAGAATCGTTTAGCACCGACGCGGCCGGCGTCCCGGCAAAAACTGCACTCCGTTGACCCAGATGCGCGTCCGGCAGACAGGGCTTCATTTTAAAGGCCATAAAAAGCGCCCTTTTTGCGATCCGGTCGATCCCACCGTGTCCGCGGCACGTGGAAAAACGCGCGGTATTGCGCGCGTTCGACTTTGATCGCTTGACACCATCGCCGGGTCGACCCGGACGAGTACATCGGTCGTTCATCATCGGCTAAAGTTTGATAAAACTTCATCGTCGGGGTCGAGCAACCCCAAGAGTCGTGGGGCGTAATGAAGTGAAGCCGACGAGGTAGATAATGATTAATTTAATTATCTTTCTCTCTCTATCTTTCTTTCTTTTTTTCTTCGACGCGGATTATGATCCCTCGGCGAAGCCGTCGCAAAAATTCACCGATCGCCGCCGGTGACTCTTCAGCATCCCTCGGATTATTTTCTGCCATTGATATTGAGAGCCAGCCGAGAGTTATGTGGCCGTGGGATTAAGATCTAATTTGAATAACTGCGCGACTGGTAACTTTTATGAGAGCCCTATCAGCCCGACAGGAAGCAATTACGTATATTGGAATGAGGGTGTATTAATTGAAGAAGTTTTACTTAGCACGGGTGAATTGATTTGCAATTTCGCGACAGCGAAAAACGTAAGAATCCCACTGGAAATTGCCTGCTATAAATTTTCCATTATTGTACCAACAGATCAATGCGTTAGGAAATTAAACGTATCAATAAGAAATTAAGAAAATGCCAGTCTTCGCTACATAATTTAGAAAAAATCTGTAGCAAAAAGAAGAGATGTAATATCGTGAATATTCGTCCCTATAGTTTCAATAAGTTATCATATATAGTTAAAGAAGTTAATTTAAAATGCAATTTTATTTCCATAAACAATTTTTATGCAACTGCATGTATATTAAAGCGGATTTTAACGAAATTGGCGAGGAATGTAAAGGATGTCTCGAGTGTGTCGAGCAAACCCCTCGGTATCCTCTTCTTAAGTAAGCCTCGGAGAGACAAGAACCAGGAACGATGAGGATGTGTTTTCGGTGGCGTGACATGAGTCAGAAGAGTAGAGATTAGAGGGTGGGATTTCGGGTAGGAAAAGGCCTAAGCCGATAAAATTAATTTAATTCTTCGTCAATTTTGTTTCGCTCCTTATACTATTAAAAGGAAGGAAAAGGCGAATTCAACTGTAATTGAAGGAGATAGGACCGTAGAGGAACGAGTTCTCATTGTTCTTTACACTTTCTTTTTTAATGTACATTAATTTTATTACTGCTGTCAAGAGACGTGATGCGCTCGCGTTTTATGTCTCGCGAGACTAGAGAGCACAATTGTAGTAAAAAATTAAATTGCAGTAAAATTGTGGTAATTCCAAATATGAGTTCATTTTTTAGTGTTATTGTTAGCGTAAAAGAATAAAAAGTTTATCGAGGCACCTGTTCAAAATATTAAATTCTAGAAAATATATAAAAAATATCACGTGTTTATTCATTTATTTTAATGTCTCTTAATTTATTACATTTTTGTTTGTTTAAACGCTTGCAACGTGTTTTAAAATAGTATACTCTTTTTACGATTCAATGCACTGTGATGTAGTAAATTCATTTTGCTGACGAAACTTTTTGAAAAAATCTGCTGAATTTATGGACGCGATTATGGACGAGGAGAAGTTAATTTAAGATGCAATTTTATTCAAGCGAATGTAGCATATTTTGCGAATTTAAATGTGTTGGGGGTGTTTGCGGCTGCGAGAAAGCAAATGATGAATTGCTCTGGAATTGTTTTATAAGGTATTTCTACGCGACTAACACCTTTGGTTCTCCCCGGACAGCAACTTTTTCTTTCCCGGTCACGGACTGTTTCTTTCAGTGTAATATTTCTTTTACTTATGAATAAAGAACACCTTCATAGCAGAAGATAAATCCTCCAAACGTGTATAATATAGACTTATATAAGGCAGATGCAGATTAAGAGAGTTTTTCTCATTTGAAGCAGTAAAAAATGTGCAATTTTTGCATCTTGTTTTCAGAAATGCAAAAAATGTCTTTAGAGCTATAATTTATTGTGTTAGAGTTGTGAACGACACATTATATATAAGTGATGTAACATGCAATAATCTTTCTTAATAACGTCTATGTAAGCATCATTTAGAAAATGCGGTTTCAAGAAAATCGTATTTCTTAATCACGATAAGATGCGGTTGCATTTTGTATATTATTTAAGATATTACTTTATAAGCAATGTAAGATCAAAAAATATCTTTCCTATTTCTCTTCTTTCTGCTTCCAAAATTAACGACACGACCTCATTTATCGATAGCTTTCATATTTGACAAAGAATCGATAACTATCTGAATCGGTGCTAAATGTGAATGACAAAAAATAGAAATAGATCGTACGTAAATTGTGCTCTTATCTGATAATTCGTTCTATTCCTGACTCTTGCGAACTGCAACAAAGATAATTTAGTTCTTGTTGAGTTTTAGAAAATGCATGTGTTGCATATATACTTCACATTACCGAAATAAAATCTTATTTTCAGAATAGGACAACAATTTTATGTCGTACTGAATTAAATAACAGATATATGTCAGAAATCAAGAATAGCATAAATTATTTTACAATATCCTTATATATACAATCATTTTCTTTCTCCAAAATTTATTGCTTTTCTTATCACTTACATATTGAATATTTTAAATACATTTTGGTAATGAGATTATGTCAAAAATTTCTTCTTAAATCTCACTCTTAGATTAAAATTGCTTAAATAAATTTCATCTATTTATACTCCCGATTATTTGATTCGCAAAGTACTTTATGTTTCTTATTTTTTATCATCAAATATAACCTAAAAATTGTTGGTATTTTTGTTAAGGAAAAATTGATTTTCAATTTGCCTAGAAATTAGTTAAAAGAAAGCGATTTTAGAATAAACTATAAATTATATAAATTAGATCTTTTGCCGGTGCAGCGAAGACTCTATCATCGTTAATCGTGAGTCATGAAAAATACATTTGATTTTATTTTTGTCTTTAATGCACTTCTAAAAGCTACGGTCTCATAAAACAGTTCCTCTCGCATTTCTTATCGCTAACGCTAAGCGAGTATCAAGGCTAGAACTCTATAACTCGCTCTACTCGTGTTCAATCCCAAAACGTCGCATATCTCAGCGTTTGATTGAAATACGATGGACAGCTTTCCGATCTCTTTGTTTCCTTCTAGTCTGCTAGGATAGTCCGTGGGTTTCGCAGCGACTGAATTACAGCCGCTGTCTTCCACACCGACTGGATAAAGCATTGGCTTCATAAATGGCGACGATTTTTACGCTCTGACGTGAAACGTTGAACTAAAATTTTTGTAACTTCGACAACGATATGGGCGACTATAGAGTTTTATCAGAAAATTTCGAAACAATTCGTAATAACGGAGGTGCATAAAAGAACGATTTATATTAAACTGTGCGACAGTCGGCATTCGGCTATCGAGAATGCAGAATTTATTTGCAGATTTTACAGCGAGCTGGCGCTATCTCTATTTCTGTGCAGATTGAATTATACAGGGCGTCGACCTGATCTCTTTGGAGGTCGGATTTTGCACCGGCTAAATTATATATCTGCCATCGTGAATATAGACTAAGCAACGTGGGGTATATTGCGCGGCGTCTGAGGTAAGCAGATAAAGCTCTACAAGCAAAAGAGAGAGGGAGGGAGCGAGAGACAGAAAGATGGAGCTTCCTGTTCCTTCAGTCGGCAAAAGTACGAGGGGGTCGGAAGCTCGCTTAAGACGGCGCTTATCATTCATTCTGCCTCCGCGCTCCTTCATTTATACGGTTCACCCACCTTTGTCGGCCGCCTCCTCGAAGTGTCTATGATCGGATGAGCTGATTAATGGCGGGTACACAGGATTTTTACCGTTTCAGAGCAGCGATGGAGAAATATCGCGAGAATACAAATGAAGTATAAGCGAAGAAGCCTGATCTATAATTCTGAAATCACGGGAGTGGCGATATAGTGATTCAACTCTTTGGTGATAATGCGAGATCTTGACACAATACGTTAAGATATTATTAATATATTAATGTAATATATTAATAGATTTTTTACTTTTATGAAATAAAATTACGGAATAAAATAGATACATCGCGCGAATAAAATAGAGACGTTGCGCGTCCGCATTTTATTAATAGATTTTGTTATCTGATTTCATAGGCAAGGGATTGAATTGACGACTGGTCCAAATTTCCAAAATAACATTTTAAAGTTTCATCATTGTGATAATTATTTCATATAATTTTTGTAATTAGCGCGAGCTTTTATGCGTTTAAACGGATGTAATTGCAAATCTAAGAATTAATCATATCCAGAGCGAAATGAATATCTCACGATGCGTGGAATGACTGAAAGATGGTACCGGGATCGTGGTAAAACTGTATAATCTTACTCGAGGAATTTGCGGATATCATCTTGTTACGAGGGATTAAACGAGGGGCGGAGAAAGGGTAGCGGGAGGGAGGGGGTCGTTCGCAAGACCGAGGCCGAGTCGCGGCGCGCACGAAAATCGCTTGGGATTCGCGCTGTTTTATGGGACGTTGGAACGCTCGTTTCGCATTGTTTGTTCGCATAATAATTTACGTGCCGGGTTGCTTGTAGGATGACTGCCGGCGCGAGGGCTGGCTGGGTGGCTGGCTGGCTGGCTGGTTGGCGGCACGAATAAGAAATGCTCTATATATGTCGCGTCGTGTGAAATAGGAGTAGAGGAGATCAGAGATGGGGGAGAGGAGGGCAAACACGACGGAGTGGAATGATGGGACAAGAGCGGAGATGAAGTGGAGAACGTACATGAAGGATACGTTAACGTGGATCCAGGAGAGACGGAGCTACCCCGCGATTTTATTTCTCCCTCATTTCTGAGACGGAATCTCTGTCCTCCCGCGTACGGCTGTTTCCACTGTCATTACGTCCGCTCCTCACTTTCCTCATATGTTCCCGGCTTTGCGGATTGTCTATTGTATCGCGTATGTAGCGGCATGATCGCGAGTGTATTCGTCCGACAGAGTGACAGTTGGCTGATGCGGGTCGCTCACATGTGAAAGCAAAAATCCACCCTCATGTTTCACATTTAGCGGAAACGCCATTTTAATGTCACATTAATGGTGACCAGAATATCCGTGCGAGGAACTAAAGATCAATTCCGATTTAAAATATCGTGCAATAGTAGATATTAAAAGTACATAATGTAAGTAAAATGGATATTGTACACGGAAAGAATGGCTTTGCTAAAATATTAAAAAATTTGGCCAGATACAAATCTGAAAATAATTTTGTTGGGTCATCAAAATAATTGTGTAATACGCCCAAAATGGTTGCTAGAATATCAAAACTTTTTGCAGTATTATTATCATGTTTGAGTGTCCTACATAGTTACTTTTGATGGTCTAACAAAATTATTTTCAGATCTGTATCTGACCAAATTTTTAGATATTTCAGCAAAACCGTTCTTTCCGTGTAGGGATTTCGTGGCTTAATTTAGACGTTCCGATGACCATCTATCAATAAGTCTACAGTTTCTTTCAGATTCCTGTCACATCCGTGACAGAAACGTGAATTAAAAAAAAAATGTGCGAATTGTTGAAGATCGAAACAGAAAAGAAGTTAAATCTAATTCTAGATTTAATTTTAAATTTAAAGAAGCGTCTGGATCACTATTGCGTACTTTGCGATTCGACTTCGTGGTGTGTACACGTCTGCACATTTCAGAGGACCTTCGGAGTAACGAAGTGGAATCTTAAGACGTTCAACGTAGGTAGAGGGGCCCTCGCATTGTGCGCCAGTCGGACGGAAGGAAGGTTTCACGACCTTGCAGCTTCGCGCGTCCTTTTAACGCCGGATAGGCACTTGAGCTTTCATGACCTTGCGCGTCCGCATTGTCCGGTCTTTCAGACGCGGCGTCTTTGGCGCGATTAATTGGAGCGGCCCGTGTAAGGGTGTGCTAGGACGTTAAGTAGAACTCACGAAACGGCTGAATCACCTCCTGCGAGAAACTTGAAACGGCGCCCGTCCGCCAGGACGAAGACAATGACGCGGAAAATGGGGTCTTTGTATGACGTTCTCAAAGGGGATTCACGTCGCCGTGTCGGAGCGACGCGGGACATTAATCAAGATCATAAAGTTTGAGAAATTGTGACTCCGAAAAAAATTATCGGACATCCGTTCCCTAAGCTGGCCGCTCCCTCGCCGTTCCGCTGAATCGAACGTTCAGCCCGAGTCAATCGATATGGTAATCGAGGGTTAACGCTTATCGCACGGTGCAGCGATAATGGTCGGCTCTGCGACGAATTCGGAGATCAAAGCGATACCCGCGTGTCCCGCGGGATCGTATTACGCGCCTCGTATTCGCCCTCGTGGTCGAGATACGTGCTCGCGCGAATCCGCGCATTTGCGCTGGAAGAATTTGCATGAGCGCGGGGACGATCTTGCGCGTTATCGCTGTAATTTCCATGGCACATGCTGGGATATACATACTCCCCCGTGGAAGGTAACGCATTCCATTTGCGTATCACTACGGCGTGCGGTTCGCTCAAGTGTTTCTCCGCCCGTTGATGTTTGAAAAGGAGCACCGCGATGTACACAGCGGGACGGGAGATGTACAACGTACGGGCGAGCGCATACAGCTTCGTCCTGAATAAAAGATCGTTTCGGGAATCAGCGCGTAGAGTCGCGCAGAGCCGCGCAGAGCTGCGCTGCGTTGCGCCGCGTCGCGCAGGATCGGGACGAGACCGGTAGCAAAAATCGCGTATCGGATGCTGGTTAATTCATAGCAACCCGGGATCCCGCGGGATGGACGGGCAAAAAGAGAGCGGAGAGTGATAAAGTACGTTTCGAGGTATACGGACTGCTGTCTCCCTGCGGCTTTCACGTACATGCGCGTTGTACGCGCGTGTGCGCGCGTCCGTCTCTCTTTCTCCGGACGATTTTTTGCCGGCTACCTCTTCGCGTTTAGTTCTGAGATATTTCGCCGGATACCGGAGAAGGATCTCGAGGATCGGGAAGCACTTGGGCGAGCATGTTGGACGAATTAAAGTTTAAAAGGCTGCCACGGCAGCCGCGACCTATGGATCCGAGGAAGTCGGGCTTGAAAGTTTCAGCTTGGCTTTGTCACCGCTTAACCCTGGATGAGTAATGCGGGGCGTAATGGTGCTCGCGATAAGCAACTCATTTTAGAGCCCTTGGCGTAACGCTAAATCGACAACATTAATCTTCCATCGTTATTCCTTCACTTCATTTCGTGAAGGATCTCTCATTGTTCGGTGAGGAAACGGTTCTCCGATAATGTTGAATATTTATCTTAATCGGATTTTTACGTTATCGGTAAATTTATTAGCGCTATCAACCGCTGGAGAAATAATTGCTTCACGTGTACTTAAGCTGGAATATGGATAACGGCTCCGCAAAGGTGAGGACAACAAGTCGATAGAATTGAATTTTTACGAGGGACGACATGTGTCAAATTTAAAATAACTTCGTTTATATCCTTGGAAATCCTTTCCGATTGTCATGCATATCGAACGTCACGCCTCGAGAGCCGCTTTCATTCTCGTGGCAAGCAATATCGAAGTGAATAATAATGCCAAGACTTTCGAAAAAGTCCAGAAAAACATTATCGTTACGTTAGAATATCGCAAACAAATTTACATTCTATATTTTTGCTGCAAATAACACCGCCGATAAAATAGAAAAACATATCCATAATATATGAACAAGTATATATTGTAGGATGAAAATTGATCTCCTCTTCAGCAATAATACGAGAAAAAGGATAGAATTCCTCGTTTCAAGAGATCGACGGAGAGAATATATAAATTTTAAACAAATTTTTGCTTCAAAAACATATTACCTATTTTTTAATTTGTGACTCAATATTCTCGTCAAACAAAATTTGATGTAGGATTGAAAAAGAATTTATAGCTGGAAAAATTAAATGATGGAATGTGTATTTGACAGCCTTATCACATCTTCTAAGTGATACTATTTTTCTAGACGGACGTGTGTTGTAAGAAATAGCGATAGAGCACTCACTGCATGCGCCCTGATGCTTCATCCTGGTGTTCTTTCTGTTTTGGCAGCTGTCCTGCCGCAGGTGACAATAGCTCGTGTAGGTCACGTCGTCGGAGCCGCAGACGGGATCGGAAGTCAAAGGACAATCCGTAGGGCACTGACACAGACCCTTGCCATTTTCGGACACGACGCACGTTGCGCCCCAAGCGCAATAGGTCTTCTCGCAGGGTTCTGAAATGGAAGGAGAAAGCACGTCCTTTTAATTTCTACCTCGTCGGACACGACCAACGTCTCAAAGCATTTCAAGCCAGCTCAATCGACGACCAACCGTTCTCGAACTCTGTATTACGTTAATATATATTATATTATTCTGTTACTATCGGCGAACTGCTGCCTGGTCTATCGCCGGTAATACATGTTTGAGAACAATTGTTTTAGATTAATTTCCAGACAAGATAGTTCAGAGAGTGTTCCTCGGTTAGAGTATAGTGTGCTAGAGTTAAGCGGAAATTTAGTTCAGAGCTTAATTGTCAAGGTATTTAGGTTGAAAATTAATAAGTGATAGTGAATGATAATCGCCAGACATTTTGCTAAGCAAAATATCGCCCGTATTATTCTACATTATTCTACAATATCAGTATGTTGCTATAAATATTACTTTTAAAATATAGTAAATAGCTTGAGGTGTGAAAATCACTTTTAAAACGTATAGCTTTAGAATAATCCTTTTGTTACAAATTACGATGCTACGCGGTGCCGAAAAAAGCCAAGTCTTCTTTCGTCACATCCTTCGCACAAAAGCCCCGGTGTTAAATGACGTTATTATGGTAATCAGTCTATTTTTCATTCCCGGATAAAAATGATTCGCGCCCTTAATCCCTCGGAGTCCCGCCATTTAATCGACTTCGCGGAGCGTCTCGCGGTTGAAAGTTAACAATGCACAACAATTCGTATAATGGCGGCTTTTGAATAAATTGCAAGCGACGGTTGATACTGTCACGTCGTATTGCCCCGCGTTTATTAATTCCGGTTAAGTACCGACCTCCTTCTGTCATCCGAGCCGCGAAGGAAGCAGAAAATCGGCGCGATCATTAAGTCGATCTGCAAGAAACGATCGCGAGCGAGAGGGATAAAATCTCAGCCGATGGAGGGTTTTACGGTCGATTTCTGTTTATCGCGGTTGCTTCGCGCACGTATAGAACCGCTGTTACTCGAACGGAGTTTCGACGGTCGTTGCGCGGTCGGTTTTACCGTAACACGCAACAAAGGTTCGCATTTTGTCTCCCTGCAGAGCCGTCACGAACCGACCGTCCAATGGGGAAAATGCCAATTACGGCGGAATTACTCGGCAAAAATAATTAGCAACCGCAGGTCTCGCGGGGATGAATAAATTCCTCCGCTTCCTCGCTTCCTCGTTTCGCCGTCTGAATCTTGAGAGGGCTCTCGTCCTCCGCAATTTTTTTGCTTCGTCCCTCATCGGCCAAATGTGACGCGTCAGTATATAACGTCGTTCAATCATTTCTTTTAAGAAGGAAAGATGCGCCGAAGGAAAAAGCGCATTGTATTAAATTCGGTTTAGTTCATCTCGTTCGGACTCTTATCTTTCTTTTTCAGCCGCGTCCTTCTCCAACGTGATCCTTCGACTCGTGTAAGCGCAATCAATTTTACGGAGAAGTTCGCCCGGGGGAAGATGGACCCGCACGGAGAAATCCCGACGGATAATCCGTGCAGCGCGGTCATTAATATAGAGGACGAGTTGATCCCCGGCGAAAAAATCGCCGAACTCGCCGAGTGAACCGACCTACCCGGTTCGATAGTTCCCTTCACGATGGCCGTCCGGAACGGGAAGAAGACGGCTTTCTTCCGCTTGCGTCCTTCGCCGTACTCCTCCATTTTTCAGCCATCCCACGTGAAACGGTCGCCGAACGACGTCGTCCGTGTGCCGCGACCGAAAGAAAGCGATAAAGAGCCGTTTTTCGCAGCTCGACCCGATCCTTCTTGCCACCGTTTTAGAATGGACGCGGCTGCGGGAACCGTTCCCGCCTCCGCGCGAACCACCAACGATCCGCGAATTTCCTCGCAGGGAATCGCCTCTCATTAAGGCTCCTTTTTCTATTTGCACATTCCGCCCCGGAGAACGTCTCCTTCGAGACGCTCTTCGGGAAAGTTTTCGAACGTTCAAGCTGTAACGTATCCTACTCGTTTCCTTTACTAAAGCAGATCTTCGAATTTCTTCGAACGTTCCACTCATTTTAAAAATCCTATGTAGAAGTTCGCGATATAAACTATGAAAATTAAATCTTACACGGAAAGAATGGTTTTGCTGAAATATCTAACGATTTGGCCAAATACAGATCTGAAAATAATTTTGTTGAGCCATCAAAATAATTATGTAGGACGCCCAAAATAGTTGCTGGAATATCAAAACTTTTTGCAGCATCATCATCATCATGTTTGAGCGTTCCACATAGTTACTTTTGATGGTCTAACAAAATTATTTTCAAATCTGTATCTGGCCAAATTTTTAGATACTTCAGCAAAACCATTCTTTCCGTGTAATTATGCAAAAATGTTAAACACGAAAGATGAATAATAAAATTGTAGTTGACCGTAATAAAATTCCAATCCTGAATAATAAGTTAAACTATAATGAAGCATGACGTGAGGTAAAAATATGTAATCGTGGATAATATAAATGTATTCGAATATGAAACTCTGAGGTTACAACTCGATTATTCGTTACAGACATTATTCATCTCAATATCACTTCAAAGATTACGAAATATTTCCGAGACAAGCATGAGTTTAATATTATTCTTCATTTAATAATGCTATCTGAAGAATATATAAATGCAAGAAAACAGAAGGAATGAAAAATCGAACGAACCGTCTGAGAGAAAATGTGGGCGTCTAATAAAATTTGCGAACATTTGATCTGAAATTCGACAAAGAATCTTACATTGGAAAAATCTATATGCTTTTACTATATTAAATGTATCCTTATTTATAAAAACGAATCGATACTATACTACACTACGTTGTTACGGAAAAATAGCGAATTCTTGCTTCCTCTCCCGTTCCACAAGAGAATGGTAGTTTTTAATGGATACACCGCGGAGTGGAATTTTCAACTTTACTGACTTCGCATTTGTACAACTGCTTGTTGCGAACGGGCTGGAGCGCGTTTCGCAGTCGACGCCGTATAACGCGACTGACTCTTGATGCGTTTCGAACGAAATTATGTCCGGTCCGATGGCGCCGCCGCTTCCGTCGACTATTGTTTACAGCGAGCCATGCCGTTCACCGCGGAGCGTGGCTCGGCGTGATTTTTGGCGGTCGGCGACAACGCCATTTGTACGATCCCCCGCTCCGAGGGTTGACGCCATAAACAAAACCGAGAGGACGCGGGCCCGGATATGACACAGGACACGGTTATTTTCCCGCAATGTGGAAAATGTGACGGGTTCGCTATCCGCGACTTGGGCGGGTTAGCTCGCACGAATTTTCAATAAAAATATCTTCCGGTCCGTTTGCATCGCGCGTTCCGAATTTCATGAATTTCCGGCGCGGAATGGCGCAAATTGAATTTTCGCATATATTACGAAAATTTCACAACTGTATTAGCAAGAAAAGCGATTTATTTAAGTGCAATCTAATTATGGAAGGTATGGTAAGACAATAAATAATTCTACTAGTTTTAATTAGTAATTACGATTATTTTGGTAATTGTTTTGCCGGACATCTAACGAACTAATCCACTTTTTTATTCATTATGCTTTATCCAAAAAAATATACGAATAAATCGAATATTAGAGATTTAACCATATTTTAGACCCTTAACTCGACCATGATATTTTTTAAAAAGAAATATTATTCAAGCTTGAATATTTGTAACTATATTACTTTGCAAATCGATTTCGTTTACGTTACGTATATATAAAAACGTCGCGGTAATCTCCATTTTTTCCTTCTTTACACGATGTGTGTCAATATGGTCAATTGTGCCGACTGTTAGGTCGGCGTATTTATCTGTGTTCGACGAACGGCTTGCGTTGAGGCAGAATTTTCCAACAAATTTATCCACAGCGAGAAACGATCAGCAATCAATGTTTGTTTTACTGCGGTCCGGCTAATTACGGTTTTCAGAGAGGGCCGTTTGCAGCAATAGAGAAAATTTAAACGCAAAATAAATATAAATAAACCATACAAGTTTAAAGTCAATTTTTATTGTATTTTAAAACAACATTTAATTTAATGTTCAATATAAAATATTGAACAATTATTATAGATCACTAATTGTAAGTTTCTCTCTCTCTCTCTCTCTCTCTCTCTCTCTCTCTCTCTCTCAATATTATTTCACAAATAAAACAAAAAATTTTAAAAACCATATACATATACACATAAGTATATATATATATCTGTAAAAAAATATTTAAATTTTGATTTCAGATCCTTTTACAAGTAAGCGAAAATCGATTTCGCCAGAAATCGTTTCGCTCAACCAAAATCATCCTGCGTTGCGTAAATCTGCACGTAGATCTGCATATGATTCATCGAGCGACAATTTGTCGTTAGTCGTAACACGAAAAAACTCTCGTATCCATCACGAGTAATTTATCGTATTGCTCCGTTGGGAATTCAATCATTCGGAAAGGCATAGTAGTTAAATGATACGTATAAATTCTGCAAGTAAAAAACGCGCCGCGTCATAAACCTTCGAGTCTGTGTAACGTGGATCAGTTTGACCCGATTACGGTCTCAAGTGTAGATTCTGAACATCTACCTACATTGCCTGATGAAAATAGAAAACGAAGAAAAATTTACGGTTTCTGTACACGTCAATTTGTACGACGTTCCAATTGTTATCTGTAACGTGACAGAGAAAATCAATATTGTCTATAATAATTTTCATTTTCAAACAATTTCATCATCTCTGGGCATAAAGCTCATGTACCTTTATCGCGTGAGAACTTTTATAGTTCTGTTAAATCTATCTGAATAACGTGTTTTAAATAAGTAAACGTTCCAAATAAAGACATTCAGGTCAGTATAAGGCAAACGTAAATGTCCGTGCGACAATACTCGTAGTGTGAGTAATTATTCACACACGCAAATATATTATTCGTACTATATATACTTATTTACAATATTAATTTTGACTGTTACTTCTTTTTTTTTTTAGTTAAACGTTAACCATAGTTCTTGAATATTTTATATACGTTAATCTTGTCTCTTTAATGAATTTTGTATCAATAATTTAAAGTTTAAAGTTCCATATTAAAACGGCGTGTAAATCATTCAGCAATACATGGAGAACAATAAAAGATTCAAGAAAATAAAATCGAGATAGTAATGTTTGGCCTCAAAATTATTAACATTATCGAAAAAATCGTCGCAGTTGCTTAGCATACATAGATGGCGTATAAATAAATCTCTAATTTGGAATTTTTTATTCAAACGTTCGGGTTTTATTAAAGTCTAAAACGTGTGTAAATTTA
This sequence comes from Aphaenogaster ashmeadi, assembly GCA_003063805.1. Classification (NCBI taxonomy): domain Eukaryota; kingdom Metazoa; phylum Arthropoda; class Insecta; order Hymenoptera; family Formicidae; genus Aphaenogaster; species Aphaenogaster ashmeadi. The sequence continues at coordinate 436,680 of NJRQ01000146.1, forward strand.
ATTGTTTAAATCTCTAATTCTCCCGTTCAGTGATATCTTCGATTCGAAATCAAATATTGCTGGTATCTTTTTGTAAGCCATGTATTCGCCACACATTCGCCCCGCGTGACAACGCAAACGAGACATCTCTGTTTTTCCAGTCAATTAATGCGGAATGATGGGGGGCGGGGGAGGACCGTGGGAAGAAAGTCGGCGCGCGCGTCACGTCGCCTTCGGGATAAAATGCCGGTTGCGAGTAATTAATCTCGGCCGTGCCAGTTCCGCGGGGACGACGAAGACGGATCGGGGGTAGGCGAAAAGGGGGGGACCTTAATTGCGGCGCGAATGGAACTCTTTTCCGCGAACGCGCCGAGAACGCCTGTCCCCTCCCCTCTATCTAGCGATATGAACACATTGCGGACGTCGCGACGTCCGGCCGCGGCCCCGTGATTAATGTCTCGCTTCGTTTACCGCGCGAATCGGATCGTCGGTATAATTAATTAACCGCGCTCGCCGCGCTGTTCGCGCCCGCGTTCCCCGGGCCCGGCGCAACAATATGAACCGCGCGTAAGTAAAGGGGCACTCTTATCGTCGAGACGCGACCCCGCATTGGGTCGACGCTCGGCTTATCGGCGTCGTGTTATATCGGATCGGCGCCACGATTAATTTCGTCGGGCGAGTCGTCCGCGCGAATCTGATCCTACCTCGCGGAACGATTAATTAACCGCGCTCGCGCGGGCTCTCGCTGCCGAGCGAATTCGCTCGTCACGCCGAGACACGAAGTCTTAAATACACACGCGAGGATGAGCCCGATGTAAAGCACGACAATGCTTTTGCCGCACTTGTGGGGCGTGGTAGCCCATTCGATGCGCCAACCTGCATTGGATTTAAAATACTGCATTTTTGGGGGGCGTATTCGTTTGTCGGCGTTTGTGGTGCGTGAAGCCCGCATGTTTAACGAAAAGCTGAAAACAGGATCGCTTGCATTTAATCCATTTTCGCAAACTACTCGGCACTTAATAACGCAATCCAATTCGCGACAGCGGAATATTATCGTAGCTGTCAATACATAAGAGAATGTTCCGTTTTGATAGAAAATTAAAGTTTATTTTACAGGATTTCATCTAAATTCTGATTAAAAAATCTGTTGTGATGAAGTTTGCACACACATTATTAAACTCTATTAAAATTTACCTTCCATGTAAATCTAGAGCCCTAGAGCGCACCTTTCTTTCTTCATACTTTTTCCGTAGCTCCGTATTTTCACGCGTCGCGTATTTTTCCCGCACCGACACAGGCCTTCGGTTCGCTCGACCGCCGTCGAGTTCCGCAAGCTTATCGCCGACGCGAGATCTGGCTTCTTCTGACCGTAGATATCCCAGAAACGTGGTTAGCTCCTTTCTTGCCTCATACACCGACGCAATCTCCCCGACACGCGCCGTATTTCACGCGGTTTATAACGGTGGAGCGCGAAATAGCACCCCGCAGTGTTACGGTAAACAGGCCCGCGCGTTAAGTAGTTACCCGCCGCGTGTAGTCAGCCAGACGTCGGATCCGCAGTGGTTAGGGTCAACAGCCCGGGCGCGCACCTAACACTCGCGCCGCGATTCCGAGCCCGAGCCGCGCGTCCCGCTCCCAGTTCCGCTCTAATCTGCGCGATGAATCGTGGCGTTCATTGTCACGGTGTTATTTACGTCGGTCGGCTCCGACCAGCCGGAGGCGAAAGCCTCGGATGTGAATTTCGCGCGCTCCTTCTCTGCGCCGCCGGACAGTGACGGGCGCATCGAATCACATTATGGCTGCGTTCCATTTGGCGCTCACAGCGCTCGCGAGCATCATTTGTCCTTGTTTAACATTTGATAAACAACAAGGATGAAATGATCCCATGAGCGCCGTAAGCGCCAAACAGAACGCAGCTTAGGTATACAACGAAAACCTCGAGATGTCTCGATTATCATTCGAAACTGAAAATTCCCAAAAATCTTGGAAGTCTTGATTGTCTAGAAACATTTGAAAGTCTTGAATGCCTAAAAAGTCTTTCTTCAAGCTCATTTTAGACGATTTCCCTGGCGAAAATTGTCAGTGAGAGATTGTGTTTATATTTGTTTATGAAGAGTTTTATCAATGGTTATACTATTTATGAAGAGTTTTATAGATGGTTACACTGTTTAGAAACGCGCGTTGCAAAGAATGCTGACAATAACATTTTATAAATACTTACAAAACTATAATGGAAACGTTTGAGACTATGTCATTAAACGCCGCTGAAACATTTCATAAGAAACGTAGCCGTGACATCTCATAAACAATTCCATGTTTAAATTTCCATCTCATAAACAATTTAATGTTTTAAAGCTCAAATGAAACATCTACTCAATATTTAAACAAACTTCTTATAAACTTTCAATAAACATATTATTTTCGCCAGGGTTATATTTCGCATTAGAATTCAAAACACAATTCCATTTATAATTTCATGTGCTACATGATAAAAATAGATATTTAAAGAATACATACGTATAGAAAAAATATATTAAAGTATACATATACATTAAAATATATAGCATGTAAAATTACAAATAGAATTTTACTTTAAAATCTGACGCAAATAATAATTGTCTAAAATGGATAAGCATTTAAGACCTCCAAGAATTTCTAAACATTAAAAATTTTTTGATATTTTTCAAGATTTTTAAGAATTATCAGTTCCAAATAATATTCGAAGGAATTTAAACCTTTGTAAGATTGAATTATTTAGAAGAAGAATTTAAAGATACATAATTGATGCCAGTGATTTATTTATTGTTATTCACCAGAAATCTTTTCACACAGATTTCCTGGCAAATTTCAACTTTTTTTAAGAAAAGAAAAATTGACGAGATTGCTGGTATCCATGCGGTTCAATTTGAAAGTGGTATTCTATTATTTAAGGTAATATTTCAAAGGTAATATTTCAGATAAAAAAATTGGTTGATTGTAAACCTTCGTAACTAATATTACCTCCATAATCATTAACTATTATACGCTGCCAGGCTATATATGTTACACCATTGTACGCTGTGCAGTCTATTGGCGTAACTATAATAACATACTTCCTTTAATTTTGTATCATCGTACAATCGTACGTAATTCATGGCTACGAGCTGCGAGCAATTTTGGCATTCATTGTGACGTGTTATTTACAATAATGTCGTTACATCAAACGTAGCGTTATGTTGTCCAGATTGTGTGGCAGGCAAAGTAAAACCGCTGCGATTTTCGCTCGCGATAGTGATTCATCCGTTTGAAATTCGTCACTGGATTTATTCGCTCGGAATTACGAGTTTAAACGCCGGGACGCTGCTGAAGTACAGATAAAAGCGCGGCGAGTATTGAAAGGCCAATAATTATTTGCTCATTATCTGGTGCGCTTTTGTGTGTGAATTAATAAGAGGATGCCTGGGGCATGTGATAGTTTATTCAAGATGAGGGAAAGTTATTTCGCGAGCTCGTATGTTAAAAATTTATTGTTCAATCGGTAATCTTTAATGCAAAATAGATCTTATAAATAAATATTGAAACGATTAAAGCAATTTGGCATTGTTTTTTTGGATAACTTGTCAAGAAGATACAAAAAAGATTATTGTATTATTATAATAAATATATTGGTAGCAATAAAGTGTCATAAATTTTTTATGGAATTTATTTTCTGTGTGATAGAAAGAAAAGCGATTGAATATTTGAATCGTTTATCGCAGAGAGCCCGAGACTTTTCCAATTCCTAAATATTTTTCTTTTAATAAAACTCTCCGTATTTAGTTGACTGGCGTCAGTATCTGTTCCCCTAATGCTGAAACAACGTGTAGAATTGCGATGGGTCGGAGATATCCGCGGAAACGAGCTTATTCGGCAATCGACGCCCTTAACTTTAGCCATTATCTGTACGATACGGCCACCTCGAACACAACCGTTTACGATCGCTTTAACCGTGTGGTTATATTCGTGTATTCCTGTCCGGAAGTGGATAGTCGCATCGTGATAAGCAAAGAAGAGATAAGGAATACTTTCCGAGGCACCCTTTAAACAGAGATTTCGACACTCGATTGTCGTTCGATAACGGTCGCAATTGAATAACAGCGTTTACGCTATATAGCCGTTGCTATCGTAAATCAATTAAGTCTCATCATCGGAACTCCTCTATTTTTTTGTTAATAATTTAGACAGCGATATCGACCTCGATATCTCGATGAGAGAATTGCCGTTCGTTCTTTTCAGATACTCGCGACTCTCGAGACAGCCCGCATAAACACACAGATGACGCATTTAATATATCCAACAAATACCCGGCGCCATCGATGCGCAATAAAATATCCGCCATCGTGAAATATTGAAAGCCGTGCCGCATGTAAAGCGAGGGGAGAGGGATGTATCAAATAATACGGCGAATTTCTCTCGGAACGGTTTCATTTTAAACGATGACTCGCCACCCGTCCGGATTCGGAATCTCGGATTTTCCGACGGAACCGACGGAAAAGCGACGGGGCGAATGGAGGGATAGGAAGGGGGAGCGAGAGGCGGGGGCGGAAAGCGCGGACGACGGTCGGCGACATACCCGAGGAAAGAAAAGCAGCCCTTCCCCTTGCGATTTTCGTATGCGAAACGGGTCCATGGGAAGCCCCCGGGGGAGAGGCGGTCGGCGAACGTTATTAATACCTTTCGCGTGTAATCCGTCAACAAGTCTCTCTCCCCGACGGTGTCGAGTAACAAAAAGCTCGGGGGGGTTCTGTGAAAAGCCCGGGCGGTCAGTCACGCTGGCGCGTTATCGAGGGGGATATAAATGCGCGAGTCTATCGATTTCGTGTCCGACTTCTCGCGGGGCGCGTTGTCAAACGGAGCGAGTTGCCTCCGTAAGCGAGACGAAGGGCCGGGCTTCTCCGCGGCCTGTAAAGGGCCGCTGTAAATTACATTTTGACATCATGACGCGGGTATATCGGGACGCGTCAGGTGAGCTGCGAGGCGATGTTACGAAATTGGAAGCTGCCGGAAAGGGCCGATATAGTCCGCTACCAAAGCGCGTGGTATCGTGATCCGTTTAATTAGCCCTTTAATTGGGCGCTTCTTTCCTTCGTGACGTAACCCGAGCATTTTATGTAAGCTATTTAAGCGCACAAAGATTCGTGGACACTGCGTATTTATATGTAATATATCTGACACGTCGGATCATTTCAAATAAATGATCGAGATGAATTTCGTTGGCACATTCGACGAAAGCCAAGATTTTAAAATTGATCGAACGTAGACGCCGATCGAATCCATAGAGAGTATCCTCCTCAATCTCCGGTTTGTTATCCCCCGAGATAATTATTATCCGGTCATCGAAAGGCCAGACACGATGTAACTATGGACTTGATTGCAAGCGAATGTAATTATAGTTCATAGGCTTGGATTAATACGTTTAATTAATGAATTGATGTGTCTGTCGCGTAGTTATATGCATAATATTTAAAAATAAAACATAGCAAAGTGCATATTTATATTCCATTTACGATTTCCAATCACATAAATTCCATATTTCCATACTGTTATTAAACAAAATCGCTCATAGTCTTTTTTGGATAACTTTAGCACGCGCTTTTAGTAAAAAAAGTCTATAGTTATATTTCTAATTAAAACTACGAAAATAGTTTGCGTGCTTGTGTAAAAGTGGCGGTATTTGCTATTAATTAATGTTAGAGTCGTGAAATTTAATCATAAATTCTTTTGCCGAAACTATGCTTCCACCAAATTTTAGTAATTACACGCGAAGTAAATTTTTCTATGTGTCCGATACTTTTCCTCATTTCTCGTATAATAAAACGATCTGATAGAGAACGGAGAAAATATCGCTTGGGCAGAAATGAAGAATACCGCAGAAAATTCATAAGCGGCAGTGTAATAAGATAATGGCCATTTCCTGTTTCGTTATTTATCGAGAACTTATCAATAAAAGCTACTTAATTGATTACATGTATCAGTGGAAAGCACAGAACAGCAGAATAAACAAGTATGCAAGTAAATAAATGCGCGAGGTATCGTAGCGTTTAATTACCACAAAACGAGCCATCTGCTATCATTAATAATTAATTAATTGTCATCATTATATGTAAACGATTAATTGATAATTGCCGGAATAATTTATGCACACGCCACTAATTAGTTCACTCTGCATGCTGTTCATTCCAACTGTCGATAATGCAACAACAATTGTCATTATTATGAAATAACGCCAAGTTATGATAAGTTAATTATATATACTTGCTCTATTCATTTACTTTGCTTAATTTAACACATTTCATGAGAGGATTGATTTCTCTTTTCATTTGCAAAGACTTTTCCTATGCTTCGAATGGAAACTGATAATAATCTACATATATACATTTATTCATAATAAAGCGTTATATTTTAATTTATTTAATTCAGAGAACCGTAAATTTATGGATCATTAAATGTACGAGTCGCAGACATACAAATTTGCAATTTGTTTTGTATAGCATATCGCTATGTGCATTGCAAATTACGGTTCAGAATGCCAGAAGGACAAGAACGCTGAAAGTGATACAAATCCTAACTGCAAAGAATAAGCATTAAAGATACAATATAAAGATTCGAAAAAAATTCTTCAAATTCATAAGAATTCTACACTAAAATTAATAATTCTTGATCTTGCTTATTAATATAAGTCGAGCAATCGCTAAGACAAGCGTTGCACTAACTCAACTATGTTATGAACATGGTTTAGGTCATATAATTTCTACTCTGCCATCCTCTCCGTGATTCGAAGTGAAGAAGATATAATTACGCGGTCAACTCGCTCAACCTCAAACGGGGAACGAGTTGATATGAGCATAGCAGTGCGGTTGCGCGGATGGGCATGAGAGGAGAATATAACCCAATTAACGGCAGTCGAACGCTCAAGTTGTCTGAATATACAGTCACGAAGGGTTCGCAGCACCGAGTAAATAAGCAATCACGCGCGAGAGTGGGTCCAAACCCTTTTATTTCTCTCGACAGAAGAAGCTTACCAACTAATTATCCCTTTTGACTTCTCGCCTACTTCGATCGCCAGCAGCATCCGCGGCCCCTCGCTAACCTAGATCCTAATTTCAGAATCTTCTCGACCCTCATCCGTTCCCCTTTCCATCTCAAAGAGCTCGATCTCATTGATCAAGTAATACTCGATGAGAAAATTTGCACCACTGAGGGGAGATTTCAAATTTGATGACCGACTTTTTCCTCGTATCATCCCGAAATTCCTGCAGCATTTTGTGTTTTCATTTAAATGTGACTATCTTCGGTACAATACGAATATTTAAAAAATTCCAACTTTTCAAAATATGCCAATAAACCCGATAATAAAGTGAAAAAAGCAGATTCTGTCAGAATTAAATAAAATTCTTGATTTCACTGTCCTGGTTTGCGATCTGAAAACTTATGAATTGTCAATTGTTTAATAATTTCTTTTATCAACAATAATTAGAAGAAAAATGAAACAGTGTTGAAATAAAGAAATGGTTAATGACTCCATACATTTATTTAACCCGTTAAAAATGTATGAACCGATGGGCAGATTAGCTACTTTCTAAGAGCTAATTTTATGTATGCTACGGTATTATACCCTCTCGTCCACGCTATCATAAAGTTATATCGATTCACGACTGGGCGGAGTTTAATGTCAGTGTTATGAGTAGCAGTACAAATCTTCTGTTTTATGGCCGACATGGCTGACGGGAATAAATGAGGATTTCAAACATAGGAAAGATTTAACGATAGCGCAGCAAGAAGAGGGCAGCCGTATCAAAAATCTGAACGTCAGCGTTCCTTCGCTACTTTACCTTTTTTTGCACAATGTGTGCTTAAAGCGGTAGAAAAAAAGTAGAGAGCAGCAGAGGAAAGAGAGCAATAAAGAGAATTATCAACCGAGTTGCAAAAACAAATCTGTTATCTACTGAATAATCTGTTATCAATTTATTATCTATAAACTTGCAGTTAATCAAATGTAAAATAAATGCCAGTTGCCTGCGACTACAAATTCTTTGGCAAATTAAAAATTGATACTGATACAGACTTGAACGAGCACGGGAAACGATTTTGTATCTAGTAATAGATATCTAGTAATAGATTTCGCTTACTCTCTCTCCCTCATTCGAGCGCTTCGGATGTACAAACCTATCGGATTAGTCGGCAACGGTGACGCAGCGACGCTAATCTACGTGCACCAGGTTGTCTAGTTTGACCCGGCTGTCGCTATCCATGTGACACGTCACGATACGACGACGCCTCGGTCCAATCCGGTATTACGCGATACGGAAGGATCGTTATAGGAACTTGGCGGCGCGACTAATTACCAATTCGATCGGTGCTGAAGTCGGGTAGTATTATTAAGGGATACCTTACGCCTGGTTAGCCGTTACTGTTTCCAACCGTTGCAATGTTATGCAAACGAGCGGGTAGGAGGAGCTCTGTGTGTAATATGTATTTGTAACGCGAAGAATGATACGATAGTTCACTATGGAACGACCACGAAAATAATGTTCTCAATTACGATCGGGATCAATCGTAATTGACAACATATCGCATTAAATAGTGCCGAATAACAGCAGAATAATATCATGATGTCCACTTTGTACGTCTACAAAATTTCGTTGGTATTGTCTAGCGGGTTCTGCGACAGTGTGTTGTGAGACAAATAAGAAAACAATAATGTCCACGACGTTGAAACTAGCGCTAGATTGAACGGATTTAAATGTCGCCACCGATGAGTGAGCTTAAGAAAACAATGATGTCCACGACGTTGAAACTAGCGCTAGATTGAACGGATTTAAATGCCACCACCGATGAGTAAGCTTAAAGCGTTAACGCTCCTCGGGAGAGAATAGGAGAGCTAAAATAGCTCCGAGCGGTTAAGCTGATGAATCGCGCAAAAATTACGAGCCCGCGAGAATCGACACGTGGAAGCCCTCAAGCATTGACGGTCCATTCGGTCATCGAGCTTCTCACCCTCGAACCGGCGGTGGTCAGGTCAAGCCTTCGTGGGTTAGGGTAGGTCAGCGCAGGTCGATCGGTCGTCGCGTACGTCAGCCCGCGTTTTACGATGGCGGCGCGACGTGGTGGCGGTTCGCTAGCGTGAAGGGTGCGAGCGATTTAACCGCAACCTCTCCATCCCCTGCAATTATAATGCTAATTCCACGTACGCGGCTTTACGGTTAATCGTCGGGCGACTTTCTTCGCCCCGAAATTGCCCATTGCATAGCCATTTCACCGTTTTGAACGGCGTGTCGTGAATTCCGCATCCATAGCGACTATTTCTATATTTTAAACGCCCTTCTCGCAAAAATTTTAGAAGAAAAAAAGACTAGTTTGTATATCTTTATAAGTTATAAAAAAATTAGAAAAATGTTATTTTTTCTATTAATTATTATCGCGGTGTTAATAAATCAAGAAAAACTCTATCGTGAATCACTTATAACTTAAGCTAATAAATTAAGAATTATGAAAATATGTATGTAGATATATATAATCCGTGAAAATAATTGAAAGCACGAGACAGAGAAACTTCTCCGTTATGCATTATTTAAAAGTTTCAAGTGTCGTGAAGTAGATTATCTCGCAGAAGTAGATTATGTCGGTTCTCATTCTGTTCGTCGTATTTGAAATGCACGCAAAGGTATAATAAGAGCGTACAAAAAGCGGTAAGAAACAAGAACGATGAAAGCTTTCCAATCATGGCCAAGAAGCCCCGGGAAACAAGAAACGTCACAATACCGTGAACTTTCGGCTCGTTTTATTTCCGACGAGAAAAATGTTTCCGCGGCACGATGCGCGTCCCTCACGAAGAAAAGGAGCAATTTATTTCGATATTTCAAGCCCCTCTTGCTTTGATCCATTCTAAGGAAATGGAACTCCTACGAGAGTTGTTGCGTACTTAATTTGGCTGCGCTGCTCGTGAATGAAAGCTTGACTCTTCTGAATTATGAGTGTCACTATTTCGTGCGTCGATAAGTATCATTCATATATTTTGCTTCCATTAGAATAATTTTAATTAAGCTTTGATAGTTCTTATACGATTTTTATAGCGTACAGCTTTCAACCTTCGATTGCTTTCATTAAATTTTTTAGATTTTGTTTTATCCTCTGATTTGTTAATTTTTTTTTATTTGTACTCAGATATTCAGGAGAGGGTCAATCTTAAATTGATTAAAGAACTCTCGTTTGAAGATAGGTCATTAATTTTGAGACAGCTTGTATATTGGCACGTCGTTACGTCGTATTAGTGGTGGATCAACGGTATCGTGCATGTTCGACCGGCACGCGGTAAGAAAAGTAGTCAATGTCAACGCGTGGTCGGACCAGCAGCCCGCTGAGAATTATAATCCGGACGCGGGACGCCTAATTAATTAGCCTGTCTAGGGTACCTATCCGCGGATTATGTAATGGCTGACAGCCGACGGGATATTGTAATTACGCCATTCTGGAATATCCAATAGGATACCTAACTCGCTAATAATCGACACGACGGCATTAACGGAGCGTGGAATATTAATGCGGCATATTAATTTGCAACGACTTCGTCAATTTCAGGTTTTCTACCTGTTTCATTGTAGATTGACTAATTGTCCAAGGCGCATTTGGACGTGTCGTACAGAAGTGTATTAAAAGTGATTGGTGCACATCAACGGTAGTGATAGGTACCGCTTAATACACAGATTAACTTTTCGTCCACCGTTAGAATATACAGCCTTGGCCAAAAGTATAAGGCATTTATATTTTTTTATTTATGTGAAAGTTAAAAAATTGATTTATGGCACTTGCTGTAAATTATTCTTTGTTTTAAGAACCCTTTAAACTTATGTATAATGCTAGTAACCAATAGGAAACAATACAGATAAAAGAATTTCAGATAAATGAAAAAAATATAGGTGCTTTATACTTTTATAGAAGGTTTCTTGTTCTCTTAATAATAATACCCAAATGCGAGGCTTAAAGTAACACTGTAATAAGTAATTTAAGATTAAAAATGTACAATATTGGTTTTTTCCATCTATGATATCAATATCATGAACATCGAAAGATTACGCTCGAATCGGTTAATACGTTAAATAGCATCGGCCATTACTTGATTGCGAGAGCTGTTAATTGGCACGTGACAGTCGTCGCGAAACGTCAAACGACCAAACAAAACGCACGGGCGCGCATACGCGCGTTCGCACAGAAGATTCGCCGAAATTGAGTCGAGGCATCGGGCTGGAATTCATATCGCGATATATACGCGAGAGAAGTGCATCAGCCACGAAATTGTACGGCTGTAGTTGCACGTCACCCCCCATCTCTCACTCTCTCCTCCTCTCTCTCTTTCTCTCTCTCTTCTGTTCTCTCGCTATCTTCCTGCCCCACCTTCGCTTCTCTCGCAGCCACAGAATTTATAAAGGATCGTGCACACAGAAGGACGGGAAACGCGACCACTTGCGAATCCGGGAATACCATCAGCAGCTAGACAGGAACGACTAATCAGGCTGTTTCCACTTAATTTGCCGGGGTAATTAAGCGTCTCGCTCGCCTTCGCTCACCCCTAAAGCCATGACCGAACCGAAAACCAAGTGCTTTATTATGTACGGACCCTATTGTGTCCCAGGATACCATCGGGACACCCTACTGCACATACACTATACGATTTCTACCTCTCTATTATAACTCCTTCCCCATTTCTCTCTTTTCCATCCCTGCTGCTCGCACTTTTCAATTTCATTTTATATATTTTTTTTTACATTAGTGTTCATAAATTGATATTGTTACAGCGTTAGAATGTTATTTCCCCTTTCCAATCTCTTTGCTGCCCCTTTCAGTAAATTCATCTTCAGTTTCATGCTACAAAATTATATTACAATACCAAATTAACAATCGTTTGCTTCGTTAATATTAATAAATTTACTGCATCGCTATACCAACAGGATATTATATTTACTTATTATACAATTTATACATCGTTGTGTATTATTGTGCGTGTAATTATAATATATCGTTTAATCTCTTTTTTAGCGTGAGATTTAGCATTATTTCTGTACTATTTTATTTTTCGTCTATTTATTCCGACGAAGTGACACTCTCTTCGCATGTTCGGAATAACAAATTCATATTAAGAATACTGAAAATTAAAAAATGCAAATTATTAACATTTCATCGCATTTATGTATAAGAATCGCGAACAAATGCAAATATAGCAAACTACACGCGAGAAGTTTCAAGTGTGAGCTACAATACTTCACACGGAAAAAACAGTAAGGTTGCCACAACCACAATAATAGTAACATTTGGTACAGCCACGTCCTGTAGTTGTCACATTCACATTGTTTTGTGTAGTGCATCTATATATGTTTGTCTCAACATTCACTATGTTTGTCTCAACATTCACTATGTTTGCTGTACCAAATGCATATAGTTGCCTTCACATCAATGTGGTTGTCACAACCACAGGACGTGGCTGTACCAAATGTTACTATTATTGTGGTTGTGGCAACCTTATTGTTTTTCCGTGCACCGATTCGAAAATCGCATTAGAGGGACAGTTGCGATCGAAGTCGCAGCTACTTGGGCTTGCATCGAAAGCGCATTTACGTGTTCTCGAGGGGAAAGGAAGCTTTCGCGAAGAGCGACGATGGTCCGTGACCTGTTCTGAATGCCATCTATTTTTCAGGGAAGACTTGTGTACTCGGTGGCGCGCGAGCGCGCCCCCTTCCCCTTCGCGTTCCGGTTGTATTATAGGCGGGCCGCGGGTCTGACATATCGTGAAATTTTAACGAAGTCTAACTTGTAATTCGTATATCCTGCCAGCGAAATTTCACGAAAATGGATAGGATAACTGCCGGCGCGAGCGCGCGCGGGGATGGAGATTTCTATTTCGGCCCCCAACCGCGCACGGCATATGCGCTTGTTCCGACGATGATATATTTATTTTGCTCGCCGTCACCGTGGCCGTCACATTTCTAATTGCGTCCGATTCTCTTCCCCGCGATCTTACTGCTGGATATTTCGAACGTTGGACGTCACACGAAGCAACGACAATTCATTTTAAGAATACAATATCGCGCTCGGAATAGCAGTAACCCTGAGTTTATTTAAAGATTATTCGTGTACACCGTTCGACGATGCAGATCAATATTTCACGTGTGACGTGAATTACCGTTTATTCATCTACATATTTTGCGTTAACGTGCATTATATAGAAGCTTCAAACCGCGAATGTCACAGCGCGTTACTTCACTTATTAGTTTTTAATGATAAAATCTGACACGTGTTTATATATGTTATTCAAAAATATATTTTCCCTATTTTTTCTATAAATAAAAATCAATGTCCTAATTTTTTGATATCACAGAAATAAATTTGTAAAGTAATAATATTGATAAGCGAGCACTTCTTAAAATTTTCCTATGAGAAAATTTTTCTTTAAATATAGCGTGTGTATGTGTAACTTGTGTGTGTAACATACATAAGTCAGTATCTTAATTCTCTATGGATTCAAATAAGCGAGAGCAAAGGAGAATAAAAGTTGCTCCTATAAAAAGCCATAAAGCCCGCTTTGCTCTTTATAGCTCACGTGCTTTGCACAAACGTACTACAAAAGCGCGACTTAACGAGCACTAGGATCTGTCATAAAAATCCGTCGATATGATATAACGAACATATACAAGACCTACGTGTTATTGCTAATTGAAACGTTTCTTTAGCAGGCTAGCAAACTCAATTTTTCCCCTGCGTTGTACATTTTACGTCGTTACCATTATAAATTGTTGATCCAGGTAAAGAGCGAGATCACAATCGACACTAAAGCCGGCACAAAATTTAAGACTATTTTAAAGCTAATCGCGTCCATCGTGGCATTATTTGTGCGATGATATATAAAACAGAGTACCATAAAAAAGCATTGCTGTGCGTTTTTGACATTTCTCTTTCTCCTCGCCAATTCCTTTCCTCGTCGTCGACGTCAATGCTCGACCCTCGCGTTGTGCGAAGGGTCGCGAGGAAGGGCGCGACGGGATGGATACTGTTGCTACCACCCATCTCATCTGGGGAGGGTTGCCGAGCTAGAGACGAGCCAAGAAGGGGACCCGGCCGGTTGCGTAACAGGGCGCCTAAGTATCCATTATCCGTTCTGTCGGGTCGCGACCGCGAACACAAAAAGCTCGCGTCTCGCCCGCGTCTAGGCTAATGGTCGGTACGGCCCACATCGTTCCACAGTCGAATAAGAACAGCTGCTCGTGTATATACACGACGACGAGTCGAGGGAAAGAAAGGGGACCGGGTGTATCCCCCCTTGACATTAATGAAATATTCCTAAGCGCCAGTGCGGCGCGCATTCGCCGGCATTATTTCGAAGACCGACTCTCTCGCAGGACTCCGGGAATATCCAACGTCCGGGAAAATTCACGCGGCTCTCCAATAACGTTAAAAGCACGAGACTCACATTCGGTCGGTCGGCCGGGAGCTCTTTGCCAACGAGACACCGAGCTGTTTTATTGAACAACGTCTTGGAAATTGCATGAGGACAAGTCTCAGCGAACGCGACCGTCGCGCTTGCGAGACGTTTAATCGATGTGGCCTCACGATGCGTTTCCTTTCCAATCTTGTAATGTAGACGTGATCATAACCTTTCGACTCGGTTTATTCGTAGCGTGTATTACAGATGCTTATAGATTACAACTTTCTATAAGATCAGTATACTATTCTGTGTTTGGCTCGTGTATCGTATATTTATTCTGAATTATGGATTTTGCACGTGACACACTGCGATGGGCAAGAGATCCTTAAATTTTTCGACCACTATTCCTCCTTTATTTCTCCTTTTATCTTACGACGGCCCCTCTTATCTTTTTTCTGTCCTTTTCATTTTTCTTTCTACTTGGCTTTCCTTTTTCTGTCTGTTCTGCGAATTAGTCACTACTTTTTTAAATTGCGCGTCTCCATCTACCTCCATTTATCCGTTCTATAATCTTATCTTAGCTCATCTTTCTTTGGAGTCACGGTAAAACATCGCGGCATAAAAGGTAGCGGTAGATCCTTCCCTTACTTATTATTACGACCGCAATAAGCTCTTCCGAATCCGATTTGCGGATCGACGGGATTATTAAGCGGCAGAGTTGTCGGGACGCGAATCAATTTTGCGCCTCTCAAAGATTAATCGCGCGCTACTTTGCGGCTCCCGGCAAATCAGTTAAACCTGTTAAATCTTCTTTGATCGAGAGCGTTTCGATCTACGTACATCCGCGTGTGACTGCGAACATTTTCAATAATGACGTCAAACCATGGATCTTTCTGATTCCCGAATGCGCCGCTGTCTCCACAAATATTACTGTTCCATTCCAACTTAATCCATTTATTTATTGGCGCTTATCCGAGCGTTCTACATCCGTCGTCGAGGAGCAAAGCGAGCGTACGGATTTTCGCAAAAAACACCGCGCGAGAGAAACCGCGACGTCGAACGGGAATTGAAACGCATCGGGATCGCGATCGGGATACGAGAATGAGGGGGAAGGGGAGGTGGTGCGAAGACAATAGCTCGAAGGAAAATGGATCGAGGGAAACGTGACGGAGCGAGGGAGGACAGAACGCGGCGAATGCACATCCCCGCCGAGGAGTCACGTAGTTTATAAAACGCAGCCGTTACACCGGTGTCGAAGAGACACGGGAAAACGGGAAGTGTCCGCGTGCACATTGGTGCAAAGAAAGGGACAGACTGGCCGGAACATATGCTTCCCTTCGCAATATAGCGGGGGGAAAACGTCTCCGACCGATAAACCCCCGCAGAAATGAGCTTTTTTCGCCCATTTCTCTCTCCGCGCAACCGCCATTGCTCCTCCGATTTTTCGATCTCTCTCTCTCTCTCTCTCTCTCTCTCTCTCTCTCTCTCTCTCTCTCTCTCTCTCTCTCTCCTCCTTTATATCTCTTTACGCGAAAGCCGATTTTTCTGTTCTAGCTTGTAACATGGTGACAAATAACCTCCCCAATAGACAGTGTAGATAAATGAAGTAAAATCTGGAATGACTGAAGCACACTGAAGAAAGAAGATCAAAAGAGAGAAAGAAGAAAGAAAGAGAGAGAAGACATCGCGTCTATTCTTTTTTCTTCCGCAAAACGCGAGTATATTTTGTTCATATTTCATATATGTATGTTCCATGTAGAACGATGTAGATGATCGAATATTTTAGTTGCAGCATGTGCAAGGGAACAATTGTCACATCTAGCATATTTATCTAGTAATGTAAATAGGCAACACATTCTGATTTTTACCTGTTTTTGTTTTGTACGTCGCATATTTCAACATTTAGAAATGCTGTGGGTTCAATTCTGTCTGTGTCCGTCCGTCTACATTATACCTATGGGTGTTCCGACGTCTTTCCTTTCACCTTACATTCGCCGCCTTTTGTTTCTGTCTTACTTGCTTATCACGGCATTTTTCAGCCATTTATTTCTTACATCTCTTTCTAACGCTTAAAATCTGGTTTTCATTATTGTTATAATTATTACTGCTACTGTTTTATATAGATTGCATTAGAAGTCATCAGTATTCAATTGTAGACTCCTCTACAAATACGAAGTCAACTTTATCTTAACAAGAATGAAATTAATTTTTCACTTTTCAACATTGTAAGGCTACAATAAAATCTTTATTAGAGTCTAACCGGAGTTAATTGCAAAGAAGATTTTATTTTCTATTCTTCTCCCCCCCTCTCTCTCTCTAACTTTCAATTTCACAATGGGTACATCCAGTAGCGCAACCGCTCAGTGAGCGCTCATTGAGCACTGCGTTGTGATTGGAGTATACTTTTAGATTTATGGTATAAATATAGGAGAATGTTCCAATCATAACGAAGTGCTCAGTAAACACTCACTGAGCGGTTTAACCGCTGCGGTAGTACTGAATGCACCCAATGGGTGCATCCAGAAGCACAATTGCTCTCTGAGCGCTCAGTGAGCTCTTGCATCTGATTGGCATATTTCTTTAGAGTTAAAAATTTACGCCAATCAGATGCAAGAACTCACTGAGCGCTCAGTGAGCGGTTGGTGCTTCTGGATGCACCCCCCCTATGTTACTTATAAAAAACATTGAGAGATGTATCTCGAATTTTACTGCGGTGGTCTGTTCCCCTAATAATCTTTGTTGTGAAAAGCGATATTTTAGTTATAAGAAGTTTATGACGGAGATAATGTGACGAGACGCAGCCTCGCTCAATTCTTAAGTCGCAACCTAATGGCCTCGACTGTTACAAAAAGAACTTGAGTGAACTTTCCGTCTCGCGTTACGACGCTAAATCTCGTCCGTTCAGCTGTGCGACTCGAAGAACGGATTTCATTCCGAATCGACCTGTCGCGCGGAGTCGGTGCGACCTGTAGAGTTCTATAGACACGACGCGCTGGCGGTTATATTTTAACGAGGACGTCACGTAGCCCCGACTGAGAGACACGAAGGGATGCCGCGCTCGGCGTTCCGCCCAGAGTTTCCCTCCCGCTTGCTTTTCTCGCGGCTGCCAGTCACGCGAAATCTTCGTTCTCCGTTCGTGTGTATATCTTCCGGCGAGATCACCTGCCGCTTTTATATTCAACGTTACTTTCGCGTTACGCGAGCGCCAGCCCTCTGTCTCTCTTTCTTTCTCGCTCTCTTTGTAAATAGAGAATAAACGATTTCTTCGTGTTGTTGCTCCGACAGCACGCCAATATTTTAAATCGCAACTTCTCAACGCGCTCGACAATTGTCATATCACATAAAGGGATTCCCTGATTGTGAACTCAAGTCTCGATTGCGTTTCATTTTTTCTAATATCAACTAAACTCAATTTAAAATACATATAGGACACTTATTCTTTTTTTTTTTCATGAATAAATAATAAGGAAAGGAATATGGATGATTTTCGTAAAGAAACAGATCATAAGAGAACGAAATAAAAATTCTTGATGATAAAATTTACGTACGATAATGCGACTTCGGATCATTTCACTTCGTACAGAGAAACACATCTACCTCTCGCTATCCGCTGTTACTTTTGCAGGCGAGGACTTCAGCTTTTACAGTGTTATTTTTCTGTTATATGAGCGCACATGAAGAGTGACACACTGCGGTGTTTACGAGCGCCCGTTTGGAAGTACAAAATATACATGGAGCCCTCAAAATTTGCGAGTGACGTCCTTACATAAACTCGTACCGAGTGGTATAACGGTAAGAATGCGGATGTATGTTGTGTGACGAATTCGAAATAAAAGATTTATCGCGCTCCTGAAATCTCGCGGCGACGGAGTTTACACGTAATGGACATGCGACGTTTCTCGTTATACATGAAGTAAAACTAGTTATTTACGTAAAACGTGGAAATTGCTTCGTGAAATTTCAGTGCAAACTCTTGTAACATTAAAATTATCTCGAAAGACGGATCGGATCAGCATATTGGTCAAAAGTCCATCCAGTTAATATCTATTCAAGTTGGCAGCCGACTATAATCTTCGTCTGTCACATTAATGTCTACTTGAAATAATTAATCGACTAGCACGTAGGAGAAACTCCCTTTAATCAGGCCAGTCATTTTCGCGTTTGCTATTCGTAGATACACGATTCATGAGATTAGATTGACGTTGGAAAGGATACAAGAGAAATATCGCAGCTTTTCACTTTTCGTCTCTTTCGATCTTCATACTTTGAAACCATGGCAGATATATCGACGGCATGTGAATTTTCTTCGTGGTTTGTTTTCTTCGCGATGAATTTTCTTTGCTCAAGAGATGTCTCCTTCTGTTATAATAATTTTCATTCGCGATATGAAGGAACAATTTATACAACAATATACCTATGTACATAAGAACAATTTACTTTACTGCTGGGCAATAGAAATAAAGAAGGATGCTGCATCTCGAGCACAATTCGCAAAAACGCAATAAGAAGAAATGATGAACGGAGTTAACTCTTTCGATACTTGCATGACTTATCAATTTTTGATGTTTTTTTTTGGGAAAGAAAATTAGTTTTATTTTTCTCGAATTTTGTGTCCAACATTAAATCTGTAAGTTGACAATTTAGAACATATTAATTATATAATCAAATGATATATAAATAGTTGACTCTCGATAAGGTCAAATAACAAAGCATAAACGGCAATTAAGAGTCAAGCGCTGGCGACAGTGCGCAATAGATAAAATATAATGTTCTTTAATAAAAAATCATGATATAACAATAAAAACGATGTTATTTAATAAAAAATCATGATGTAACAATAAAACCGGACGTTTCGACTCATTTTCGAGTCTTTATCAACGGACAATATATTAAAAACCTCTCAAAAGAATTCAAGTGGTGGAGATCATGATGTCAAATATGTCGTTCACAAACGGTTACAAGGCCGAGTGGAAAAGGATCCAGCCAAAGCCTAAAAAGACGAACAAAGTCCCATCTTCGTTAAAAATTGAAAAGTAGAGCTGTGTCTAAAAGAACGAAAAATCACTCACCACGAGAACACAAACACCGTTGATAAAGACTCGAAAATGAGTCGAAACGTCCGGTTTTATTGTTATATCATGATTCTTTATTAAAGAACATTATATTTTATCTATTGCGCACTGTCGCCAACGCTTGACTCTTAATTGCCGTTTATGCTTTGTTATTTGATATTAATTATAATCATATTTGGTTTATACAAAATCAAATCAATGGAAAAAATGCTTTTAAAAATTACGGCAATCAAAAGCGACAGAATTTGATTAATTAATCAATATTGATTATTTCATCAATAATATATTAGCAGAAACTTTGTACAACTGATTCACAATGAGACAAACACATAATATTTTATTATTAAACGTCATTATTTAAATTTAAAATTCCAGTTGTTTGAACATGATTTGAAATGTACAATGTACAACACGCATAATATACTACACTTTACAATTGTAATTTTAAATAGTCATATATATATAAAAGAGATTTAATTAGTACTAATAAAATGGACGAGGAATATTATCATGATAAAATTTCAACGCTTTGCTCATTATTAAAAATTATTTGCTTTTATATACAAAAATAATCTTATGAATAACTTCATTTGCTTTCATTTTTCATACTTTAAATGTATTATAAACGTTAGATAATAGTATCTATTTATAAAAACACAAATATTTTTCATACGTTTTCCATTTTTGTTAGTTTGAAACATTCACATGTAAATATTTCTAAATGAAAACGCGGAATTCGAAAAAAGATACACATTTTTCGCATAATGTTTATCTGCGACATAAAATTCTTTATATTTCTATAACACAATTTTAAATAACTTTATTATTTCTTTAATTTTCCCGTGTTAAATAAAGGAATATAATTTTATATACCTTTCCCTCAATGTGCACATTGAATATACCATTTTAAAAGGATGATATGTTATAGGGCAAACGGTAAATATATGTTCTATTTGTCTGTGTTTATTGAATTGAATAAAACAAAGACAAAAAGAGGGAAAAAGGAAGGCGTCGTTCGCCATCGCCGGTACGAAGCGATCGTGCCGCATCTCGATCAGGCGACCAATTATTTTCAAGAGGAAAAACGAGGTGAAAAGCCACGAGAGAAGAAGCAGATAGCCACGGAAGAAACGAGCGGCGAATCTACCGTTGGCCAATTACTCCTTGTGATGGATCAGAAAATATTTTAAAACGGTCCAAATATAATAATAGAAAACTCGCGACAGACGAGTTTTCAAAATCAATTTTGTAATATTAATAGAACTATCTAACTATTCAACTATCATCCCCCTCACGACAGAGAATGCGCCTAAATTCGAATGTAAAAATGTACATCTATGCTTTCTATATTTTCTGTTTTTTATGTCATTTTATAGACACAAAAACAATTCATTATTTCACATCAGCATTTTCTATTGAAATAAGATTGAGTTCATTATCTTCGTATACGTTCACTAATTAAATGTACAGCAATCAATATCGACTTTACCAATGTGCCTCATCTTATTAGATATAACTTACTGACACACTTTTCATTTATCTTTGGATACATTATAAAATCATACATAATGTCAGACGAAGATTCATTATTCTGAAATAACACAAATGTGAATTAAAGGTATATTCCATTTTCAGATTAAATTTTCGAAAACGATATTTTCAATATTTAATAACATTTCATTGTTTGATTGTGTACTTTCCTTTAATTAGTTTAGTCGTGTAATATTGTTTGTAGATATTCCGTCGCAAGACATCGATATCACCAGGAACTGCATTAAAATTAACACGTTCGTGGTAATGTTACCAACAATCTAAAAACAAAATCACAGAGTAAAGCAATATATATTTCATTAATAAAGGCAAATAATCAATTACTCACCGCAGCGAGAAGTGTCGCGTCTATATTGAAACCCTTTGTTGAAAATATATTTTCGCGATGCAATATTTGCAAAGAAAATAGCTGCAACTGTAATGTTAGAGTACCATAGAATTAAGTACAAAATTGAACAATTATGCCTCCAATAAGTTCAATATACCAACAAATCGTATTAAAAAGATTTTTATAAAATTATGTAAATTAAATTACATTACCTCGTCTTTCACTTCTTCATCGTTAATACTGTTAAACACGATATGAATGGTGGTGCCGATCTCAACAGCTTGATTCTTGCTAGTCTCGCAGGCCCATACTATCCACGACATTTTTAAAAATTGATATATTATGAATATCAGGAAATATGAGTACCAAAGATCTTTATACAGCTGGTTTGTGGAATCTTGCCACTGTAATATGTAGAAATACAAGCCGAAAGTAATTTCGATGAAAGTTATCACTACGGTAGCGACAAGCTGCAAACTGAAGACCAAGTTCAACATCTGCACTGTATCGCTGATCATCAGATGTTGCTTTTTCAGAGCTTTAAGTTCCATCAGTAGGATTGGATTTCCTTGCTGGTGGTAAATCTGGCTGAATAGACGCGGCACATCCTTCATCACGGATTCCCGAAGATTCGCAAGATTGTCGTCGATTCTCTTGAAACAAGCTTTTAATATGCACACACAATTCATGTACAGCATATCCATCTGAAATACCACCAAGGTGATGTACAATGAGTACAATTCCATTAAAAAACTGAAATTTTGCTTATTGTAACATATCCCCATTTCCACGAGGAAGAAGAAGAAACTGAAGATGTCTTTCGTGTGGATCAGCCTGGACAATTTCTTATACGTCTCCGAAGGCAGTTTTGAAGAGACATCCATTATGGTCTGGAGCAAACGCATTCGCGGACCGTTCAAGATGTACGTGACGATTACTATGAAACAGCTGAGTATATAGTAGCAGTTACACTCCAAAATTCTGGATACGTCTCCAAAACCGATCTTTCGAGAAATGTCGAGATCATAGAGCAGTATGAGCTCATAAACGCAGACAACACAAATAACGATGGTTGACAGAATGAAGCGCGGTTTGGAAATCTTGAAGGTCGAAGCGTTGATCTTGTATGGGAATATTCCAAGAATTTTGCAAAAGATGAAGCAGGGATACATCAAGGATTGAAAGTCCGTGGCTTGAAAAGGCCGCCATTTCTTCAATACTTGAAATTTCGGCAAATTGAACATGATCAGCAGAATGTCATGGGAGTATAAAAATCTCGGTCGAAGATTAGAAAATTATTAATTATAGTATCAAAGCACTGTAGTATTAATATGATTGCGACAAATTGTTTTCCAAATATAATCTTTAAGTTTGTTTTTTCTCGATTTTTTTCTGAATTCGTGAACTGACATGGATTGCTCGTCTTATTAACACCCTGCAAATTTAAGTTTAAAACTGCAAACAATTGCTGCCTCGAGCGAGAAAAGACTAAAGGAATACTTTGTTAGGCGTCAAGTAACCATGGTGCTCTTCGATCGGCAATTGAGATACCCTACAGCATATAAAGTAATGAATTGTGTAATTGTTATGACGACCCATTAAATTATGTATGCAAACACGAAACAGATAGTATCAACATCCACGTGCAATATCCACGTGTGACTCTCCAAGATATATTAATTTCTTTTTCTTCTTTCGATTTTTTCTGTAAAAATCTATATTTTTATTATAGGTATTGTAAGATATTTGATATTTTTATGACACGATTTTGAAATCTATTTTTCATTTTCTACATACATTTTATCGTATGTAAATACCGTAGTTAAGAAATATCGTTAGACTAATAATTAAATCTTCTCTATATACATATAAACCATAATTACATTCTATTTTATGGTTACATTCAATTTTATGGTTAATTACATTCTATTTTAATAAAAGATAATAAAAATGAATAAAAATATAAAAAGCATTTAATTTAATTAAAGTATTATAGCACGTATATTCACAAAATGCCGTAAGACAGTAGAAAGCAAGTGCGTTGCTAATGAGTAGCAAATTGGAAAGAAGATCTTATAATGAGCACAATATCCAACAGTTACATTAAATACGCAAAATGCAATTACTTAATAATTTTATCAATTTTATCAGTTTTATTTCATAAAAAATTTATCAAATACATTATATTGACCAAAAAAGTTATTTTGTAGATTGTATGACACAGCAATTACACATCATTACTTTATGCGTGTCCCAGATGTGATAAGCAAAAAGCCATGGTTACTTAAAGGCTAACAAATTTCTGAGTCCTGTTTCGTTATTCGACGCAATGATTGTTAGTAGTTTTAAAATTAAACTCGCCAGGTGTAGATAGACTGTGAGAAATCTATGTTGGTTTACGCATTTGCCATGGATATATAAAGAATTATACTTAAAAAAGGTTTCTCCAAGCTTATTAATGCCAAAGTGCGATAACGTGATTGATACTTCTTTGATTGTGGCCTATGATCTAGATTGTTCTCTCATTAACTTTTCGACGAACATGTTTAACTTTTCATCAAAATTTCAAGGATTCAGAGACAAAAGAAAAGGGAAAATATGGCGGCTATTCCACGCCACGGATTTTGAATCGTTGATGTATCCCTGCTTCACTTTTTGCCGCATTCTGGGAATATTTCCGTACAAGATCAACGCTTCGACTTTCAAGACTTCTAAACCAGACTATATTTTATCGGCCTTTACTATCTGTGTTTTGTGCGTTTACAATCTAATAAATCTCTATGACATTAATATTTCTAAAAATATTATATATAAAAGTTTACCCAGAATACTTGAGCGTAACTGCTTTTTCATGCTCGGCGGTTTTATAATGATCGTCACATTCATTTTAAATGGACCACGAATGCGTTTGCTTCAGACCGTATTGAAAATTTCTTCAAGATTACCTCCAGAATCATATCAGAAATTATCTAGACTGATTCATATCAAGGACATCTTTGGATTCTTCTTTATAGTCGAGCAAGCGTTGATATATTGGCCCAAGATGCATTTTAGCGTTTTCCGCAAAATTCTCATACTATACATCATACTATTGGAGTTTCAAATAAATATGCTCTACATAAATTGTGTTTGCGTATTAAAGACCTGTTTCAAGCAAATCAACGACAAACTATCGAATCTGCGAGAAATCATAATAAATGATGAACCGTATCTCTTGAGGAGAATTTATTCCTCTCAGAGAAATTTATTCTTACTGATGGAGCTCAAGGCTCTGAAGAAACAGCATCTGGCGATCAACGACACGGTACAGATGCTGAAAATAATCTTCAGTTTACATCTTCTTGCTACGACAGTTATGACTTTCACTCAAATTACTTTCAACCTGTACATCTACTTAATGCGAACGCGAGGGGATCAGCTCATGAGCAGTTTCGAAACACGAATCTATTATAAGTTCATAATTACATCTATAATATATTACTTCGCAAAAATAGGATTGATAGTATGGGCCTGCGAAAGCGGCAAGAATCAAGCCATGGAGATTAGCACCACCGTTTACGACGTGTTTAACAGCACCAGCGATAAGCAAATAAAATACGAGGTAGATTAAAAAAGATTATAACTTAATTTGCATAATTTTCTAATTATGGCCTGTGTGTTAATGTGTTGTTTTTAATATATTAATTTACCAAATTCATAATTACGTCTTCCAATCTTGTATTTAATAATTTTTTATCTGATGTTGCAGTTGCAGTTATTTTCCTTGCAATTACTGCACTGTAAAAATATATTTTCCGCAAAGGGGCTTACTACGGATGCTACGCTTCTTACTAGAGTGAGTGATCAATCATTTGCTTTCGTTGAATAAATACAGGTATATTTAAGTTTATTTTGTGATTTTGTGTTTTTAGATGATGGGTGGCATCACCACGTACCTATTAATCTTAGTACAATTCCTGTTCACAGTAAATTCTTGTAATGAAAATTTTGAAATTAGTTTACCAGATATAATTTAATTGACAAAAAAATACTTAATCAAATATAGAAAAAATGTTTTAAATATTGAATGTTCCCATTTTTATCATTATAAGCATGGTGGAAAGAATACATTTATTTACACCATGATTATAAGTAGATCATTGTGAGTAGAATCGTCCGTTGTATGTTTACAAATATATATATATATATATATATATATATATATATATATATGTATATATACACATATGTGTAGAGAAATTTGGAAGTTTTATATAATTCATAAATATATTAATAATTAGTTGCAAACAAATAATATGTTTTCATTTACGTGTAGTAGTTAGATAATATACATAATATACAAATTAGTAAATCAGCTGAATGTAAAATTTATTTCTGAAATACGTAAAAATATATATAATTAATATATTAATTGTGTCTCAGATGAGATATTGCTCTGCGATGATTAACGGTAATATACATATAAATAAAAGAGAAATTAATTTTTTATTTTAGTGATGTCATATTGATGGTAATATATTAGTACCCAAAATTCTGCAATAAATATAATCTTGCAAATCTAAAATTATATCTCAATATTCTTTGCTGCAAACTGCAATTTTTAGATATTTTTGTCGATGTCATTATGGAATGCCTTTTTTCTTATGTCTAACAAATGTTCCGCAGAATAGTGTCTTTTTATTACTTTGTTATTATTAAATTGTAAAGTTTCCCTTCATTTCGGAGACTTCTGTAATGTAGATATGTATTCTACTCTTGAAGCAACGAAGACATGTTATTTCATCGACATTTTATTTACTGTTTGCTAGCTTGTATGTAAAAAGGAACATCCCCTATGAAATATTGTGTTAAAGATGTCTAATTTAAATAGACAATATAATAAGTCCATGTATATGGAACAAGGAATCTCTAATTTAAGATGGGTCAGAATTACATCTGTGCAATAATGATAGGAGTATTATGACTGCACTCGATTTATATCACTTAATAGTGAAACTTGAGATGGTCTCGAAATTGACATTTTGTTCAATGTGGGGATAATATGGCTTATAGCTAAATTGTGATTTCCGGCGAAAGAATAACTTAAAAAAGATATAGACGCAAATTAGCGTAATAGTTGAAACTACCATCGCGTTCACATTCAGTCATTTGTTCAATGTTTTGTGAAATATTTTTTGAATCGTTTGCAAACTTGCAAATATTTATTGTTTCAGTGTCGCAGCAAGTAGTTCGAAAAAATTGATTGTTCTAGCCACCAGTAAAGTAGAAACTGATTTTCATCACTAATGAAATCAGTGACTTGCAATCAGGACAAGAAGAGAACATTCCACTAGTTATAATTAAAACAACGGATGCAATATTTACTCGTCTCTTGATAAAATTCTATAATTTTATGACTGATTAGAACAAGAAAAGAAATAAGTATAAATGTGATTATTTTTTCATATAAAAACATTCAAATAATTAATTGCGTATAATAAATATTTGCTATACACATCGTAAATATATTTAAATAAAGTTTAATAATTTAATGTAATTCTCGAAAACAGCTCAAACAGTTTCTTAAAAATATATTTGGACTTTAAACCTTCCTCATTAACAATAATATAATAAAATTGTATTGAAACATAATGCGATCTTGCAATGATAAAGCTTTCGCCATTCTTTTGTCATTGTTAAAGTACAAAAGATTAACCATCTTGGAATAATTTGTTATTTATAGACTGTAATATATACCTGTAATGAATTGTATAATGTTGTTAAGAATTTTATCAGTCAGATGAATATATCGGTTAATTTTAATTTAGAAAATAGAAATGTCCTTGCATTATAATTCAGTCACTCATAATGTTACGTTTGTTACATATGTCTTTCGCGATAGTATCAGTGCTTCTCAAACTGTATGTGCACAGCATAATTTAACAATATTGTGTGTACAATATTATGCGATTACGCACAACATTTAATTTATTATATTTTAATATATTTGTAAATTACAAATATTTTTACATAAAAATATTTGTAATTTATAATAACTTTAAATAAATTAAATCGGAAAAATAATTCGGAAAATAAATATCGATAAAATATTTTGTTGAGTAAAATAAATAGGTATTAATATTGTTGCATCTCGAATTACACATTCATGTATATGTGTTGTGTGTATTTGTAAGGCCGAAAATATAAAATCTCGAAGAGTCGTGATATAAAGACGTCGAATATCCCATTTGCACAATAAAAATGTGAAGTTTGAAAACAATTAATCGTTATTAATGGATCCTTGAGAGAGTCACTGATCCACGTGGATATTACGTAATCTATATCTTCTACTTCGTGTACGCACATATGATCATATCACTGCAATTACACGTATTATTCTTTTGTACTCTGTACCCAAGGGTGACAAGTGTCGATCGAAGAGCACCATGGTTACTCAACGACTAACAAGTGACCCTTTGAGTCCTCATCACTTGACGCAGAAATTTCTCGCAGTTTTAAATTTAAATCTAGTGCGTGTAGATCGACAATAAAGAGTCAATATAACTATTTGTTGTAAAAAGACAAACTCTAAAGTCATACCATAAGAATAAAGTTCTCGCAATCACGTTCTATTTAATGCTGAAGTGTATTTATAAAGTGATTAATAACTCTTAGGCTGTTCTTCCATGACGTTCTATTAATTATGTTCAGTTCGTCGTCAAAATTACAAGGACGAGCCAATGGCAAAATGCGGAAAAGATGGCGGCTGTTTCACGCCACGGATTTTGAATCATTGATGTATCCCTCCTTCACTTTTTGCTACATTCTTGGAATATTTCCGTATAAGATCAACGCTTCAGCTTTCGAGATTTCCAAGTTACGTTATATTCATTCGACTATCATTACATGTGTTTGCCTTATTATATCATTGATCATTCTCTACATGATCGACGTTTGTGGATTCTACTTCCAAGGCCTACCCAAAAGTCTTGAGCGTAATTGCTTCTACATACTCAGCAGTTTTACAGTGACTGTCACGTACATTTTGAGCAGTCCGCGAATGCGTTTGCTCCAAACTATAATGAAGATCTCTACGAAATTGCCTCCGGAATCATACCAGAAACTATCCAAACTAATCCACGCCAAGGACATTTTAGGTTCCCTCATCCTACTTATGGGAGTGTCGATATATATCATGATAAACGTCCATGTTCTATTAAAGATTTTAATAACATACATCAATCTGCTGATGTTTCATATGGATATGCTGTATATGAATTGTGTTTGTGTACTAAAGGCTTGTTTCAAGAGAATCAACGATAATCTGGAGCACATGCGGAAGTTTATGATAGATGATGAGGTGTATTATCTCGGCCGAACGTACAAACAACGAAGTCCATTCTTGCTGATCGAATTAAAGGCTTTGAAAAAACAGCACCTGATGACTAGCGACGCAGTGCAGATGCTGAACATGATTTTCAGTCTACAGCTCCTCGCTACCATAGTTATAACTTTCGTTGAGATCACTTTCGAACTTTACTTTTCTATATTGCATTGGCATAGCAACATATCCGTGATAAATTTAGATAAGAATAGCTATGATACGTTGTTGACAATGTCCATAATATATTATTTTGCAAAAATAACGTTAATAGTGTGGGCCTGTGAGACCGCCAAGGATCAGGCACTCCAGATCGGCACCACGATTCATGATGTGCTTAACAGCACTAGCGATAATAAGATCAAAGACGAGGTAATAAAAATGAAATTTAATCTGTACATTTTTATAAACATATCTCTATGCTAATGCGACTTTTTATACGTTAAATCAAACAAATTTATGATCACGTCTTCCAATTCTGCATTTAATTATTTTACGATCTAATGTTGCAGTTGCAATTGTTTTCCTTGCAAATTCTGCATTGTAAAAATACATTTTCCGCAAAGGGTCTTACTATGGATGCAACGCTTCTCACTGCGGTAAGCAATCGATCATTTATCTTTATGTATAAAAAATAATTCATTTATTTTTTTGATTTTGTTTTTAGATGGTGGGTAACATCAGCACATATTTATTAATCTTGATGCAATTTTTAAAAATACCGCATTATTGCAACAAAGGGATTGTCACAAATGTTACAGAAATAACTCATTAAAATAAAAAGATATATAATCGAATGAGTAAATATCTATTTTAATAATAGAAATATTATCTCTTTTATGAGAATGTTTAGTAAAATGTGACCATGTAGTGTTATAGCATCATTATAATGTTATACTATATATGTAGATATATAGATATAGTAGCATCGTTGGTACATTTACACATACATTATAAAGTAGTACATTATAAAGTTACATTATAAAGTATATAAATACAAAGATAAAACTGTATACTACTTGTCTATTAACATTTAATTGCAACTTAACATTTTGTTTAAATGTGTAAAACATAATTTATACATTTACAAAATATTTCGATTTTTTGCATAACTGAATACATCATATAATTCATCTTTTTCATCGCTCTTGCATTAAAGTTAAACCAATATAATGTGAACATCAATAAGTCGATTTAAATAAATATTTCTAATGTGCAAAAAATATATAAAAATGTAACGTTTCTAATTAATAATGATTTACATGTAGCGATGATTTCGAAATTGATATTTACATTCATACGATGACACATGAGAGTGTAATCAGATAGCGACTTATTATTAAGATTGTTCCACTGCTTAATAATATTGATACACAGTCTCAAGGTTAGTTAAGACTAAACGGCTAAAACATTTAAATAATTCGCAATAAAATAATGGCTATAAGAACTAACAAACCACAAAAGAGATTACAGAATAACGTCTGATATTTTAATTACTATGTTTTTATTTTACACTTATTGTTGTAATACACATCATCTGAATCATCATCCGAAAATAAAAATGTAAGCATATTTAAAAAGTCGATTTTTGATTTAATAAAATTAAATACTATTTTAACATCTTCTTCGAGGTATATTAACTCTTCGTGTCTTTCGTTATCCTATGTCTATGCCATTATATACAAGAATTGATATTCTTAGATTAAGTTGTGGCTCATAAACAATATACGTAACACTATTAACAATTTCATCAGCCGAGTAATTCTAATTTAGATAATAACATTATCCTTGCATTTTAGCTCGGTTCATTTCAGAATATTAAGTTTGTTACTCATATGCTCTTCGCGACAATATCAGTGTTTCTCAAAACGTACATAGCGTAATTTAACAATATTTTTATACAGTATTATACAATCCAGACAATAAATTTTTGTGCAATATTATATAAATATAAAGTTTGATTCAAACATCGAGAAGATAAATAGTGTTTATTTTACTTTATTTATATATAAATAGTGGAGTGTTATATATTTTATACGTTTCATGCGAGCTCAATATCATAATTCTCAAAAATGAAGATAATTAAAATATCTTATTTTTGAGTTTATATGATATGTTATTGAATGGAGTTCTGTATGCAGAATATGAACATAGTATTTAAAATTGGATAATTGTTATTAAAAGTACATTGATTCATGTTCAAATTAAGCAGGCGTTGTTTCTTAACGATATATAATTTCATGAATACGTCACAGCAATTATTCTTCATTCCTTTATTTTTGACAATCAAAGTGATGCAAATATTTTTATTAATATTATTTTATTTCTATATCCTCTTAATACTATATATCTGAATTTTAATAGCTTTTGATAATTGTTAATAATAATTTATTTATCACAGGCTTATTAAAATATAATGACCATAAGCTTTCAATTTATATATATATATATATATATATATATATCAGACATTACAAAGACATAATAATTGTCGATCGAAGAGCACCATGGTTACTTACGAATAACAAATAACCTCTGGAGTCTTGTTCCAATATAGTTGTCACTCGCAGTTTTAAACAGATGCTCTTCGGGTGTAGGTTAACAAAAAGTCGTATATCGGCTTACGCATTTATTACAGATGAACATAAAGACTATACCCAGAAAGAAACTTTCGTAATTAAACTTATACCAATACTGAAATATAATGATTAATTTTTGGACAGTGTCTATGATATAAGTTATTATAATCATATTTCGCTGATAATATGTTCAGTTCATCAATAAAAATTCAAGAACGTCTCAAGTGTAAAATGTGGAAAAGATGGCAGCTGTTTCATGCTACGGACTTTCAATCGTTGATGTTTCCGTGCTTCACTTTTTGCTACATTCTTGGAATATTTCCGTATAAAATCAACGCTTCAGCTTTTGAGATTTCCAAATTACGTTATATTTTTTCGACCATCGTTATCTGTGTTTGTTTCATTGCCTTATCGATCATTCTATATATGCTCGACGTTTGTGGAAGCTACTTCCGAACCATACCTAGAATTCTTGAGCGTAATTGCTTCTACATACTCAGCGGTTTTATAGCGGTTGTCACGTACATTTTGAACAGTCCACGAATGCGTTTGCTTCATACCATAATGAAGGTCTCTTCGAAATTGCCCTCGAAATCATACCAGAAATTATCCAAACTAATCCACGCCAAGGACATTTTAGGTTGCTTCTTTTTACTTATAGAAGCACAGATATTTATTATGATGAATGTCCATGTTATTCTCAAGATTTTCGTAATATACATCCATCTGCTGATATTTCAGATGGATATGCTGTATATGAATTGTGTTTGTGTACTAAAGGCTTGTTTCAAAAGAATCAACGACAATCTGGAGCACATGCGGGAGCTCATGATGGATGATGAGGTGTATCATCTCGGCCGAATGTACAAACAACGAAGTCCATTCTTGATGATCAAATTAAAGGCCCTGAAAAAACAGCATCTGATGACTAGCGACACAGTGCAGATGCTGAACATGATTTTCAGTCTACAGCTCCTCGCTACCATAATTATAACTTTCGCTGAAATCACTTTCGAACTTTACTTTCTAATATTGTATTGGCAAAATGGCATATTGATGATCAATTTAGACTATATGTATGACACGTTCTTGATGACGTCCATAACATATTATTGTGCAAAAATAACTTTAATAGTGTGGGCTTGTGAGACCGCCAAGACTCAGGCTCTCCAGATCGGCACCACTATTCATGATGTGCTTAACAGCACCAGCGATAATAAAATCAAAGGCCAGGTAATAAAAAAAATGTAATTTAATCTGCATATTTTTATAAACACATACCATATGCTAATGTGACTTTTTATACGTTAAATCAAACAAAATTTATTATTGTGTCTTCCAATTCTACATTTAATTATTTTACGATCTGATGTTCCAGTTGCAATTGTTTTCCCTGCAAATTCTGCATTGCGAAAATACATTTTCCGCGAAGGGTCTTACTATGGACGCAACGCTTCTTACTGCGGTAAGCTATCGATTATTTATGTATTAAAAATGATTTATTTATTTTTTTGATTTTGTTTTTAGATGGTGGGTAACATCAGCACATACTTATTAATCTTGATGCAATTTTTAAAAATGCCGCATTTTTGCAACAAAGGGATTGTCACAAATGTTACAGAAATAACTCACTAAAATAAAAAGATATATATAATCGAATGAGTAAATATCTATTTTAGTATTAGAAATATTATCTCTTTTATTAGAATATTTTAGTAGAATGTGACCATGCAATGTTATAATGCATCATTATAATGTTAAACTATATATATAGATATATACATATAGTAGCATCGTTGGTACATTTACACATACAAGTTACATTACAAATATATAAATACAAAGACAATACCGTATACTACTTGTCTATTAACATTTAATTGTAACTTAACATTTTGCTTAAATGTGTAAGACGTAATAGATACGTTTACGAAATGTTTCGGTTTTAAAAGTAATTAAATACATCATATAATTTTATCTCTTTCATTGCTCTTGCATTAAAGTTAAACCAATATAATGTAAACTATACTAAAAAAAATTGTAATCTACACTGAAAAAATATGCTGATGCTTCAATTAAAGTGTACGTCACGGGCTGCCACAAACATAAATAGTTCATTCAATTGTATTATGATTGGACCAAATATTTAGATTATTAAAAGAATAATCTAGATATTTAGTTTATTAAAAGAATAATCTAGATATTTGGTCCAATCATAATACAATTGAATGAACTATTTATGTTTGTGGCAGCCCGTGACATACACTTTAATTGAAGCAACAGCATTTTTTTTGTGTATAAGTCGATTTAAATTAAGATTTCTAATGTGCAAAAAATATATAAAAATATAACGTTTCTAATAATTAATAATGATTCGCATGTAGCGACGATTTTAAATTGATATTTACATTTATGCGATGACACATTGGAGCGTAATCAGATAGCGACTTATTGTTGATAAGATTATTCCACTGCTTGATAATATTCATACACAGTCTCAAGGTTAGTTAAGACTAAACGGCTAAAACATTTAAATAATTCGCAATAAAATAATAGCTAATATAAAAAATAACAAACCACAAAAGAAATTACCAAATAATGTCTAATATTTTAATTACTATATTTTAATTTTATTTTTATTGTTGTAATACACATCACCCAAATCATCATCTGAAAATGAGAATGTAGATCATATTTAAGCTAATTTTTTAATTTAATAAGATTAAGAACTGTTTTTTCACATTCTCTTGGAGATATATTTGCTGTTTGCTCCTCTCTCTCTTCACTTATCACCAATAAATACATAAAATTTTGTTTAGACTTATTCGATTTATACATTATCACAATAATAAAATTCGTGATCATCATCCTATCTCTATGCCATTAAATACAAAAATTGGTATTTTTAGATTAAGTTGTGTATGTGTGGCCCATAAACAATGACATAAAACTATTAACAATTTCATCAGTCGAGTAAAAAGTCGACTAATTTTAATCTAGATAATAGCATTATCCTTGCATTATAGTTTGGTTCATTTCAGAATATTACGTTTGTTACTCGAATGCTCTTCGCAACAATGTCAGTGTTTCTCGAAATGTACATAGCGTAATTTAACAATATCTTTATACAGTATTATACAATCCAGACAATACATTTTTGTACATTATTATATAAATATTAAGTATGATTCAAATATCCAGAGCATAAATAGTGTATATTTTTTTTATTTATTTATAAATAGTGGAGTTATTTTATTCGTTTCATGCGAGTTTAGTGTCATAATTCTCAAAAAATAAAGAAGTAATAATATCTTATTCTTGAGTTTATATGATACATTATTCAATGAAATCCTGTATGCAGAATATGAACGTGGTATTTAAAATTGGATAATTGTTATTAAAAGTACATTGATTCATGTTCAAATGCAGTCGATGTTTCTTAAGCACACAATTTTATGAATTGTAGGTCACAGCAATTACTCTTTATTCCTTTATGTTCAACACTCAGAGTGGTGAAAATATTTTTATTAAAATTATTTTATTTTTATATCCTTTTAATACTATATATCTGAATTTTAATAGCTTTTGATTAATTGTTAATCATAGCTTATTTATCGTAAGCTTATTAAAATACAATAAGCATAAGTTTTTACTTTATATATATCAGACAGTTACAACGACATAATAATTGTCGATCGAAGAGCACCATGGTTACTTACGACTAACAAATGACTCCTGGAGTCTTGTTCCAATACAGTTTGTCACTCGCAGTTTTAAACAGATACTCTTCGGGTGTAGATTAACAAAAAGCTTTATATCGGCTTACACCTTTATTACAGATAAACATAAAGGCTATATCCAGAAAGAAACTTTCGTAATTATACCAATACTAAAGTATAATAATAAATCATTTTTGGACAGTGTCTATGATATAGGTTATTATAATCATATTCCGCTGATAATATGCTCAGTTCATCAATAAAAATCCAAGGACGTCCCAAGTGTAAAATGTGGAAAAAGTGGCAGCTATTCCATGCTACGGACTTTCAATCGCTGATGTATCCCTGCTTCACCTTTTGCCGCATTCTCGGAATATTTCCGTATAGGATCAACGTTTCGACCTTCGAAACTTCGAAACATCGCATTCTGTCCACCGTCATTATATGCGCTCTTTGTGTTTACGAGCTGGTAGTGCTCTATATGATTGACATTACTAGAACGATTAAATTCGAAGATACACCTATGACTCTCGAACGTAATTGTTTTTACATTCTCGGCGGTTTTATGGCGGTCGTTACGTACATTATGAGCGGTCCTCGGATGCACTTGCTCCAAACCATAATGGAGATTTCTTCGAGAGTGTCCCCTAAATCATATCAGAAGATGTCTAGACTGATCCACGCTAAAGATATTTTCGGATTCTTTTTTCTAGTCGGACATATACTATTATGTTATTTTATGTTAGATATCACTGACTTGCACAAGTTTGTCTGGCTGTACATTCTTCTGGTAATATTTCAAATGGAAATGCTGCATATGAATTGTGTTTGTGTATTGAAGGCCTGTTTTAAAGAAATTAATAATAATCTGACGAATTTGCGGGAACTCGTAGTGAACGATGAACCGCATCTTCTGAGGCGGACCTATCACAAATACAGAAATCCATTCCTACTAATGGAGCTCAAAGCTTTGAAGAAGCAGCATCTAGTAGTCAGCGACACAGTGCAGATGTTGAATTTGATTTTCAGTTTACAGCTCCTCGGTACTATAGTTTTCACTTTTACCGAAATCACTTTTCGACTATACTTCTATATACTGTATTGGAAAGTTGGCAAAACATTAGGCAATTATTATCAGCTCTATGATGCGATAATAATAACGTCCGTGATGTATTATTGTATCAAAATAGCGTTGATTGGATGGGCTTGTGATACAGGCAGAGATCAGGCGATGAGAATCGGCATCACCGTTCATGAAATACTTAACAGCACCACCGACAAGCAAATCAAAGATGAGGTAAGTAAACAAAATCAAATTTGCACATTTTTGTAAAGATATCTCGTGTTATTGAGATTTGTTATATTAATTACATTATTATGCATATTATTTTATACATAGCGCAGTTAGTAATTATCTACCACACAGTTCTGTATTTAACTATCTTACAACTTGACATCTTGCAGTTACAGTCCTTTTCTTTGCAAGTATTGCATCGCGAAAATACGTTCTCCGCCAAAGGTCTTACAGTGGATGCAACGCTTCTCATTGCGGTGAATAAATGATTATTTGCTTTCATTAATTAAATGTATACTGCTTACTTATATAATTTTAATTTTAGATAGTGGGTAACATTACTACATATTTAGTAATTTTAATACAATTCTTGGTTACCGATCAAGTTTGCAATAAGAAGGTTGCAAATAGGGTATATAAATAATCTAATCAAAAGAAGATACATAATCGCTCACGCACACACACAAATAAAGAAATATATTTTCAAGCATTGAACGTATTCTTATACATTTTAGTACAACGTGTGTACGTATATGTATATATAGAGTGGACATGTGTATTTATATGTATTTATAAAATCTTATATGTCAATATTTAGCTTCAAATATAAATTTTCAATATATTTTACTTGCTTATGTGTACCTTATGTGTGAAATAAATACATTTATAAGAAACATCACTTTGGATTCATAAAATAATCTAATTTGTGCATTAAGATTTTAAGATTAAAACCTATTAATGTTTATATTAATAAGACAGTACAGTTTTGAATTTATTTTTAATATTTTAGAAAATGTTTAATTTACATTTTAGATCAAGGATAGCCGTCAATTACAATTAAAATTAAAAAATTAAAATTATAAGATTTCAATTAATCTAATTATTTTATTCATATTAATATTCTCTTCAATATGCAAAAATGTGTAATAATATTCTTAAATTTTAAATTAAAGTATGTAATTAAAATATGTATGTAATTTCTTTTCTCTTTCTGTATCACACATTTATACATGTGATACCCTTATTATACACACACACACACACCAACACACACACATACACACGCACGCACACGCGCGCACACGCACACGCACACACGCACACACACACGCACACGCACACGCACACGCACACGCACACGCACACGCACACGCGCACGCACACGCGCACGCACGCGCACACACACACACACACACATGGACATTTTGTTAACATGTGTTTTTTCGACGTTTTAAAACAATCTGAAGGCTTTAAGAAAAAAAACTGGAAAAAAAATTTTTTCACGAAAATAAAGCTTCCTCTATGAGGAAGCAAATTTTTATTAACATTATTTTACATCTATATCATCTTAATACTATTTTTCTCGATTTTAATACTTCTTGATAATTGCTAATACTAACTTGTTTATCGCAAGCTTATTTGAATGTAATGAGCTAGGTTTTTATTTGCATATACCAAGTATTACAAAGACATAATAATGGTGGATCGAAGAACACCATGGTTACTTACGACTAACAAATGACTCCTGGAGTCTTGTTCCAATACAGTTGTCACTCGCAGTTTTAAACAGATACTCTTCGAGTGTAGAATAACAAAAAGTCTTATATCGGCTTACTCATATATTACAGATGAACATAAAGACTATATCTAGAAAGAAACTTTCGTAATTATACCAATACTAAAGTATAATAATAAATAATTTTTGGACAGTGTCTATGATATAAGTTATTATAATCATATTCTGCTGATAATATGCTCAGTTCATCAATAAAAATCCAAGGACGTCCCAAGTGTAAAATGTGGAAAAGATGGCAGCTGTTTCATGCTACGGACTTTCAATCGTTGATGTATCCGTGCTTTACCTTCTGCAGCATTCTCGGAATATTTCCGTATAAAATCAATGGTTCAACTTTCGAAACTTCCAAACAGCGTTACATTTTGTCAACCGTCGTTATTTGTGTTCTCTGCATTTATGAGTTGGTAGTGCTATATGAGATTGACATTGCTGAAACGATCAAGTTTAATGGCGTACCTAAGACACTTGAGCGTAACTGCTTTTACATTCTTGGTAATTTTATCGCGGTTGTTACATACATTTTAAGCGGTCCTCGAATGCACTTGTTGCAGACCATAATGAATATCTCTTCAAAACTGCCTCTTAATACGTATCAAAAACTATCTAAACTAATTCATACTAAGGACATCTTCGGTTTCTTCTTTCTAGTCGTAAATGCAGTGGTCTATTACTACCACTTGGATTTTGGTACCTGGCACAAAGCTTTTGTTCCGTACCTTCATCTACTAGTATTTCAGATGGATATGATGTATATGAATTGTATTTGTATATTAAAGGCCTGTTTCAAAAGCATCGATGACAATCTGATAAATCTGCCGAAGCTCGTGGTAAACGACGAGCCGCATCTCCTGAGACGGAACTGTCACGAGCTCAGAAATCCATTTTTGCTAATAGAGCTCAAGGCTTTGAAGAAGCAGCATCTGGCGGTCAGCGACACAGTGCAGATGCTAAACACGATTTTCAGTTTGCAGCTTCTTGCTACCATAGTTATTACTTTCGCCGAGCTAACTTTCTACCTGTATTTCTATATAATGCATTGGAAAATTGGCACATTAATGAACAATGTGGGCGAGCAGTTTTATGATCTGTTTTTAATAGTGTCTATGACGTATTTCTCTATAAAAATGGTTTTAATAGTATGGGCCTGTGAGACCGGTAAAGACCAGGCCATAAAGATCGGCGTCACCGTTCATGATATGCTTAACAACATTTCAAATAAGCAAATCAAAGACGAGGTAATTAACAAAACAAAATTTTATTTCTATATTTATCTAAAGATATTCCATTTCTTATTGTGACTTTTGATACGTAAAATCTAGCAGAGTTAATAATTATTTTTCAATCTTGTACTTCATTTATATTATATTCTCACGTTTTGCAGTTGCAAATGTTTTCCTTGCAAATATTGCATCGCGAAAATACATTCTCTACGAAGGGTCTCGTTGTGGATGCTACTCTTCTCATTGCGGTAAGTAAGCAATTATTTGTTTCTTAATTAATTAAATTTGTATTGTATCTTTTTATAATTTTGATTTTAGATAGTGGGTAACATAACTACATATCTGCTAATCTTAATACAATTTTTGATCGCCACGCCTGTTTGCAACAATAAGATTATAGCAAATAATGTTACACAAATAATCTCTAATTAAAAAAGGTATATAATTAATAAAAGAAATATATTATTAAATAGTGAAAATATCTTCTTTTCTAACGTATGAGAATATATGTATGTGTACATGGTGTATGTAGAGACAAAACTTTTTATCTACCATATATAACATTTAGTTGTAGAAATAAATCTTTAGTATGTTTTACTTGCTTATGTATATTCTCGGAGCATTATAAATACATTTGTAAAAAATATCGCTTTGGGTTCGTTAAATAATCTAATCGCTATTTTATTAAGATTAAAACGTATTAATATTATCAGTTCAATAAGCTAGTACAATTAGCCAGTGATTATGCATTTATTTCTAATATGTAAAAAATGTTTAATTAATGTTTCGGATTCTCTCAAAGAATCATCTTCGATGATTCTTCGGTGATTCTTCGATAACCCAAGTCGTTTAAAATTATAACAAAAGTATCAAGAAGGAATTAAGCATTTATTTCATTGATGTCGTATTGGCAATGTTTAGCAAGAATTTAGCAATAAATAATTTAAAATAAAACGTTAATATTTTACGCTGTAAATTGTGACAAATGTTGATATATTGTGACACTTTTCAAGAATTTTATTCATTATTATTATAGAAGGTTTATTTTCTCTTATCACTGGTAATTGATTTTCAGAATTTTATCACTTTTTGTTATTTTGGTATTGATAAATCATAAAGTATTAAAACTAACTCCTGAAATGAAGTTTTAATAGTATCTACAAATATGTATTTTATATTTTAGAATAACATTGACTTAACATTTTATTGAGACGATTCAATGTGTACTATTTTGTTTTTATCAAAAAATAAGGATGCTGTTTTTAATATCTTGTTTAAAGATGAGATTGATACCTAATTAAAATAGACAGTAATAAAAAAGTTTTTAACGATTGTTTTGTACCATGTAATTCTGTACATCAAATGACAAGTTATACTTATCTTATAGTTATATGCATCGATATATGATTATATGTCTAAGCATCGGCAAAGATATTTATTTTTTATTTTTCTATTGCATTAGAATATATCCTTTTTTAATATTATTGATATATAATATCCTTTTTAGCTATTTATGCGTAAGGAAATAAACTGCGTGAATGTAACACGCACTTTGTAATATCTAGTGCATATATATACAAATTAGCTGGACTTGTTACGTTTTAATGAACTTATGATTAACAATTTGTCATTTACAATCGTCTACTACAATTAAGATTAAAATATAAAAGATATCAATATAGAAATAATTATTTTCTGCCAACATACTTTTGAATATGCAGAAATAAGAAGTAATAATATTTTTAAATTTCAAATTGCTTTGTTCTTCTTTATATGTATGTATATATATATAAACAAAAAAATATATATAAATTGTTATATATATAAAATTTGAATAGTAAGGTTTTGTAACATCTCAAATTCGAGATAAGCCACTGACGGTCATAGCAGATCTTAGTGCTCCAATAATATTAATGTGTGATTTTTCTATAAACTGCGCGCCGTTACTATCGGTCTTAAAACGCAGCTCTTTGAATATCACAATATTAAATTGATAATCAATTTAATGATACTGATGCTAACAAGCATCTATAAGATCCCCCCCTGCCCATTCCAACCCGAAAAATTGTGAAGAAATTTGTTTCGAAAAATATTACCTCAGCCAGGATTTGAACCTGGACCTCCCTAACAATCCATGCGGGCGTCATAGCCAGTTCGACCACTGAGGCATGTGGTAATATTTAATAAGGTTTGTGTCTTTCACAATTTTATCTCTGTGTCATTATTAAAATACAAATTTACTTAGATCAATTTGCGGTCCACAAAACATGATATGTAACACTGTTAACAAGTTCATCAGACAAAGTAAAAAGTCGATTCATTCTAATTTAGATAATAGCGTTGTCCTTGCATTACAGCTTGATTCGTTCTACAATATTACGTTTGTTATTCATACGCCCTTCACACAAAAATATCAATGTTTCTTAAAACGTATACAGAGTAATTCAACAATATTCTTATGCAATATTACACACAATCTAAGCAATAAATCTTTATGCAATATTATATACAAATTGAATTTAATACAAATATGAGGAAGATGAATAGTGTGTATTATTTTATTCGTCTGATACGAATTTAGTATCATAGTTCTTGAAGAATGAAGAAAAACATAATATTCTATTCTTGAGTTTCTATCATCTTTGTTGAATGGCTGTCTCAAATATCCTATAGATTAAAAGTTATAGAGACGAGGATTCTTGTATACAAGATATTAACATGGCATTTAAAATTGGATAACTGTTGATAAAAGCACACTGATTAATATTCATAATGTGCAGTCGATGATACCAGAGCATACATGATTTCATGTGTCGTAGGTCATAGCAATTATTTTTCATTTCTTTATGTCCAGTCCCCAAAATGGTGCAAATACTTTTATTAATATTATTTTATATCTATATCATCTTAATACTATCTTTCTCGATTTTAATAGTTTTTGATAATTGCTAATACTAACTTGTTTATCACAAGCTTATTAAAATGTAATGAGCTAAGTTTTTATTTGTATATACCAAGTATTACAAAGACATAATAATTGTGGATCGAAGAACACCATGGTTACTTACGACTAACAAATAATCCCTAGAGTCTTGTTTCAATATAGTTCCCACTCGCAGTTTTAAACTGAAACTCTTTGGATGTAGATTAACAAAAACTATATCGGTTTACGCATTTGTTATACAGACGAACATAGAAAATATACTCAGAAAGAAACTCTTGTAATTAAACTTATACCAATACTAAAGTATAATAATTAATTATTTTTGAACAGTGTAACTTATGATATAAGTTATTATAATCATATTCCGCGCCGATAATATGTTCAGTTCATCAATAAAAATCCACCGACGCCCCAAGTGTAAAATGTGGAAAAAATGGCAGCTGTTTCATGCTACGGACTTTCAATCGTTGATGTATCCGTGCTTCACCTTCTGCAGCATTAGCGGAATATTTCCGTATAAAATCAATGGTTCAACTTTCGAAACTTCCAAACAGCGTTACATTCTGTCAACCATCATTATTTGTGCTCTGGTTATTTACAATCTCGTAATGCTCTATGAGATTGACATTGTTGGAATCAATGAATACAAAGGCGTACCTAAAACACTTGAGCGTAACTGCTGTTTAATACTCTGTAATTTTATCGCGGTCGTTACGTACATTTTGAGCGGTCCTCGAATGCACTTGCTCCAGACCATAATGAATATCTCTTCGAAATTGCCCCATAATTCGTATCAAAAGCTATCTAGACTGATCCATACCAAGGACATTTTCGGTTTCTTTTTTCTGGTCGTTCTAATGATGTGCCATTGTGGCAATTTGAATGTCCATAATTGGAACAGAAAAGTTTTTGTACCGTACAATTTTCTGCTGGTGTTTCAGATAGATATGTTATATATGAATTGTGTTTGTATATTAAAGGCCTGTTTCAAAAGAATTGACGACAATCTGATAAATCTGCGGAAATTCATAGTAAGCGATGACTCGCATTCCTTGAGGCAGATCTATCACAAGCACAGAAACCCATGTTTGCTAATGGAACTCAAGGCTTTGAAG
This sequence comes from Aphaenogaster ashmeadi, assembly GCA_003063805.1. Taxonomy (NCBI): domain Eukaryota; kingdom Metazoa; phylum Arthropoda; class Insecta; order Hymenoptera; family Formicidae; genus Aphaenogaster; species Aphaenogaster ashmeadi. The sequence continues at coordinate 479,848 of NJRQ01000146.1, forward strand.
AAGCAACATCTGGCGATCAGTGACACAGTGCAGATGCTAAACGCGATTTTCAGTTTGCAGCTTCTTGCTACCATAATTATGACTTTTGCCGAGCTTACTTTCCAACTGTATTTCCTCATAATGCATTGGAAAATTGGCATGGTAACGGACAGTTGGGGTGGGAATCAATTTTATGATTTACTTTTGATAGCGATTTTGACGTATCACTCTATAAAATTGATGTTGATAGTATGGGCCTGTGATACTGGTAAAGACCAGGCAATGAAAATTGGCGCAACCGTTCACGATATGCTTAACAACACCTCAAATGAGCAAATCGAAATCGAAGTAATTAAGGAAACAAAATTTTATTTTTATGCTTGTCTGAAGATATTTTGTTTGCTAATGTAATTTTTTATATGGAAAATCTAGTAGAGTTAATAATCGTTTTACAATTTCGTATTTAACTTCATTATCATCTCACGTTTTGCAGTTGCAGTTGTTCTCCTTGCAAATACTACACCGCGAAAATGCGTTTTCTGCAAAAGGTCTCATTGTGGATGCTAATCTTCTCACTGCGGTAAGTAAGCGATTATGTGCTTCTTAATTAATTAAATATGTATCGTATATTTTCGTAATTTTTATTTTAGATAGTGAGTAATATAACTACATATCTGCTAATCTTAATACAATTTTTGATTGCCACGCCTTGCAATGATAATATAGTTACAAATAATGTTACACAAATAATTAAATTAAAGAGAGAGATATAATTACAAAAAAAAAATTTATTATTAAATATTAAGGTTATTCTCTTTTCTAACGTTGTAAGAATATATGTATACGTATGTGTGTGTGCAGACAAAATATTATATCACGTATA
>NJRQ01000147.1:0-82922 GCA_003063805.1 Aphaenogaster ashmeadi
GGGCCTTTATCTTTGCGACACAGAAAAAGGGATCTGCCATAGCAAATATGTAGACGGTTATGTTGGTGCTTCATAACCGGAAGACGAGTGGATAAGTCTTGGCTGCTTCACCAAGTAAATATTTTGTTCACTTTATTGCCACCATCCATGCCGCACCGACGGACATTCGCGGAAAGAGCAGCAATATGTAGCAGTTCATCCCGAGAAAAGAGGAACGATGCGTACCAACACTTTTTGGTCTCTATGGCTGCACTCAGGGTTAAAGAACTCTTGCATATTTTATTTGGACGGTGACCCGAAGTTGTAGTTTCGTGGGTCACATGAATTCATCTTTTAAAATATTTCATGTTTTGGTCCTCTCGTTCGTCTTGTTTGTATTAATGATGAAAAAATGTAATCATAGCTAATACGAACAGTTTATTTAAGATAATTGTCTCGTGACAATTACATTTAAAAATTCAGCCTTATCACGTAAAAAAAAATTTTGGTTGTATTTTTACTATTTATCTACATACATAAAATTTATATATTTTGATAGAGAGACACTAACATACACACATTACCGCTACAATGATCCAATTTTAATACAATCTCAGCTTATAGATGGACAAATTGTTTTTTGATAACATAAATACTTAGTAGTTTAATTGATTTATAAAGTTAAAATTAAAATTCTAACATATTTATAAGAAATTAGTTTGACGACTATCTTAAAATATAATCTATAAATTTCTTTAATAATATAAGAAGAAATAATAAAAAAAAAACTTACTTAAGCCACACAGATATCACTTGTCAATAATTCGTTAAACGAAAATAAGCGATTTCCAATCTACGAGCGCTTGTACGGGTGCTTGCAAAGTACAAAAAAATTCAATCTGCACCGCTAATTATACGCTTGTTTACGCTGCATTAGTCGCTGTGCGAACGCGGTGGCGACGTCGGTTTCACGGTACGTTTTCGCGGTGCGCGAGAAGAAGAGGATTTGTCGAATATAATATAATTAATCGTCATATGGTTCAGCGCGGATGAGAAGGAAGAGGATGAGAGAAGCGGGCGGTCGTGCGTGCGTGCGTACGTGCGTGCACGGCGGTCCAACCGGACGTACCTACGGTAGCCGGTAATGCCGGTAGTCCTGACAGTCAGGATGAAGGGAGGCCGGCCGACCGCAAATTAATCCTCAAGAAAAATTCCGACTGCGGCAATATTCCCTTTCGGCGCTGCGTCGGAGGCGAGGACACAAGTCCTCCCGTGGATGGGGGGGAACGGCGAGGGGGTCGACGGGGCCTCACACAGAGAAGAGTAGAGAGGACGCTGACCGAGGCGCGAGGCTTAATCGAAGTCTCGACCTTTAAGGTGGCGAACGTGGTCCCGCGCGCGGGCGACATTATTTATTTATTTACGCCACATTCAATTACGGCCGCGAGACCGCAAAACTGATTGCGCGCCGCGCCGTTGCCGCGCGACCGGGATTCGCGACGCTATTTGCATGCAAATTCTTTCCAGACGCGATTCCGCACGCGGAAGAATCCGCACCGTTGCGAATCGGGACCGCGCGCGTGCGAGCGGGTACGTAGGTATTCGTTCTGGTCCCCGTACTCACGCGCGTCGAGTAGGTCCCCTCTCACCTTCGACCCGCGTTTCGACCCCCCGTTTCCCGTCGTCGCCCTCTTCGTCTGGCCGTGTCATCCTTTATTGCCGGCGACTCGGCGGTCCTTAGACGTTACAATCGCGCCTTCTTGAATTATTAACTCTTAATCCTTTACTGCATATTGCAGCCGTGGAATTTAATCTCGTCCCGGATGCACACGCATTGTTTTCGCGCGGGGGATTGAATAGGGCGTTAACAGCCGCGACTTCTGAGCTCGTGACGAGCCGTTGAAACGACGTGCGATCGTCCTCGAGTCGCAAACACCCGCGTTGTTTTCGATGCGTGCGTGCGGGTCAACAAACACGGAGAGCTGTTAAACGAGTCTGCGCTACTAGGCGGGTAGTGACGGACAAACAACCGTATCGGCTTTAAAAAGCGCTTACACCGTGTGCGCGTACACACTTTGCCGAGAGTAATGAAATATCGTTGAGTTTTTACGATTCTTATTTTCTGCTGCGACCACGGCAATACAGCATCCATCTTTGGATCTTGTTGGTTGACGCTTGTTTTTCAAATACGTTCTACTCTCGGAGATGCAGCGTACACACGTAAAAAAATAGCATGTTTGTCAGTAACTTCATCTGAGTATTGCCTGCTTGAATAACTATGGAAATGGTTTTTTCCATTAATCTAAATTTATTTAATTTGTTACGATACGCGTGATATAATTCAAAAAATTTCATCTTTTATATACACTTATATATACACGGAGAAAAAGTTAAGGTTGCACACACACAGCAGAATATAATAATGTTATTTTTCGCCTATCCATAGAAAAGGATTATGGGAACCATAGTACTCTGGAAGTGACCTATATGGTTGCCCCAACCTTAGCGAGGATAGCTGCTACATGGATGTTACAACCGTAATGATTAATTATAGGTACAGTTCCTGCAACCATAGTCATATACATGTTATCCTATCTGTAACCTAAAAATGTTTTATTTTGTTGAATGTTACCTTTGAAAATGGGAATAGAGTCCTCAAATCCTATGCTTTGAAGATAAAGCATAGGATTTGAAGACTCTATTCGCATTTTCAAAGGTAACATTCAAAATAAAACATTTTTAGGTTACAGATAGGATAACATGTATACTCTCTAAATCTGAATCAGTGCAAAGTATGCCAGATCAGTGACTATTCACTGTGCTCAGTGAATTAAGTTCACTGAGCACAGTGAATAGTCACTGATCTGGCATACTTTGCACTGATTCAGATTTAGAGAGTATACATGTTATCCTATCTGTAACCTAAAAATGTTTTATTTTGTTGAATGTTACCTTTGAAAATGCGAATAGAGTCTTCAAATCCTATGCTTTATCTTCAAAGCATAGGATTTGAAGACTCTATTCGCATTTTCAAAGGTAACATTCAAAATAAAACATTTTTAAGATACAGATAGGATAACATGTATATGACTATGGTTGCAGGCTCGTAAGCTTTATCCATAATTATCTACACTGAAAAACAAATTTTGCTAACTTGACTAAAATTTTCAACTAAATTAAATTTCTTTAGTTCAAGTATTATATTTATTTTAGTTAAATAACTAAATATTTGAACTTCACTTTTTAAATATTTAGTTATTTAACTAAAATAAATATAATACTTGAACTGAAGAAATTTAATTTAGTTGAAAATTTTAGTCAAGTTAGCAAAATTTTTTTTTCAGTGTACAATCGTATCCGCAATAATATGCACAAGAAGGATCACAATATAACACACACTTTATTTTATTTGAAAATTCTTCGTGAGTTGGTGATAATACTGCTGCTGTCTATTCTATTTTGCAATAGAACTGAACTCTCAGTGCTGCCGTGCAACTATATCCTACAGATCTCTCAATCATACTATATTTGTTCTGCAAATCACATTAGAGAGATAGCAATAATTCTTTAGTTGAAGCAACTATATATAAGAATATTCTAACCGAATGTTACTTATTGTAAGAACTATGGTTGTGAGAACCGTATAGGTAAGCATATCTTGATAGCTATATTCAATATAATATCAATATAACTTGAATTCATCTTTTCCAATCATAGAGAATGTTGTTGTAACAACCATAGCCATTTTTTCTGTGTACTTTTATATACACATATATATTTATTTTATGTGTACACTCTGTATCTTATCTTACGTGAAAGAAAAAGAAATTTAATCATGCGGATTATTATATTAATAATTTTATAGAAACGATAAAAATTATTACTTAAAACTCATCTCTCTTTCTCTCTCTGTATCTTTTCATCTTGTCAAGCGTTTTAGTAAAGCGACGTGCACACGCTACGTGATGTCGCACGCGTGTAACATTATTTCCGTCCACAAAAGACACGCCGCCGGCAGTCTGCGGGTCCCTTGGTCGAATAAAACTGATAATACAAGAAAGATTCGCCGAGGCACCCGGGGCGCAAGATGCCGCTGACAATAATCTCGTTGTAAACATTTCGTAACAGCATAATTGCTTGTTCGAAGTCAAGCGTGCACCGATTTCCTCTCTCCCGCACCCCCCCCCCGCCGCTTCTGTTCTTTCGCGTGTCTCGCGGAGAAAGAAGCGCCGGGGGTCCTTTTAAATTGGCGACTTTTTCGGTCAACAATCGACCCTTCCGGAAGGTCGATAGCGACCGCCTCGCCTCGTCCCGTCTCGTTCGCTCGATTCTCGGCCCGTGAACAACCCCATAGACACCCTACGGCTACGCTATAATGGTCACGGGCTGCAAGGGCTGAAAGGAAGCCGCCCTCGAACGCATCTATATACACAGCTATATACACGTATGTATAACGACGAACGCTATGGAGAGATATACGTATGCGACTGCGAATAGAATTTGGCTTCCTCCCGGGTCTTCAAAGGAACTGATGGATCCGGGTGGTTTAAGGTGAGATTTCGCGTTTCCCGAGTCTTTTTTTCCGCCTACGCTCCCTCATTTTTGCGGGCAACGAGACGCCTTTCAAAGGGAGTGCCTTGTTTGCCACAAACGTGTACGCGGCTGACTTCGGAATCCGCTCTTGAGCGCAGGGGGAGACAATGTCGATTCTTCAAACGGAAATGTTACCTGCCTGCTTGCTCGTAATTACGCGCCGGATCAGCAAAAACGAAGATACGCTTGGTTTTTACGCACTGTTTGCACCGAGCATATACGAGGGATGCATGTCGCAGTGTTCGTTGTATTTTATTCACGCGTCATAGATCGCCCACCGCCGTATAAGGTTGACATGTATTTAGTGCAGATAATTTTCGAAAACCAGAATATTTATGCAGATTCGTAGATAAAATTGTGCAAGATAAAAATGATCGTGAATAATAATCCAATCAATGTATTATGTATGATATGTAAAAGCTGGTTATTGAAAGCAGAAGCTGAAAAGCATTTCGGATGCGCTTGTTTTGATATAAATATTGATTTCTCCCTTCATCAGTTGCGCTGCAATTCGTGGCATAGCAGCGGTTGCGTGTAATCGCGAGAATTTTATCATTTGCGTATGTATGACCCGCACGTACGCTGTCGATTTTTGACAGATGGAAGATGGCCCCGACAGCAGCACGTGTTGCTAGCACGTGCGTGTCTGAGGGTGCGAAAGTAAATTTCGATTAACTGCAGTGTCACGCGTACATCGTGATACTTGTGTCGGACTACACATAGGACAACTATCGCTGCAGTTATATTCACTATTTCGATACGCATGGTGACTCATTAATTTCTATTTACTTTATGCTTTTCATGCTCATAAATATGTGCCGAAGATAGTGCGATTGTTCGTCTTTTAATTGAAGAGTAAAGCAAAGAAATTAATAGAGAATTAATAGAGAATTTATATATTTATTAATGCCTTTAAATAAGTAAAATAAAATTTATTTGTTAGGTAAAAGTTAATCAAATTTATAGGGTGAAATACAGTCTTGCCATTACTCCTCGTCTCAAAATAAAAATCGTTTTGTATTACCCCTATTATTCTCGTGTTCGTAATAGTGATGTTTTCGTAGGGAACACAAGATAATTCATTTACCCATTCAACGTTTCACCGAAAAAGAATCATTTCCATTCCTCAACAGTCACCGACGTCGTCTAAAAACAGAGGATCCCTCTCTCGATCGTTCTTTTCTTTGACATCTTGCTATAGCTCACCGATGAACGCGAACGTCTTATCATCGTGCCGATAAGTTGGAGTTTAGTCAATATTTCTCTTCTCGGTGTTCACCCTCTCCGTCTATTTTTATCATCTTAGTCAGCTCTCTACGGAATTGCCAAGGAACGTACGCGGAATGTTAGAATTTCGGAATTTAAATCTCCCCGGGGGGGAAGTAAAGTCACTCCGATATAGCCACTCTTTCTCTCTCTCTGCCTTCCCGCATCTCTCCCCGTGTTACTTTTAAACTTCCGACGATATATCATGCGAGAAACGGGCAGCGGTCAGTTTCTGCATGGATATCGCGCACGGACAGCGCCGGGCTCCCTATAAAATACGTCCGAGCCATTAATCCCGAATAGAAGGAAAATATTCAGACTGGCGCTGAACGACCGCGGCGCGTAGCCTTAATATGAATACAAAAGCAATATAATTCCGTGTCTATTATTTATCGTCGTCGTCGGCCGTCGCGCGTCGCGCTTTGCGTTTGCGCAAAAACACTTGAAGCGCGACGGCGATGCGTTTCCGAGTGCGTCAAAGGGTCGTTTGAACGCCCTGCCGATGACGTTATCGGGAATTGTAAAAGGGATTAACACCTTGCCCGCGCAACCGTCAATCGTTCTCTTTTGTTTCTCGTTTTATTGAGACCTGGAGCACCACCACCGATGCAGTGGACGGAAAACAAACGCCGGAACCCGTTCAATCGGCCACCGATGTTTATCCATTTTCCTCGGTCTTCCGTTGAATTTTGTACGCGCTTTACCATCCACCCGTTACATCAAAGCCGCGGGAAATTGCGTGACCGAGTACACTGTTGGCAATATGCACGGTCTTGTTTCCTTGCCACTGTTCGAATTATTTTTTTTCCCGGGATTTCAGGGCGTTTGTTTTCGCACCGCTGTGAAATAAACTGTGAAAATATTTAAATAAGATATCCATACACAAAAATATGATCGCTTGATAGCCGATCTCGTAGAATAAAGGCGCGCTTAATGCTTTACAACGTGGAATATCCAACACTTGTTTTAATGTAGAGCTAAAAGAATTAGAAACTCTCGAAAATATCAAGCAGATGATGTATACTTTATGGCAGTTTTCCATTTGCGATTCCTGCTCAACAATCCGTAAGCTGATGTCTTCGCATAATTTCTGGAGTAAAGGACCTGTCAGCGCATTTTTGCGTGGATTATAGGCGGACCCTCTAAGACGTTAATGTCGATTCTCTTGGCGAACGACGTCGTTCCCGACGGAATATCGGCATTATCGCGTCAGATCGAGGTCATAACCATCGCGAAGTATTGTCGCTTACCGATTTTCGTCAGCAGCCATTCCGGTCTAGCCGTGGCTATTGACACCATTTTCTTGGTGTAATTACTGGAAAGGCTGCGCGGTGATTTCACCGCTTCCTCACTCCCGGCCTCGGCCTTCCTCCTCGCCTGTTGCCCATAAGCACGAGACTGTACCACGAGGCGCTATATCCACGAGGGTGCTGAAGATAACTAATCCCTGTTACCGTCGACGTTACGTTTTACGTTGATTGCGTCAACCCTTCCCCCTCGACCAAGTACCCCGTTGGACAGGTCGTCACACTTATCTCCCGTAGAGAGCGGGGGTAGCTTTCGGTGCTTTTAGCCTCGGATATCCGCGCTCTCTCGCAGTACAACCCGGGGATTGTCGGGATGCTACGCTTGTTAACAACATTGTAATTTCGGCTCTGGGATCGTCGCATTAACGCCCGACTCTGATTAGACATCTCGCTCTCGCGGCTTGATTAGAATTGGCAAATCCAACTGAGCGTCACGCTTTACCTGATGAAGTGACAATGGTCGCCGTTAGTTGGTAGCGATTGTAATATGTAATTGCGTGATTCGGCCTGTCTATACGCGAAACGTGCATTTGCGAATAGCGTGGCGGCAATAAAGTCGCGGTTGTAGTAGGTCGCGAATAAAGACCGGTCCCTGATTGTAAATCGTCAAGTGTTACTATCCAAAGCTGATGGGCTTAATGGGAGAATGCCTATGAATTATCCATTTGTAGTTTATATCTCACCATTTTAAGTTCACTTTAAACTATCTATAAAATTTTTAAAAATATAATTATACGACACAAAATTATAAATAAAATTTCCTTCTGAATTTCCTCGTCGATTTCTCTGCAATATATTAACATTGTCAAATTCTGATAGTTGTCGAAAAACTAAGTATAATTTTATGGTTATATGTTATAGCAAAACTATGGTTTCAGAGTTTTGATAACTTTGTGTGTTGAAAAGAATCGGGTAGATAATAAAACCATTTGACTTACATGCTGAACAATTTGGAAAATTAACGCTATTTAGTGCCCTCTCTCCGTTCTCCTCTTCTTCCGTAAGCCACGCAACCCAGCGCCGTTTAATCATCGATCAGGAAATGGGGGCTTTGTTCTCGAGCCGCCCCAGGCCACCAGGTATTCTCAACGCTGCGTGTACGCAGATCGACACACGTCTGCCCGAAGGGCGAGCCTGTTCCTGTCACCAATGTCCAGGCTAATTACGATTTCCATGCTCGAGTAAATTAATAAACTCTGTAGTCGCCTGTCCTCGACACGTTCGCGGATCGAACGCGATCGTTCATGCGCGGCTTGGAAAAATCGGCTCGCCAAATAACCGGACAATCGGCCACGTGGCGGCACTAGTGCATCCAACGCATTATTGGCAGGTACTGATCGTGACAGTACGTAAATTATGTCTCATCAACTTCTGTATTGCATAATTGCTTGGTATTACATTACATGTGTTGATACAATGCGTAATGTGTAATCTATATCGCATCCTACATTATATTTAGGTATAATTTGGATTGTAAGAAAAATAAAAGGAAATATAAGAGCAGATTATTTTGGACCATACAGGGAAAAAGAGAAGAATTTGCTTACGAATAAAAAATATTAAAAAAAATAACTTCTACGTTAGATTTTTTCAAGTTAAATTTATTGCACCAAAATTTTATTTATTTGCTAATACGATTGTCGAGTATTGAAATAAAATTTCGATCTAGAGCAAATACAGTTATAAATTTGTTGAAATGAAATTTTACCATGTTTCTTTCAGTAATAACAAAGAACGGACGATTTTTACATCGAATGCTAAGTGGAAGACTTATGTGGATAGCGACGCGCATTAAGAGTAGCGTTTAATCTTCACCTATTCGTCGGTCACGGAATATGTCCGAATCAATCATGTAGACACGACTACTTAGTGGCCCTTCCGCTAACGACGAGCCATTAATTGGACAGCAATTAATCCGAGAGAAGGAGAGTCGTATATATACGCGCAACGTAACGTTATAAATGACACATCACTGCGCCCCGAGGACGATCCATTAAGCTTTTTCTTAAGCACTGTCATTAGTTCCAACGCCCGCCTTTATCAGGACTCTTCTTTTTGTCTTCGTATTACCGCACTTCCCATTAAATCGCCCGAAAATCCGCTTCATTTCGCAAGACAGCGTACTTCTGTCGCCGATCTCGGAAATGTATCTTCGTCTATAGATACCTTACATTCTTCATCCGCCGCATTGAAAGCACATTTTTGTCGCTATGTAACATATAAAACACAAGATAGAAAATATTTTGCAAAATCCTAATTTGTATATTAATTTTCTAAAATATTCTTTCACCTTGAAAAGTACTCTTGAAGAATACTCTTGAAGAGAGTAGAGTATTTCGACTGACATGTTCTTTTTATAACGAATATCAGAGATACTGTCGTTCGCATTTCTCTCTCCCCTCATTCCGAGTACACACATCGCATAACGCATAGCTGTGTTTTCTCTTAAAATTTTACGCCAAGCCTTCTACGAGACGTACGCTCGCGTGACACCAGGCGATACGAGCGTGCCATTTCTCGAAGCGATAATATACATTTTCCAGGGGCGGGGTGGGGGGCTTCTTCCTCGCTTCCTGCTTCGGGCTTCATCCCGCGAGGAATACTGTTTTCCCATTCCGACGCCGGGCGCATCCCGACGGCTCTTGCGAAAACGCCAAAATGCGTTTCTCCTCTTACCGCGTTGCTCTCCTTCTGCCACCCCCGCTCGCTCCGCTCGAGGAGAATCGCGTACTCTCAATCCACTCGGAACTCGAACTATATCCACGCTTTCTATGAGGAGCACGGATGTTGGTGGAGGGGCAGCAAAGGGGGCGAGAGGGCGAGACTTTCGCTAAAGGGGAAGGGGGGCCCGTGCGCGACAATCCTTTCAAATCCTTTTAAGTCCATTCTTCTAATTTTATGCTCGCCAGCGCGGATGCATCTTTTACGAGTGTCTCGAGGCACTCGCCCCATCAAATCTACGGGGCTCATCTTTCTCGCCGGCACGTACTGTCACGCGGATTTATTTCCTCCATAAGTGAATTACAGAAAATATGTCGCGCCCCTGCGCCATCCTTGCGCCTTCCTCCGTTCCCCCCGTTTCTGCCGTCGTACCTCAGCCATCAGATCCTCGCCGAGGGACGCACATCGTCAGGAAACAGTTGTTCCGCTATTGTCTCCGCCGAGTGTAATTGGGCGATTAAATTTCGTTACGGATAGCGAATTGCAGTATGTCTCATGCAATAACATGTAATATACGTGATTATGATTTTGTGCAAGGACGTGCATTATATTCAGCAGTACATATGCGACTTGCTATAATATGGAACATTCATAAATAGTTGTTTGCAACAATTTGCGACGCAAATGCAATCACGGCGGACCTCATATCGCAGCGAATGCATCTCCATAAAGAGGTAACGCGAAAATGGATCAGTTACACGCTCGCGCATCGGTTTTTAGGACCCTTCGGTGGAATTATTAAATCGATGCGCGCGCGATATCGTGTAATTTCAGCGCGCTGCCGTCGGTCTGTCAAATGTAATCGGCACGTGGCAAAATTCGGTTACGCCGTGCGTTGCAACGAGCATGCCGGAACGACGATGTGATTTAAGTGAAATTTACCAAGTAACGCGGAATGAAATTTTCATCCGCCCGGTCGGAACGCGACCCGGGCTCATAGCGTTTTAATAGCCGCGTTCGGCTTGTTTTATGTTGCGCTTTTCACGGGACGCGACATCCGTCGCGCCGAATTTGCCCGGCGAATGAAATTGTCATTAGTTTGCGCTCTCACGCTCTTCCGCCGTAGGACTCCGCTAGGATTAGACCGCCTTCATTGGATTTTCCGAGTTTTTCCAGCGGCCCGGTAAATCCTATCTTCCGCCTAACGATGATTCGATGTACCGTCCGTATCCGAGCGTGGTCTGGTCAATCGGGTTACCATAATATTTTCGTGATTATCTCAGGTTTCGTTCACACACGGGAATCTTCCTTGTGTAATTTCGGAGCTCCACGTCGAACAAGGCTACATAATTATGCGTATTTTCACAATAACAAAATTTAAATGTCGATTTTAACTTCTTGTTTGCAAATATCATAATTTCTGAATGTCAGGTTTATTGAAATTACGCTTTATTAATTTATAATTATACCTTGAATTCAAAAATTTTAATATGAAAGAGATCTATAGTAAGATTAATCATTTATGATATTGAATTTGTCATTCTAAAAAATGCAGATATATATTATACTACTTACATTATAACAAAATTAAATAAAAATTAGCTATTTATAGAATACTCTAAAAATACGACATTTACGATATCTTCGTGCAGGATTTTTTAGTTTTGAAACAATTGATATCATGAATAACATATTTTGATAAAATATATAGAGTCAGTCATGCTTATAGGCATATATTGGCACGAATTCTATTGTTTAAAGTATTTCTAATGAGTTAGTGCATGCATATATTTATATTAACAGAATGAAACTAAAAAGATTTCACGCAATAACGATTATCCGGAAAGATAGTCACCCTTATATTTACGGCCTTTCTAATCCTGATCCTGGCCCGAGAAAAATCAATAGGAGGCGCGTGCGAGCGATACCACAAATACGATAATGATTCCCGATAATGATTCAGGGTTGCGGGCGGCCGCGAGATGGTTTTAAACATTTTCACACGGCGGCGCCGATGCCGTTTTGAATTCCTCGAGGGATGATCGCGCTTTGATGAGGGTGAGAACGCCCCGGGGGTTAACTCGTATTTCACGTGAGGCTTGTTGTCGGGTGATAGGCATTAAAATGGCGAACGGCGCGCATCGATCAAAGCCCTGACAGATTTTAGATTGCTCTTGCGCGACGCGACGCATCGTGCTTTCGACGTTTTCGTGACCACGCGAGACTTCATACGTCGGAGAAATTCTCCGCGGGCGGAGAACAAGAAAGAGAGGAAGAGAGAGGGAAACAGAGAGTAGCGTAAACCGTCGTGTGTGACGGATCGTCATGTGCACGATTATTTAAATCGCGAACGAACCGGGATCGTTATGCGCTCGTTCGCGATCCACTAGATGAAACGTCACGATACGTTAACCGAGCGCCGACGCGACGGACGCGAAAACACGCGGGACCGTTCTCCGGCGAAACTGCAGTTTTAAATCGGCCGTAAAAATCGCTGGGCTTGTTTTTGATTTTCCCCTCGACAATACAATCCGTCGGGCTTCGCAAGGGTGGATGCCGGTTGAATTTATCTTGAAGCGAGTAATTTAGCTTTGATCGGAGATTTTATTGGTATCAAGTCTGCGCAGTCAGGTGCTTTTTAAAATGGGCCATATTTGACTTTTTTATTATTGTCATAAACGCGAACTTGCACGCTATGTAGATAGTATAGGATATAAAATTATACAATTTATATGACAGCATAAATTACTAAAGAATAAATACAGGTGAAGTACCATCGGTTTTCATATTTCTAAATGTAATTATACTTGAACAATTAAATCAATTTTTAAAAATTAAATCAATATCGGCAGCTATGATCAGGCCGCGATTATATAAACGCGAGTGCATATGTGTAGAATTCAGCAGCAGCGACGAGAATGCGCGGCTTCGACGGTCGGAGCCGATCTGACGATTTTGGTATTTGCTCCTTCCAGACGACCGGACGTTGTCAGGCTGCGTGAGGGGTTCAGATGGTATGCTATTATCATGCGTGACTATTGTCGGACAGCGAGAGTTACCTCAGTCCTTTGAGCGGGGCCGATATGAGCATATTTGAACTCACGCACACAGCCGCTATCCCGTCGACATCGGCTCGTTCTGGCATTTGGGCTACGAGGTGTTTGAATTTAATCAACTCGCTCATGCGTTCGAGATGCGACCGTCGCGTGAAGTCGCACTCAAAGCCCGATTAACATCAAATACCATTATGGCGGTTATTGGCGTACTTGGTCGCGTTTATGAAGAAAGATAAATGCTACACGGAGAAAATTTTATATTAAAAATTACTATGTATGGGAGTAGTCGTGGACCATGCTGGAATTATAAAAATTTTTACTATGTTTTCACAAAAGAGTTTAATAATTATTAATATAATAACATAGTAAAAATTTTTATAATTCCAGTCCACGGCTACTTCATACATAGTAATTTTTAATATAAAATTTTCTCCGTGTAGATATGACACTTAGAAAGTAAGTAGGCGAGTAGGCGCATTGTCGAATCGAAGAGATATTACAAGTTTTAATCTTAAACTTGATTTCGAAATCCGACTTTATTTCTAAGAATCAGCGTTGTACGTGTTAATTGCACAAATTTCCTCAGATGATTTTCAGAAGGTGGTGAAAAGATTTAGAAACACGTCGATTCTTTCGCTGACGCTTCTAGTTTAAGTCTCACGATTAAACTGTATCTCCTGTGTCGAGCATGACTAATTAAACATCCCTCTTGTACCCACGGTCGAATCGAAGGCAGCTTAATTTTTCATTGCCAGATACGGCGATCGCGGCGCGAATTAAAAGTCTCGCTTTCCTTCCCCTAAGGAAGTATGGCGCACAGTGACAGATAAGCTTTTTCTATCTTTGGTCCATTGTCGGAGAGCTGCAGCGGAAACATTGACTGATCGGCGAGACACCCTTGGAATATATAATTACCAGCCCCCCTCGGTTGGGACTGTCAACCACCGCCGCTTTCCTCCGCTGTTCTTCTGCGACCCGCCGCGCACGAGCTGCTCGCTATCACACCCCACTAATAGGGGATGACTGTAGTGTGACGTCACCAGAACGAACGAACAGAGAATGAGGTGGAGGGAAGGAGGGAGAGAAGCCGCGTGATTGATTGGCCCATTCAAATGCTTATGAACGCTCGCTCGTAGAAGGAGAGTCAGAAGTTGGTAGCTGATTGCTCTCCGGCAACCTACACCGGCAGGACCGATCAGTCTTTCGATTGTCATACGCGAAGATAAATAAATTATCGTCCGAGGATGTCGATCCTAATCGAACACGGTTAGCGGCCGGCATACGTCATCTCAGCCTGGGCACAAAGAAGACGTTTAGATCACTAAACAATCGTTCGAAACGATAAATTGTAGCCCCATCTCGCGACGCGTCTCGTCATGTATTTGAGTGACGGTGGCAAATATATACGATCATCTATGATGATCGGTATCATTGGTCATCATTCGATTTGTTATCACAGATGACTATAATTTTGTTTAATAGATGCGGGTAGTAATCTCTCTTTGTATTGAACGATTTTCTCTGTAGTCATTCCGCATTTAGAGGTACACTCGCATGTATAAATTTATTAGTAAATTGAAAGCATAGAAATATTTAATGTTTCCATCGTTAATGTGATGTGCAAGATTAACGATGATATATACTGTTCATAAATAATTTCCGACCATTATAACGTTTTCCCCGTCCAATATCGGATGTGAAATAAGCATCGTTTAAATTATTTTTAACGCTTCCCAGGTGCCTGGAGACATCCAATATCATCGGAAAGAACGGCGCGCGAAAATGCAACGATCATTTCGCGGGCTCGCAATTGTTCATCAACGTTGATCGACCGCGCAGACTGTTTTTTTTTCTCCCCGCGAGCACACGGGCCGGTTTGATTAATTAATCCATCTCGTGGAGTCGAAACGAGCCCGCGACACGCGGCGAGTGTATGGAATTCCGGTTTGAATGCATATTGGTAGCAGCAAATGGCGGGGAAGGGGCACGATTGGACAGAGTTTGAAGCTTTCACGAGGGGAAATCAATATTTCGTGTGTCGGCGGATTGACATGAAATATTTTCCGATATTAGTGCTTATTACCTATGCGAGGATACGTCTAACCGGACGTGGAAAATGAAAGAGTCTCTCATTTCCGTTCAAATATTTATGGGTCCGCTCTTTTTTGGAGCTAGAGTTTTATAATATCTCTTGGAAGCATTCATCTTATCTTCAATTGTTCCTTTGGCGCGGTACTCAGATGTATGTACATTTAGGGAGAGAATTGTATAGATTTTTATATTTTATTACCGGTATAAGAATATCTCTCATAAAATAACATAAAATTTTTCTACGATAAATACGATTTCCATAATTTTATTAAATTTAGTTGCACAGAGAAATGCGATTAAAATACGAAATTCGAAATATTTTGCAATGTTATGTTTTCGCATAGTGATGTGTGATAAGTGTTACGAATGAAAATACCCTTTCATTCGCAAGCCTTGTTACGCCATATATTACGAACCCATCTCCAAAGTAATTTGGAGCTCTCCACTTACTTAATCTTGTCGTCGAGGAAATCTACCGTTGAGTTCCGCTGTCCGGCGATCGAGCAAATACGTTCACGGAGCGCACCTTATCGACTTTCTGGACCCTGCAGCATCACGAGACCGGTAATCCATCTAATCTCTCAGACGGCACTTCAGGCGGAAGAGTTTTTTTTCCTCTCCGTACTCTTCCGGACACTTCATAAACGGCGCGTGAGATTTCCTCGTGTAATTGGGTCGGAACGGACGGGAAAAATCGAATCGACGGCAGCAAATATTCCCCTACATGTGCGCTTTTTTTCTCTGTGTGCATAAAAAAGATGCGATGGACATTAAGCGATTCTCGCGACGGTCCGATGGGCGATGGTCCGCGAACGATGGGCGAGGATTCACGGAAGCATGAATGATCGAGGGCCATGCGATCCGCGAGCGTGACCATGATTATTCCGAAATTTGGTTATGCGTAATACGATTCGCCTTCCTCTCCCTATCCGGAGAGAAGGAGAGATCCCGTTATTTACTTCGGTAATCTCATATAACGGATCACCCACCCCCTGTCTTACTTTCTCTCCTTCGTCTCCGGGGGTTGATACGAATTTACTTAGAGGGCTGATTTTCCCGCCAGTAGTTTTCTGTCCTGACTGACCGGTCATTTGTCCGGAACCTTATCGCACCCCAGGGACTGGCCGAAGAAACGGTGGCTTGTACCCGACGTCAAATGCATTTCCAAGCGCTTGTCCTTTCTTCGGCCACCTTGGGGAGAACAACAACAGGAACGAAAGAACCGTGACATTAGTGAGTTTAAACTTGACATAAACGGACACGTAAATTGATGTTGAAGACAGTTTACGATTAGCTCAAAATAGCTATTTTTTCAGTTTGATATTCAGGTAATTCAAGACAACTCGTTTCTAAGCCAAAATGCAAACACTTATTTTCATCCGCTTAAATAATTTTGCATAAGTAGTCACATAATGACCGTCATTTACGAAATATATAATCCAGGTTGCATAGCTTTTATTTATCTTCCGCCAAATTCCGACGGACGTTGCTGACGGTTGAGGGTTCTCGGGTAGCGCCCATGGTAAATAGGTGTTAATGCTGGCCATCTTCAACAGCGGGGTGTCCCTGCGACGATTCGGGGTGTGCCCTGCGACGAGGTTGTAAAGGATGGCCATCAGAGCGGACAATGTATTAAGTACCAGAGGGACACCATTCACGAGGGATTACCTTAAACGCACAACCAGCTCCCATTGTCTAAACTGATGGCCCAATCTAACTCCCGGTGCACTAACTGAATTCGCTGTGCCGGAGGAGTTATCTTGACCGATTGGATATCGCGTTTGTTCGCATACGCTATCGTCTCTCCTTACGAGATCTCGAGATCTCGATGCTGGACTTGGCAAACGAACCGACGGTCCGGCTTAATCACGTTCGGCAAACCGATCGAGAGGCGGTCTTCTCATTATCCGCTTGTCATCGGATTATTCGGATTATTATCGGAGAATTACGTCGTTACATGGTCGTTTAAAATTCAAGAAGTCGTTACCGCCGGAAATATTGGTTATAGGGTTCCGGCTATTCTCTTACGCACGTTGTAGGATCTTGAAGAGGGCCGCTTTGGTTGTTAAACAATTACGCGCGCTCGATTGGATGGCCATTGACGGCACAAACAGGATTCCTCCTTCGACCCATCGGGTCCAAATTCGCCAGGCGAATCTAATCAAACATTTATGCTAAATCACGAAACAATCCGCATGGAATCAGCAAATAAAAGGGCCGGTAGCCCCATTTTGCAGCCGCCCTTAAAGCCCCCGCCTGGTCATTTGACTCTGCTATTTACTCGTCGTCGACGGACAAAAAGTTGATGGACATTCCGCGCCGGACAAAAGGCTTCGGATTGGACCCGGAGCGAGGAAGAGCGGACGGTGGCTCGCGGAGAGAGCGAACGGTATGTAAATTCTTAGGGTGGGTCAGACGAAACGCTGCTAGCTTTAGAGCACATTTGCATGCGCCGAGCATTTGCGGCGACAACCACCTTCGCCTAGGTCCTCCTGATTGCCCTCGTTTATTAAGATTAACTTTTCTCTCGGTGTAATCTCGGATCCGGAAGTGCCTCTTCCCGGCGGTGTATCTCTCCGCCTTGTTGCGAATGTCGCTATTGTACGATCTACCATTCCGGCGAAACGTTACGGCAGTTTGGCGAGCGAGCGGAATAGCCGAATTACCGTAATGTGACGTGAGCGCGGTGGTCCACGTTCGACGAGTGGCGAACGTTTTGTTAATGAAAAATAATTATTCGCAGACGGCGGTGAACCGGCGGGGTTTTACGAGCGCGTGGAACTAGTTATCGCGATATACGATGGTATAAAGTGTAATGCCGAATGAGCGCAAAAAGTGATCCGAGGGCCGTGGCTCTATTCCGGCAGTGCGGTGATGGTGGCGTCGGTGGCGGCTAGCATTAAGCGTTGTAAAGGCGGCCGTCGTAATGGCTAGTTTTATGCGCACTTGCGCCGCGCGGCGCTCCGGGACTTCTTGCATCATTAACGGGTAATAAGAAAATTGTGCGCAAGTAACCGTACAGCCGGCGTGACCGAGAGTAACAATTAAGCTCTGACATTATTATTTCCCGTCCCGTCCCGTCCCGTCCCGTCCCGGTCCTCTGCCTCGCGCGATACGCGCGATGTGCACGCACGCTGGGTATTAGCCGGGCATTAGCCGCTCGCGGGTCTTTCGAGAGGCTTTGGACACACGCTCCTTAAGATAATTGCCGCACACATGTGTCTTACCGCGTCGTTAACTCTTACCTCGATAATTGCACCGTGTGCGCATCGCGAGTGCATATTGAATACCGCGTCTGTATGACTTTATGCTCGTGAACTTTGAACTTGACGGTAGCGCTAATACTCATAGTCTCTTCACGGAATGATCGCTTTGCTTTAAAGCGGATATAATATACTGGACTTTAAAAGAGTAGCGAGAAAATAATTGCGAACGATGCGTTGTTTTTCACGGAGTATAGTGTAAACCTGTTTCGATTACGGGCTACTCCATCGGTAGCATCGGCATTAAAAATTTACATCTTTCCTCGCTGCCTTCGCGAAACCTGGAGCTATTACTCGCCGCTAATTAGCATCGTAGGTGTATTCTGCCGCGATCAAATTTGATTACGCCCTCGAAGTTCGTTACGCACTCTTTCCACGGAGCGGAGCGCGATCGCCGCTCGACCCTTCTAATCTGGGAAGTCACCCCGTTATATAATACAACGGTTGATTACATCGGGCGTAGTCACTCACACCCTCGCCGGCAGAAGTGGAGGCCGCGTCATTTATCAAACTCGATGCCACCCCCGCGGCCGCCCTCACTTCTCGCTCATTTCTCTCTCTCTCTCTCTCTCTCTCTTTCTCTTCTTCCTCTATATGCCCGCGACATAAGCGTGATTTTCGCGACGCGATTGGTATTACCCGCCAAGCTCGTCGACGAGGATCGATCTACCGAATGATAGACGAACGGCGGAGGTCGACACCGGGATGAGAGAGCGGGAGGATCCTTCCTCGAAACATCATCATTCCACTTCCGTGCGACTCGCTCGTACGCCGTGCTTGGAATTCACACGCGCGATACGACGATCGATCTCCGCGCCGTAATGCGTCGCGAGACGGAGGAAATGGAGATTTCGTATGTGGATACGCCTGAGACTCCGAACTTGTCCGAGTTCCTTGGAAGACGATGCATCTTCTTCGTTCCGCTTCGATATCGAAATATCTTCTAGATATGGTTGGACAACATTTTTCTCGAGAAAATAATGCTCACCGATGCGAAATAGAGAAGCGAGTAATTTGTCGGTAGCATTTTCCACGGGCAATCAAACGTTGCGGAATATATGAACCATCTCCGAGGATTAAGTCAGAGTCAAGTCATGACGCGGTTATTAATCACGAGGATAATAGTTGAAGCTATACGCTGAAAGCGTTTCCAAACGTTTCGGCCCCTGACGCGAATCCCCTCCGATGATATTGTAACAAATCCGTCCGAAAATCTCCTAGTACAAGTTCAATCACTCTCGTACGGCTTGCTTATCATCCAGATTAAATCGGGATGCAATACCGAGATATTAAAGCGTATCACACACAACGCTTTATTCCCTGACAGTATAAATCCATCAAAAAATTGGACTAATACGCAGATATATATATATCACTAATTCTTTTATTCGATAGAACGAGCTTAACGGTCCGAGCGGAGCTAATAGAGGAAAGCTTTAAAAATACGAAACCGATTATAGTGATTGCAATCGTCATTCCAACGGCTCGTCGGAAACTCTCTCTCTCTCTCTCTCTCTCTCTCTCTCTCTCTCTCCCTGTCTCTCTCTTTCAGAACACGCGGACATCCGGGTTTTTGCCGAGGCCGAAGTTCGTAAGCGCATGAAACGACATGAAGAGCCGCGCATCCGAATGCGTTTTAGCGCGGATCAAATGCATTACGCGTATTGCGTGCGGAGACCGCACGCATACACGGAGCTTATAGGCTGCATGCGGAAAGGATTACTGTTCGCCGGGGAAATTATTGGCGCGCTGCACGACGAAGAGCCTAAACCGGCCGCGACAGCGGTTACGCCGCCGCCGTCGAAATGGTTTAAACTGTCATTACCTGTCGATCAAAGAAAGCGGCCCTCCCTGCCTCCCTCCCTCCCTCCTCGATGACCGCTCTCGTACGTCAGATTTGCGGGCAACAATAGGCCGCGCGCGTAACGACCCCTTATCGGGAGCTTAATAACGACTCTGCGCTGGATTTCGATTCTGCACGACGAAGTTTGGAAATTACGTCGGTACGTTTGATTGCACCCCGCATACGTAAACAGTCTCGGCGCGTAAATAGCGCCTGCACTTTGCTACGCACGCAAATTGCACGATACGAGAGTCATTCTCTCTTGGCTTCCTCATAGAAGCAAAAAGAGCCTCTATCCAGTTTCACAGATTGAGAAATAGAGAATATCAACCTATTATCTCTAAATTTTATTAGGAATTCATTTGCAGAGAAACCGTGTCTTGACTTCATTTTCGGCAAAGAAAAAAAGAACATTGAATAACGCTATTTGAAACGTCGCAAATTTCGCAACAATCCAGGAGGCGCGCGTTCATTAAATTTTAAATGTACTATTCTTTATCTCTCTCTCTTTTTTTCTCCATCTTGCTGGGGATGATTTATTTCTTCGGCTCGCGACATGGTTTGCTAACGGCTAGAGGTCGTTCTTAAGGAAGTCAAGCGGGAGAGACGGGAGTAAAAAGCGGCGCGGAGTGCCGTCGTAAAAATTGGTGAGCTCTCAACAGGGAGGAACCTCAAATGCCCTCGAGGAGGTGCTAAAATCTGGGGCATAAACACTGACCGCGACATAAAATGAGTCCCGAAGTATCGAATCGTCCTCTCGCCGCTTCTTTTCTCGTTCCTTCCCGTTTGTACCCCCGGCCGCATAAATCACCGCCGCCTTCGTATTTATATTCATAGGCGCGTTGAGGAAGATTGAAGAGCCGCGGGACCGCTGGGAGTTGCTCGTAAAATCCGTTAGATTGTAAAATATTGTTGCGACGAACCGAAAGGCCGAACGTCTTCCGGCGGATACGGAAGGTTACGAGAACCTCGTCATTATATGTCGGCAATCGTCGTCGGAGGCGCTTCCTTTTGAACACTGTGTATATATCAAATTACAGGGCGCGGTGAAATGGCCTAATGATTTATCGCGGCGTATGATTGCGAGCGAACGTGAAAAGGGACAATTGCTCCTAACGACGACAGTATCGTATTAAGCCGCTATTTGCTCATTCTTGCTTAATCTTCGTTGAACTCTGTTGCGTAGAGATTGCAACGCATCTACCGTGAAAATATCGCGGATATACCGCACTTCACGTGATTTATTGCGGATAATAGTCGCTTTTGTGAGACGTACAGATACGAGATTCCATTTCCTATTGGTTAACGACAACAACAGGGAAAAGGTAATTCGCGAAAAGCTGTAAAGTCTGTTTGGTACGCGTCATGCGGTACACCGCTGCATCTCTCGTCGGTACAGGCCCGTGAATATTTACCGCCGTCGTGCGGTAACGATATTTGACATACGATCTAGGAGGTCGATTACGGCGAAAAAGTGTCGTCCGCGCCGTTGCGTCATCGAAACTCGCCGCTGCAATAACATTCGCGGCGTTTAGGCGAGCGGGTGGTATGATGACCGCGCCGTGGGTCGTCTAGCTGGAAACCGCAGCAGACTCGTAACACCCGTCTGGCGGAAGTCTACGAGGCGCACGAGACGTCGATGAGTAATGCGACGTGAACAGCCAGTTATTAATCACTATGCAAGCCCAAGGAGTCGCGCCGGTATTTAACGGACGCATCACCGACGCGCGAGCGTGCTGTCTGAATATCGATCGTGTCTTCCGCTCGAAGCAGACACGCGGCTCTAATTGCTCGGTTGCGTAACTGCTACTCGTGATAAATGATTATTTTTTTCTAAGCGTGAGAGAATATCTTTTCGTGCATATTACACGGCGATTCTATTTTCGAATGATCTCTCACTTGACGATGATTTTCCGTTCGTCGGTCGCTCTTTCCGGCGAAGCGAACAAATAATTCAGAATGTAACAGAATTAATCGACCGTCTCCTGTATTTGTGGAAACCTCTCTTTGTCTGGTGACTTTCCCCAACGATACCTTGGAGCGCTCTCTAAATTAGATATAGATCTCGCATCTCGTGTCGATTGCGTAAGCGCGCGCTACTCGGAGCTGTTGCCCAAGCGAGAGCGGACGGCGCGGCGCGGCATCGCAGCGTAATTGTTGATTTTGAATTATGGATCGGTTTGCTAACCTTTCACGTTCGCAAATATCGCATTAACTTGAGTACGGCCCGAGGCACCATTCTGCCTTGATTAAGCGGTTTCCTGGCATTGTACCACTCCGAGATGCCTCATACGTATCACAATCGGGTGGATGGCAACGGGTACCTACTGCGGCGCGGTAGACGTCGCGCGAGATATCGCATCGACGTTTACAGACGTATATTAGACGTACGCGTTTGGCGAGCGCGCACGGAGCGAGGAGAGACGTCAATCCATTAACCCTTCCCTCGTCGATTCTCTCTCTGCCTATCATCCCGCTAACAACGTTAATCGCGTGTATCGAAATTAGTTCGATTAGACGCACGAACGTTCGCCGATGGACTCGCGTGATGTAGTCGACTAGGAGGAAAATAACACTCTAAATGCGAGGTGGCACGTGTTAGCGAGCCTCTATCAGCGCTCGGAAGCAACCTCGAGGCCACACCGGGAGCGCCGACACGCCGCTCGATCCGTAATTAACGCAGTATGGCGCTTTATTTATACCCGCGCGTACATTACGTGTCTCACGATATATATCCACGCGCGCGTATATAATATGTACGAAGCGATGCGCGATCGGGGGTCCGCGTAGCGTAGACATCGGCACGTGTTACCGGGAATACGGGAGGGTTCGATCCTCCCTTCGTCGTCGTCCTCCTCCTCACCGACGCCACCCGGCCGTAAGGCAGCCGGGTGGTGGGGCTTGACAGTGACAGATGACCGCTGTCCGGAGTCCAATACGTATACCCACTGGACTGGCCGACAGTCCATAGTGCCCTGGAAGCACCTCCGTAACATTCCCCGGGTACCGTCGCGTCGCGCGCGCGCGCACACACCACGTGCGTGCTACAACGGCGTGCTACACGCTAGTAATTCGACGCCGCAACGGCCACGGATACACCGCGAAATGTCACGTACCTATCGTCCCGACGACACAGGTCGCACCATTCATCGCCGCTGACATTTTAACCCCCTCGACTCCTCTCGCTTTCGCCCCCGCAGCGAGAGCGCTCCGAATGTTAGCATTCTTTATGAAACGCGGCCCTCGACAGAGAGACAACCATCGGCTCATCGCGGATCACGAGTCACGTTCCGTCGAATGGAGATCCGGGGCTATTCATGATGCTCGATGGTATTTTGGAAGACCCGATGCGTTCCGGCGCGGCATGGATATAATACCCGCGGCTTAATGGATATATCTGGGGGAAAAAAGCGCGTTCCACACGCGCGCGATGACGCGACCCGTGCGCGCATTCGGTCATTCGCCGCGTATGAATCGAAATTCGCGCGGCGAAACCATTTTCGCCCTTGATTAAATGTATTATCCCTGATATTCGCTCTCCGCGCCCGCGTGTAATGAAACGCGGCATTCGACCATTTCGGAGTTTCGATTTTGGCATCCGCGGCTCCATTATGCACACGTGGTTGGATACATTTTTCAGGAGGCGACAGTAAAAAAGCATTACCCGCGAGTAATTGGTACACGTATGCACTGTCGCGCGCTATTGGCTTCTTTAATCACTTAACAGGAATATGCTTTCGATTTTTAATGTTTTATCTGGAAAAATGTTACATATATGCAAATAAACATGTTCGAGAAGTAGCAGAAAAAAGCATTATTTAACTTGTCGGTTTTTATAAATTTTTCCTTTCACGCGACTAATTTCCGTAATTGTTTAACATAAATGTGCCATTATCCGTATCACCACGGAAGAAGTTTAAAAACGAATGTCATGTTATATAAATTCTCCCGAAAAAAAAAAACTTATTTTGCGATGATTATTTTCAATCTATCAAGCGACATTATTTTTGCATCCACGAGTAATTGACGAAATGGGAAAACTTCGTATCTGCCTAGAGGATACCTTGTCCATCGTTATCATTAGCTGGAGAATTCGGCCGACCGTTCGCGTTCGTGTAAGTAGCCGCGATTACTCTGCCGGAAACAATCGCGACACTCCATTCCGCGCGGAGCTAATCAATCAAATCCAAGCCGGACGCGAAACTTTTCCACGGTATCAGCCTGCGGATCCGGGCTTATCCTTCGCTCGGAGAATCGGCCCCTCCTGCCTGTGTATCTACCGGGGATGATACCCGGACTCGACTCGGAATTCCTCACGGCACTCAAGCGACCCTTGACTAATTACCGAGGGATGACTGGCATCTTCTCTCACTTATCTCTATAGCCTGCTCCCTTTCAATCGAATTACTTTTTCTAGGTATTCACTGGCGCGGCGCCCCAATTTTTTGGCTAATTGACCCGTGGCCGTCCTGCGGGAGGAGGACAGGATCGGGATGCGAGACGGAGTGCAGCGGCACATTTGTCTTGTCACCTCAGACAGATTGAATTCTTTGGTCCTCCGAGGAAGTAGCCGAGATCCTCCCGATGCCGCCCGTTAACTTTTTCTCGAAGTCATCGCGAGTGATTCTCTACTTATTGAGAAAGTCGGGAGGAAAAACAGTCGCAGAAATTTCACGACATTTTTCTTTTCTACGCACGATTCCTCTTTGTATCGTTGCCGTTGATGTCTTCTGTCTTGTACAAACGCGGCTAACTTAATCGCAACGTACGTCCAACGTTCCCGAAGATGATACTTTGTTGTATCATCCTTTACGACGTTTTTCCACAGCTGCAGACAGAAATGAATTTTACGATCGCGTATTAGCGATTCCCGCTCTAAAGTGCCCTTTTATGCCGACTGCCGAAATTGCCCTAACCGCAGATCTTGTTTGTAGCCGGGCGCGCTCGCCGTTCTTTTCTACCGCGCGGTGCATGCTTCCTCCCCGCCTTAAGTCCTTCGAGGACTTTCAATTTAGCGTTTTACGATTGTTGATAATAAGGGTGAGGAGGACCCAGGTGGTGAGTTTCGCAGCCGGTGCCGCTCCCGCATCGGTCGACCCCCGCCCTTCCTCACCCCTCCGTCCGTAACGACGATTTCGCGCGACGGCGGCATCGAAGGGCCTTTTGTAAACAGCCCTAATGCCTGGTTACGACTTCGGTGCCTCGTCGCGCGACCGCCTCGCCGGGCGTTCTTTATGATATTGCTGGATTAGACTGAAATATTTCACACTTGGAGATATCTTCCGTGCTTACGTTTTATGACAATGCGCGCCCGTCCGCCTCCTCGCCCATCTCGCTTCCTTTCTTCCTTCCTTCCTTCCTTACCGCGAACTGTCGTAAACGTACTAACTAGATGCGCTCTCGTCTCGCGAGATTCTGTCTGCCGAGATAGCGTCCCGCTTCTCCAGCTAATCTCCATTCGCAATTACATCTCCATTCGATGGTACTACCAGGGCTCGCGGGAGTTCCGGGGTGGTTCGCGTTTTCTTGCGTATAATTTTACTGCTATTGTTCTCCGTACCACTTTACCTGCTTTAATTTGGAACAATGGTTGATTATTGGAAAAGTTCTATATTTTTTTAGTGATATATTCTTCTTTTTGGATGAGAAAATATGGTACGCATCACTTATGAACTCTGATTTATTTCAAGAGATATACAGGGTGGTTTCGGACATTTGCGACAAACTTAAAGGGGTGCTAGATCTCGGTTAGGTGAACAATTTTTGTTAAATAACCCGTGTCCGGCGACGCCTCCTTAAGGCGCTAAGCGTTATTTTTAGCCTTGTTGAACGCTATTTGATTTCTGTATGGTTAGATTAGAATAAAAAAAATCATACGTTTTTAAATTTTATTTTGTGTATTTTATAACAACAATTGCGACCTGCAACCTCAATACAAGCATTGCATCTACGGTGCATTAACTGACGCACCCTCTGGAAATTTTCAGGAGTATTGCGAATCACATCACATTCGTTCGTTATCCTGCGGATGAGCTCATTTTGGGTATCGACAGGGGTCGTGTACATCAAACTTTTGACATGCCCCCATAAGAAAAAATCAAGGCACGTCAAGTCAAGAAATACACAACCGTCAACAATGTTCAACAAAGCCTAGCGCCTTAAGGAGGCGTCGCCGGACACGGGTTACTTAACGAAAATTGTTCAATTTACCGAGATCTAGCACCCCTTTAAATTTGTCGCAAATGTCCGGAACCACCCTGTATATTCTTTGTATATATGTTATCTTATTATTTTTATGTATTCATCGCATGTCACGTTAATATCTATATTTCTAATTTACGCGCTGCGCTTTGAGAAATGGAACGTGTTAACGTATCCGCGCTATCTTGGAACGTGGTAATAAGCAGACGAGTTGCTTTCGATTGCCGGCGGAAACCGAGGCGTGGTTACGATAGTGATATGAATAATTGCGGTGACAACGAGGATAAATAATACATCGACCGACGTTATCTGCCGGCGATGAATTACGACTGTGCGAAACTTAGCCGCGAGCGAAGCAGGCAAGTTGGTGCTTTAAGGGGTAGATCTTAATCTTCGGCTGGAACTGTGAAATGAGGGATCGTCTCGAGGTGACGAGGTCGAATTCCGACGAAAATCATCCGTTAGCCTCCCAATCTGATCTTGTCACGTATGTAATAAAGCGGAAAAGGGGGACGCTTGGCGCTCGTCTATTGATTAATCTTTTTTGTATAAAAATGATTTCTGGGAAACAAATACATATGGATAGTATTTTACATAATCATCTCTGTGTGTTTAAATATTATCGGAAATATTTCTGGTCAGGAGAAATGAGCGAGATTGACAGAGTCGTCAAAGTAATCTCATTAAAATTTGATGCGGTAGTGTTGGTCCATCCTGCCTGTATCATAATTTTTTCTCTCTACTTTCAACCTAAGCGGCATAAAAATAGCGTAATTTGATTGTTAAGCACTAGCCTCTTAGGGATGAAAATACGGTTTCGACGCGACCGGTCGAACATCTATACGAGTGTTTTCGGGGTAGGATTTGAAAAATGCCGAATCCAATTTCTTTGATGATGTCCCCCAGGGAGCAAGGGGCCGCCCTCGCTGCCAGTCCTCGACCCGGATGCGTTTTCGTCGCTTTCGCGCACCACCCTCATCTCCCCGCCGCAGTCAGCTGCTGAAAACAAATAGGGTAAGAGATAACTGGTTTCCATGACCGCTTCGGCGATCGAGCTTTCTTACGTCTACCCTCTAAATTTAGAAAATTAACAGCTTGTCTAAAAGGGAGATCGAGTTACAGCCTTTCGATCCGGGAAGCTCGTATTTCTGTCGAAAAAGGTTTGTCGGTCTTACAAATAGCTGTCGAACGTGACGAACACAAGACACAATGTTTTACTCTCGGCCAAACATTCCACGAGCATCGCAGTGTTTTCTTGTAAAACATGTGTTTTGAGTGAAGTGCTTATTCAGTCCGATTTGCTGGGAATATACATGTCATGAATCTGCATACATAATTAGTACAAATTCGATAGAAAGAGATATTCAATTTGTCTCCGTTATCATTTTGTAGTATTTGTAATGGTGAAACATTTATATTTCGTGATTCAGTAGCCGCGCAATTAGCCAGTGGAATGCTGATAACTAATGCACACTACAAATCGACTCCGTTGATCATTGGTCACGAAAGGGACCGTTGCACGACATGGCTTCGACATTGTGATACCTTGCCATTACATTGCCACGATCAGCGCCGCCCGTATAATTACGTAAATGGTCTGACTCGCGCGCACCGCTCTCATCAGCGTCACTACGTGCTACAATTTAACCGTAAGGTCGCGAAATTATATCAACAAACCACCTGCACGAGCCGCCTTTCGAAATCGCGTGGCAGCGCGTGCATTGCAGCGAAACGTTGAATTAATGCCGCGGCCGTTATCGGGTTCTAGATCTGCTCGCGACCAAGGAACCTCACCGAGCGTGAAAGTCAGTCATTATCGTGTCGATTGAAAAATTCCATGGACACGGCCGGCGACGTTTCCTCCCTGTCGCGGTTGCGATCGAACGAACGCTATAAACGTCGCTGCTCTTGCACGTGTGTATAATTATTATTACAAGTGCGGGGAAACCTGCGACACCCTCTGTATACGTCGCTATACAATGCGAATTAATTAACGACGGCCGTACTTAACCAGGGACAGTTCCCATCTCGGGGTCGTCATCGGCCTTCTGGCAGTAATGCGCGGCGATCGTTTGGAAGTCGCACTAATTAAGACTCGCGCCGTAATATCTCGGGCGCGCTATTTCGTCGTCGTTGCTTTAAGCTCGCCGGAACTTGCGAGAAGACCCGGGTCGGGTCGGGCGTTTCTCCATGCGCTTCGAGAAATGGGCTCGTTTCGGCGACGAACTGCGCAAGATATATCGCGGCACATCCTGCCCGCAGGAATAATCCTCTGTGGCGCTCGCAGGAATTGCGTAACATTAAACTCCGTCCGTGAACTTAGCTCAGGGCCCAAGAGACGAACAATGAGGTGACAAATATCTTAGTCCATCGCAGCAACCCCTGCGGCGACTGCTTCGTTTACTTAAGCCGGACATCGGTAACTTCCAGTGGGGTCCGGAGAACCCGCTTAAGCGTCTGGAGATCGGCATGATACTGCCAACGGCGAAATATTTGGAGCTATAGCTCTTAATTAATATGGAGCGATTAGAATTTCTAATAAAACTTCTCTCGATTAATTTAAGTTTTAGCTTGTTTTTAATATAAATCATATGTTGTATAACGATCGATTTTCTTATTATCCAACTTTCTCGGTTTTATTACTCAATATTAGATTGTATTGTTTTGGCACGTGTAAGACTGTTCATGAGTAACATGAATATTTTAAATGCCATGTACCAAACGATTCATGGTATTGCGTCTGTTTTATGTATCTTTAGCTCTGTTTTACTGCGACATGTTTCATCAGCGTAAGCAACAGTTTAGAAAACGACGATCGTTTCCTGCTTCCTCGACGTCAATCCATCTTGATCGACAACATCAGCGTACGTGGATACGTCTCGCGGAACACTATCTTTGACACGTGTCGGGGACGTGACTAGAGCCGACAATCGCCAAAGAGGCGGCGGCGCGTATAGTCGACGAAAGACAAAGAGATGCGCCGGCGGTGGAGTGACGAGGGCTCGGCGACGTTCATAAATAGCAATATCTGTCGGTTATCGAGAAGAGGCACGGTTCGGTAACGAGCCATCAGCGAGCCAGGGCCACATGGGTCCCCGATAATCCCGGGAAAAGGGGTTACCGAATACTCTCTCTGTCTCTCTCTCTCCCTCCGCGGAATGATTTGCGAAAATTTGAATCCCGCCGCCTCCTCTTGGCTTCTCTCCCCGACCCGGGGAATCGTCTCCTCTCTGGTTTACCGTGGGTGCCGGCCTGCCTCTATTTATTCGACCATTCCCGCCTCCTGTCCCGACTTGACAGTCGAACCCACCCGCGCGTCTCTTCGTCCCTCGCCTATCTCTTTACGCATTCTCCTCCCCCTTCTAATGATTTTCAGAAGACGTCTCAGTCGTCGTGCGCCGCGACTTAAGCCGTAAGAGCGACACGATGTTAATTAGAATGGCGTCTCGGGGCGCCGCACACGGCCCCCAGGAGATGAGACTTAGTGACTTGACTTGATTTCGAGGTTTTAGGCCAGGTTTGAATTAGGGGTGCCTGCCGGCTTGCCTGTCTGCTTTCTTACTTGCGCCGGAGAGGAGAGGCGCCATAGGCCAAAGGCAACCGTCGCCGCCAAATCCCGTAGGAAGTTAGCGCGGATTATAGGGCGCATCCATCACTCGCTTCTTTCGTCTTCTGGCGGCAAAGTCGCGCGGGATATTATTGTCCGTAATGCGCGTGACGTGGCGCTTGTCGACTCTTCCTGAATTCACTGTTCTATATTGTTTGCTTGGAAAAGTTGCGTTAGTGTGAGAGATACCAACTTATTCTATTGCAACACTTCTGGAAACATCAAGAGCAAGATACTTGCTGTAACTGCGTATACTATACAGTAGATTGTATCTACTGTATAAATTTATACTCTTGACATTAAAGTTTCTTACAACTACAATTTATAAAAGTATATCATTATGTGTTTATCATTGTAGAGAGATTATTAAATCATTATTTTGTCCGAATTTCTATAAAGAGACAATGGATACTACAATTGATAACATTTTCAGAATTCTTATATGCTTTTTATACCTTTTTATTTTGCTTTTGAATGAAGAATAGAGATTAATAACTTTCAGCATTTTCGAAGTTTCTAAACAACACCATTTACGGTACCCGCAGTGTTTTAGTAGACAATATCCTATTCTTAAGAATTTAATTAAAATCGTTTTATATATCGCGAACCTCATCAAGCAGGATATGTAAGGGAGAATGCGAGGATTAAAATCATAAGAGTTCCCGGGCGCTGTTGAGTAGACTGCAATAAACTGAATATCATATCTAGACATTACCTCGAAGTTTAAGAAAGTGTCGGAACTTTTCCCGGGATATTACCCGGAACCTTTCGAGAATTTTAGAATTTCACCAAGTTTCGGCGACCGAGCGTGAAGTAACGACCTTCTTGCGGGGATAATATTGTCCCCGGCGGTTCCTCGGCTCGAGACGGGGGGGGGGGGGAGCCGATCGAGAAGCTCCGCGTACAAATGCGAAAGCTTTGATCCTCCGCCTGACTGAAATTCACACCACGCTCGCCGAAACGACGCTCGGCTAATTGTTTCGTTCTGAAACTCCGGCGGCATTGTGTCGCGCGACGATCGCTGACGGCCGATCGTCGACCCGTTTGTGCACGGTACACGAAAGAGAAGCTTGATCTCCTTTTAAAAAGGCATTAAACCCGCTCGCGCTTAGAGGGGCGCGATCACGGAATAATATCTCATAATTAAAGCGAAGCCCGTGGCGGACGAG
The DNA here is from genome assembly GCA_003063805.1 of Aphaenogaster ashmeadi. NCBI lineage: Eukaryota > Metazoa > Arthropoda > Insecta > Hymenoptera > Formicidae > Aphaenogaster > Aphaenogaster ashmeadi. The sequence continues at coordinate 31,037 of NJRQ01000147.1, forward strand.
TATCAGTCAGACTTAGCGAGACGATCTGTCAAGCCGCGCTACGAAAAGTCCGGGCTGGAAAATCTCAACCCTTTTACGCATGGTCACGTGACCTGACAGGCAGGGTGCCCCCCCCGGCACGTGGCCCGGGCTTGTGTTTTAGATACGCGTGTCAAGTCCCAAAACGTAACCTTCGTCTAACCGTTCTTTTCCGTGTTTTTCCTTCTTCGTATTTCCCCGATTTGTTATTTTTTTCAACACCGAGCTGCCACTTGCAGAAGGCGTGGCTGTCGTCGTATTCGTTTGCCGCGACGCCAACCGCAAGCGTGGTGTCTGAAGGTGTTGGGTAAATAAGGAAACTCGCGTAAATTGAACGCGACAAGCTTTTAATTATACCATAATTTTATCGATCCGTTTCTGCAGCATATTTTGATATTATCTATCTATGTAAGCCAATATGCTGTTATGCATGTTATGGAGAAAGATTTAATAACAACCAGCATGTTATTAAATCTTTCTCCTTCCTGGCAATCAATTTGCTGAGAACATTCCGCATTCAGCTTGAGTAACTCGAATATTGCCCTCGAAGTTACGACCGCTGCGATACCATAGAAGGATGTACGAGGCACGAAGAAAGAACGAGGAGGAATGGGAAGGAAGATTGGGCAACTCGTGGTCTCGACTAATTCTTTTTCTAACTCTCTTTTGCTTCTTTTGGTCCTCTTTCACGATGACGTCACGGTGTCCAGCTCGCGTTCGAAATGGCGGAAGACGGCCACGTTAATGGCATCGTAAAAGTTAACGACAATGTTCCCTTACGATTTTCCACTATCCTTTCGTGCCTCCGACCAGTCCGCGTAGTCGACTTCTTCTCAAAGAACCGCGTCTAAAATTATTGTCGCGGACATGGAATTAATTTCCGCCCTCGCTGCAGACGATTGAACTTCCGTGCCGTTTGTAGCGGATTTTGATCGTACGTTGGAATTAGAAAAACTCGTTGAATGCAATTCAGACGTTTTGGGTGAAACTGATTTTATTGGGTTCGACGACCGAGTTACGGTCTAGAATCGCGAATCTCAAGATTATCAAAAACTTCTTGTTAACACGGGTACGTTATCCAGACCATTTCCTATCGTACATTTACAGACTGTCGCGAAATTAATGTTATAAAAATTTACAGACTAAAATAGAAAATTGCATTTTTTTATAAATCACTATAGTTCAATTTTATTCTAATTGATATTAATTATCAAAGAGGAGATTTGTTTCGACACTACTGGCCAATTTTATTTTAATTTAAAATGTCACGACGTTTCGACCATGGATTTTGGTCCTTCTCAAGTGATTAAATTAAGATTAATTATATGGATATTAATTATGTAAAAAATATTGAATCTTTATTAGCCTTTATTTATCTTCTCGCACAAGATATCACATTAGAAAACAAGATGTAAATGTCTTTAGATAATTATTCTCGCCGTGGTAAGATCACCGCTATTTCGATTGTATCGCGAACCTCTCTATTCCAGGCGGCGTAATTCCGCGACTAGGAATCTCCGGTAATTGGTAGGCCGCTTAGCATATTTCTGGTTCTAATCACAGACACCAGTCAGTAAGTAAGGGCGGTTTAAAGTCTTTGGTCGATCCCTCCGCCGCCCCGTCTTGCCACCCTCGTTGTACCGAGATAGGGGCTTAGGGGTGAGACCAATCTGCTTACAACCCCCTTAGCCTGAATAATTAACCCGGGGGCAGGAGAAAGAAAGAGAGAGAGAGAGAAAGAGGTCGGGGAATGCGCGCGTTTTTTGCCTGTGTCATTTATTACCGAGACCACCTTGTTCGTTAACTTCGCATTTGAATGTGAATGGGCGTCGAACGATCGCAGGAAGACAGGTACGTAACGCGACGAGAGGCACAGTCGATCGATCTATCTTCCGGAATTTGTCACACCTTGGGCAAACACAGTGAGAGGGTGACTGGCGTTTTTTTCCCGCGATTTTCCCGAGCTGTCGCAGCTTCGAGTCATTTTTTCTCCTCTCCCTTTTTCCCTCGCGCCGGCAACAGCACCTGATTGTTCTCAGGTACGTTGGTACGGGCTCTCGCGTTAATTCGCCGTCATTAGTCACACGTCGAATTCGGTAGCCGGGAGCGGCCGTGAAAAAATTTATTAACGCCCGTGCCCGGCGCTACCGGGTTTCGCGCACAAAAGTGTGTATTTGCATGCGAACGCCGCGGCTTTCATTTGCCTAAGCCGCGGAGATCCGAAACGGTCCGGGCTTCGTTGAGGCTGATTTCAACCGCCACGCTTGTGAATGGCCGTCGCGCGGGGTGACCGGATTAATGGCGATTTTGAATATTTAATTAATGGAAGTGCGCGATTCACCGGACTACGGGTATTTATACCCGTTTTTTTCGTGCGACTATACCCCTTTTGTTTTATTCAGTGCGCTTCTATCGCGTTATTTTCACGGGAAATTGGTGAAATTCACCTGTAACTCCAGTACTTTAGATATGTCTGACAAATGAGCTTTATTCGTGACTCATTTATAGACATACTATTACCGTTTATTATTCGACAATAGCAGTAAACTAATTTAATTTATGTACATATAATGAATTTTTAATGTTTATCTTAAATTGATATTCTTTCTGAGACACTATACATAAATTGATAATGAATGACGCTCAAGCAGCTCGTATTTTAATTCCGCGTGCAGTGTGGATTCTCCGGCATCTAAAAGTCTTTTGTTTGTCGGGTTGGACGGCGCTCGAGGAGGAGATTAAGGGCTGCCGCTGCAATTATCTCGATTTGTCAAGTGAGTGGATTATCACGCGAGGTCACTGGAACGTTACTTTTAATAACTAGGGTCGTTAGGCCTATGACAAATTTCGCGGACGACCGCCTGCTTCGCGCTTGGCTTGCCGGCAGATGAGAATCTTCAATAGGAATTCATTTAATCTTTGACACGATATTAATTAATAACAGACTAAAGATAGTATCTCGACGTGATACTTGCAAAGGGTCTCGATCGCAATACACGCTTCTTTGATGTATTCATTTGCATTAATAGTACATAAATAGTATATATATATATATATATATATATATATATATATATATGTATTACACTTATAATTATATATTAATTATGTACAAATTATATAATTATAAACGAATAATAAGTAAGAAAATAATAAAAAGAAACAGAATAAGATTGCAAAACGAATAACGTAATGTAAAGATGTGAATTTCACAATCGAAACAACTTGTTTACAGGTACGTGAGTTTTGGGACAGCTAAATCCTTACGAGACTTCTTTGATACGCGGCAACGTCAATTGACAAAAAAGACGGTACCATCACCGCTACCCTTGACAACGATCGTTAACTCTTGTTCTGCGATGACCTCGAGCCATTTGCGCTTTAGCCGTCGCCCGTGCACGCCGACTGAGTAAGTACAATCGTTTTTAGACCATACTGTATAAACCCCACGGGCGGAAAGGGGTTAGGGAAGATCATTATCAGAGGCTTAACCACGCGAGAATTTTTAATCAGAGGGTGCGCACCCCTCGGGATAATACCGTTGCTGTCGATAAACGGGAAACAATTGTCGCTCGATTGTATTTAACGCGGAATTGCGACGCGAACCGTCGATGGACAATACTTGCCCGATCGACGCTTTTCGAGTAGGTGCTACCCCATAGGATTACCCGGTACAGGCCCAGTCATCGAAACCATGTGGTGACATTAGAAGCGCGCAGTGTTACGAGTTACCACTTCACATTAGATTCCTCGCCGGCACGAATGGCCAGATTAAAATATTTTAAATACGCCGAGCGAGATCCCACTATTTTCTCCGTGCCTGTTTTAATCAGCGCGAAAATTATGTTGTTGGCCATTCCGGCGTCAGTAATACTTGGCGACACGCAATTAGTAAGGTCACGTATCTCGCAATGACAATATAAGACATGTTCTGTGACATAATTAAGTAAGTAGTCGCTCGGTCTTCGAGAAGATGACGTTACGGAAATTTACAACATTAGAATCGCTCGATATTAAACTTCTCGAGCGTAATTCCCGCGCGTTCGACTTGGCTTTGACTCCCGAGAGCACTAAACTAAACGAACCGTGGATAGAATTCGGCTCCTGGGAGAGCACTGATTAGCATCATCTTAAGGTCGTATACGGCGCCGTAAGTGTGCCGTCCCTTTGGCATTCATATGCAAAACTGACCAGATAGTGACCGCCGATTTACATAACGTTAGATTGACCGTGATTTCATTTAACCGAGGGTTCCGCCTCTGCACACGCCGATGGCTACGGAGAGCTTTCTCCGAGACGCCGGCCCGAGGAAATTCATGCAAAGTGACATCTTGAGAACGTATCTCGAACAGCCTTGTAATCGAAATTCCGAAACACCCCATGTACTCGCTCCCTGAATCACGCGATCCTAATTACATTCGGTATCACAACACGTTTCGTATACAATGTGCTCTCGGATGTGACAGATAATATCGCTTTATACATATATAGGTACATATAGAAATATGTACGATAATTTTTATTTATGTATGTATTAATCACCGTAACGAAAACGTGCAATATTCACACGGTACTACTTATCGTTTACTCGCTAATGGCGTGCAGCAACCGAAGTTTAAAACTTCGATTTGCAATCGCGTTTGTCACGTCAGGATTAACGTTGTGGAAGGGTTAAACCTTTTATCGCTCGTGTAAACGGCGGATTCGTAGACGGACGTATCTTTCGTATCGAGAAAATCAATACCTACACGTCCGGAATACTTGGTTTAATATGCTTATACTCCGCTGGCGGAATCGCGGAGCCGTGAAACATGGTATTAACGGATACACCGATCCCTGATGGTAACAAATGATAGGAGCCTTAATGATCCGAGCACGAATACGCTCGTCTATATCTATATATACATCGAACGTCTCGACATGAGTGGAATCCACGCTTGTCCTTTTGATTGATTGCCTTTGTCACTTAGCCACCGTGAAAGGCTTTCGTGCGATCGTATCTTTTAATTACGAACTTAATTATCTTTCGCGTTTGCCAGCTTTTCTGTATTCGCGCGCGCCGGCGAGAGAAATAGGGTTCGTATTTAAAGTCTTATTCCCCACGGGCCATGAGAGTCTGCAATATCGTATTGAGTTCTGGCGGATAGACTTTTATGTATAGGGTGTAATAAAATTTGATATTTACGCGCGAATAATTGTACCGTTATAAAATACTTGAAATAATAGTACCGCAATGAAATACGTTTTACAACGATAAAGATACAATGAGTCTGGTAGTATATTTAGTGAGGAAAATGTTTGCTTCACGTACACATATTATTGAACGTTAGGTAGGAACACTGTGTATACCAATGAAGCATCATAGGTATATCCAGGGTGTATGGGATACGGGTTACTAAGGCCCCCATAATGACCGCTGCAATCCTGCCCCCGCACACAATCCCATAATTAAATCCGTTAATCAAGGCTTACGGCTCGGACTGACCCTATCGACTTGGTTTATTGTGATCTGCGTAATCTATGGTAAATTAAGACGTACCGTCGTCGCACATCTCGTTTGCGTAACTAGAACTATTCGCCCGCTATTAATTTATCCAAAGCATTACTTCATCGTGATTCTGATGATTCGATGTAATTAATCTCGGTTATATTTGAATTATATGCTATCACACGTCATCGCTTCAGGAATATTTTGCAATACGCAGTAAATATAGGATTATATATATTTTGTATCTACGTCAATATAATCTTGTTATATTTTCAAACTCAAAGGCACCGTATATATGCCAGTTCTATTCAAAACTGCTTCGAAACTGCTAATTAAAGCTTGAGCCTCACGATTGTGCTAATTATCTGAAGACGACGTACCAAAGTATATTTTGCAGCAACTCGTGCTTGGCGAGCGTTTCGAAAGGATTGCGGAGCTCTTTAGCAGAAAACTGAGAGCGTACTCCGTAGTGAGTAAGTGATCTTTCATAACGAAGGCGCATCGCGCCAAAGTCCCTCCATCTTCAGATTCGCCTTAAAATTAATTGTTCGGCTTATCTCTCCGCCTCGCTTCCTCGTCTCGCGCTTTATTGCTCCGAACGAGAGACGAGAAGGGACGAGGTTTAGCATCGATCGTGGATGCCCACGGAGAAGACCTCTCACAGCGGGCCATCCTCTCTATTTCTCTCTTTCTCCTATTTCGCCCTTGTCTCTCCGACATTTCGTTGGCTTTGAAATGACAGAAGTCAAGTAGAGCGAAATACGGAGAACGCGGTTGAAGTGTAATTGGCACTGGAGTGTACTCGTCTTGGTTCATTAGAGAAAATATCTTCCCCATTGTCGAGGGGCTTACGTATAGCCTCCGAATATCTCTGTCGCCCTCTTCCTCTCTCTTCTTTTCGTTGTCCGCCGTTTTTCCGCGTCGGGTATATTCCGTCGCTCTCGCACGCCGCTGCTTGCTTACGGGGATAGAATTATTTTTCTGTTTCGAGTGGATATAACGGTCACTCGATGCAACCGCCCTTCGGGTGAAGGCCCTCTTCTGCGCTACGCTGCGCAGGCTTATTATGAAACGTGGAAACGTAGAAAAGCTTGTGACAGTCTAATCTTCTCAAGTGTCTCCGACGAATAGACCCTAATTCTCGAGTGATCTCGAAGGGAATTGACCGGGGATGAGTGTCCGACTTTCAATCCCGGATTTTATATTTCGCATTTCTTCAGGTTATCTGTTTCCATCTATTTTGATTATTTATTAAGCTTGCTTTGAACTCTCATCTGTCACAGCATAAATAAATTTTTTCTACTACACATCGACATTTATTTTTGTTAAAAATATCTGCATTACGAAAATTATCTCAATCAATTTTAGCTTGTGTCATGGATACGTATATGCAAAACACTGTTCGATATGAATAACCACAGGCCAACTGGCACATCAGGGTGAGATATTCTTTAACCGCAACTTTGCCACTCGATGATTGCGCGACCCCAGAGGTCTTCGAGTGCGCGCCGTACAATGAAAACGCACGTTTAATGACCACCATGTTTCGCCAACAGCTTATTAACTGCGAAACGTTTCTGCACGCATCTCCCTCGGAAATTTGTTTACGTCTGACCGTACGACAATGTGCACGTTGTAAGCGCATAGCGGATGAAAGAAAAGGGCGTGTGAGAAAGACAACGAAAAAAGAACGAGGCAGAGAAGGAGGCAGAGAGAGAGAGAGAGAGAGAGAGAGAGACGTATATTGCTGCGGCACACTTTTCGAGAGAACCTCTGCGAGCTGTCGAGATGGAAAGCAGAAATATACGGGCCCGCTTTGTGCGCAAGTGGAGTGTGCACATGTAAGAGGTCTTCACGGGGACGAGTGCTTGCTTCCACATACCTGCGTACTTCAGTTCCGCAAAAGCACCTGTTGAAACCCACGAGCTTTCCAACTCCATGCGTTCACTTCTATGCCGATTCCATGCCGCCGCTTGTTCCGCATCCGGAAGGATGATCCGGTCAAACGATGATTCGCTCGTTTGAGTTACCGGATAGAATTCGCGTCGGCTCGAGTACGCAGAGGTATGTTCTCCGCGATAATGTGGTATGTTTAATTAATTAGAAGTATTTCTCAACAGAATTATATTCTTTTGGGTTTCGACTATACAAAAACGCTTTATTTCGAAACGTTGGAAGATACAGAAAAGGGTATAGAATAACAAGATTTTTATTACGCACGAAAAATTTTTTTTACTCTCGACGATGAGTAATCGTCCCGCGCGTCAAATGCGTCCGCGAACACCTTATATGTAGAACGAATAAATATCTCGGTCGCTTAGACTCCCTCGTTTATGTTCCGCGGTCCCCTCGACATGAGCGTATCCATACCGCGCGGCACGAGAGGCTGGCAGGCGCACTCGTAAGAGAGGCGAGAGACTCTGATTATTTATAATCAGCCGGAGGCACCTGCCGAACGGCGTTCCCATGCGCCCTGAAATAGCGCCGGTGCCACGAAGGGTCACCCGCGCTCGATAAAAAGGCGAGCACGAGTTGTCGCATCTGACACGTCACAAGGTGGTGCCTTTGGCCGAAAGAGAACGCGCGTGCTAAATATAACGGTTCGACCATGGGCGCCCGTTAAAAAAGACGAAACCACCGCCGCGTAAATATAGCGCGTCTCCCACGACGTGGTCGTGGCCGCCGTCGACGTCGCCCGCTACCAGATAGGTATATTTTCCCGTTTGTTTGGCATTACTCACGTTTGGCCGTATCTGAAACTGGAGAAGCCATCACTCCCCGACACCGAGTGCGTTTACGAGATGTATTATTGATCGGGTCCCGGGATGGTTGGTCTAAAGCGCGCCTAAGATCACGAAAAGCGTTAAACCCGAATGACATCCAGGGGAACATCAGGCTTCTCTCATAAATCAAGCCAGCCCAGTCGTGGTTATTTATTTTAGTCGAATGTTTAGTACGCCAGTGGCGCCATGCGCACCGCTAATTACGCAACACCGTCGTTTTATGATTCCTTACGATTTATTGTTTTTTTTTTCCTTAAAGCAAAAACATCAGTGCTGTGAAATCTAAAAATAGTGCTGTAAATCGCTCGTGTCTCGTGAAAAAAAGCACACGTGCAATATTACGACACTGCTGACGATTAGCGACAAAGTCTGATTAGTTGACAATTAAATGTTAACGATGATTCTGATATTTCGTACCGAATACGGACACATGTATCATTGTGATCTGCATCTTGATATAACATATTATGCTTCACGATTGAGTTGTTTTTTTAAGCATGCGAAAAATGCGTCCGTGGTGAATGATACCTCGAAACGTCGAGGATCTACGATAAATCAAACTTTTCGCAGACTGCGGCGCAGTCATAACTGAAAAGCATAAGCGAGAGTGGTGGTGCGTCGACGACGACGACGCTTCGAGAATGATGTATGGCGGTGCCGAGATAAAAAGAGGCGTCCCCCCCGAATCCTGATATAGATTTTATTGGGGAGTAAACCCGGTCTACGTGACGGCTCATTACCCAGTTTCGGAGTGGACAGTTGAAGAGCGGTCATCCCCTAGCCATACGCACACACACGTACGCATGTACGCGTATGATCAGAAAAGAGCGGTAGGCACACGGGCAGCCATGTGTTACAGTCTCGTCCCGGGATCCCCTTTCGGTCAACCATTCGCATTATAAAACCATAAAACGCACCATTTTCGCGGCCACCGTCGTCCTTCATTCGTAGGCCATGTGTCCGGCACTCGTTTTTCAGAAAAATTGCCGCCGGCGAGAAGTCACCATCTCCCTTTCCGAGGCGCTTCGCGCCGCCATCGGATCCTCGTCCGTCTTCATGAGGTTCGGGGTCCAAATGGATAAAAATTGCTCCGCGAGTTCGCTGTTTCCCGTGGCTGGCGTACGAGTGTTACGGGAGTTTCAGCGATATTATTTTTTTTCTTTTACGCCCTGCGGTGTATCATCTTCCATTTATGCCGGGGCAGTTTATGCCACGTATAGATAAGGAAAGCGAAACAGCCGCTGATGTTTCCAGCGGACGTGTTGACGCAGAACAGGCACCGCCTTATATATGCCCGGTCTGGTTATTATCCTCGCAGCTGTGCTGAAATATTACGGCTCTCGAGGATCACGGGCGAAATTTTTAATCGGGCCGCGAATGAAAGCCTCTTATCTAAATTGACGAATCTCGTTAATCGTGTTTTTCGCCGTTACGTTTGCCACGTAATAACTCCTTGCGATACGTTATTTATGGCCCGCGGCAGGATGAGACTTAAACGATTTTATACGGATCGGGTTTAAATACGCAATGTAAAATTTAATTAAATCACGGCATTTACAAATAGGGATATTAATTTGTGCCATAATATACGAGAGAAAGAAACTGTCTCTGGAGAATTGAAGTACGTCAGGTATGATGGATGCAAGTCGAGGAATAATATCGATTTATGCGTATACAAATGTCTAAATAAGCGATCCCGGATAATGTAAGAATTTTCATTGGCCGAGCGAAGTCTCCCAAAAAAAATATCGAGTTATCTAATCCGACAATGTGTTTGCGGACTCCATTGTGGGGCGACGGACAAATTCGGCTTTGTCCCGGTGATCCCGCTGGTCTCGGCGGCGGGAATCAGATTCCCGAAAAAAAGAGGACAGACACCACCGAAAGAGGTTAATCCGCCCGCGTCTCTTATAGAGGCTGTTCCGGCTATAGGCAGCGCGAGGCCTGAATAGAATTAATATCTAATTGTTGGTGCGCGTGACGACGAAAGCGTTGTTGCCGCGATCTCTTTCGGCGATGGGCTCAAAGGCCACCCGGCCGAAGAATGGTAGCCTTAACTAACTATAGACTCCTTGGACGACATAATCTCTATCCTAACATGCGAGGCGAGTGTGTTCCTTGCCGCTAAGTACACATTCAAGCACGCCGTAGTCCTCCTCTCGCCCGCTCTCCTCTCGCGCTCATGCTCACGCGCGTGCATCGGTAACGGTGTCACGCGTGTGTAAATGCGTGGTGGGTGCACAACTCGTTCGTGTGTGCGTAAGGAAGAGGGAACATGCGCGACGGGGATACGCGGGCGAGAGAGCTCCGATCTTTATGAGTCACCGTCATTCGGATAAAAATACCGGGGCGCTTGTACAAACAGTTACCCTCCGGGTGTCTTTTCGAGCGACGCCGTGTCGCCCGGGACAGGTTCACACGACACTCGAGCGACCAGGTGGCCTCACCTGAAAGATCCGAGATTCCCCGAAAGAGAGCCGGTCCGATCTCGCTCTTCTCTCTTTAAACGGCCAGCCCCGGAGGATTAGGTAATTCGTCGTAACGCGAGCACGCGTTACGGTCTAATAATGCATTTCGAAATCGTGCCACGACCGTCGTCGTCATCGTCGTCCGTATCGATGTAGCGTTTAATGGAACTCCGATATACACACCTGGTGTGTTAAAGCGAGATAAATTGAAAGATGGATTGACCAACAGTGAGAGAGATAAAAGAGGGAGAGGGAGGGGGAGAAAATTCTAGGTGTGTGGATTGAAATGATTGCATCATCATTAATTGATATCAATTAGCAACATAACTTCATCTACCTGCTAATTATTTAACTTAAAAAAAATTGTTGCTCCCCTCGACTGCGCGGACTTTTTGTGAACTGGGCAATCTAGTAATATTACGATTTAGCAATACATTTCGAAATCATTACGATTGTCGACATGTTTGTTATGTTTTATAAGATTGCAGTTCGCAGGATATTACGGAAGCTAAATTCAGGGATAAATCTGGTTATGCAGGTGAATTACAAGGTTGTTAATTGATATTTACTAGCCGTCTCCTTCATCCGCTAGTTTTGTTTGAATGTAGTCGTTTTCCCAACACGCGGTTTTTCACTTTACATGTGCATTCGGGGATTAGCTGATTTCTCGCAAGGTGAGCGCATGAGTTAAATATAGAGCTTAGAGCGAATTAACCGGCTGCTTGTTGGTATTTATTAGCGACATAATTTTCACCGTCGCGCCGACTGAGCAATCCTATCCGATGGGCGTAAAACGGTTTTGAGGGAAACGTCAGGGCGGCGTTTGCCCGCTAACGATTTACGAAGCATTAACTAATTGCGACGACGCGCCGAGATCGCGTCACGGAGAAGTCGCGCCGCGCGCTCGACACTGTTCGCTTATCGCCATAGTTATTGTGGACGGTAAATTATCGTATAGAAGTACAGGTGTGCGCGGCGAGGCGGATTAAGGCGTGATTCGCGCGGCCGATATACGCGATATATCCGGGATATAAAGGTCGATTCACACTATACGGCACGGACCGTCACGTACCGGCAACGACACGTACCGGCACCGGCACGACAAAACTTTGAAACAACGCATGTTTCAAAGTTTTGTCGTGCCGGTGCCGGTACGTGTCGTTGCCGGTACGTGACGGTCCGTGCCGTATAGTGTGAATCGACCTTAATTCTGCGCGCGGCGCCGATGTGATTTTTGCCGCTCGGTCGTTCCGTAATCTCGCGTTTCGTTGCTATCGCGAGAGCGCGGGGGGGAACGGCGGATCTTACAATAAATCTCCCGAAACGAATCCTTCCGCGCGCGCGGCTTCCTGCGGTAGTCGATGCTGCGGGTCATTTGTCAAAGAGCGCGAGGAACTAAAAGGGTACAAGCGACGCCGAGAGATCATAAACTCGGCCGCGTACCGTTACGAGTCTCTTATTCCGGTAAAACGCGTGTATAATAAATAATAACAGTCGGAATTCCGATCTACGGGATCTACCGGCGGGGTCTCTCTATCGGGGAGATACGAGCGCGTAGAGCGAGGGTTTCGCGCGACACAGAGAGGCCAGGTAGATACGCCATAAATACGCGACGCGACAATGGCCGTCGTTTGACGGCGATACTAATGATCGGCCCTCGAGAGCGATAAACCGATACAAAGGCGACGGAAAATCGGTGAAATTGAGCAGAACGGATATACCGCCGTGGGCCTTTGAAACGCCAGTTTCCGGTCGGCTAGACATGCTCGCCCGACTCCCGACTTTAATGATGGGAAATGACGGTTTATGAACCGACGACGGGAATTTGATTTATCTCACGTGCGCGATTCGCGCAGCATCCCTCCCGAAAGATCCGGCACTCGCCCCGATGTTTGTACTTTCGGTGAAAAGGTGTTGCCACCCGTGCTCGCTGATTCGAATCGAGTCGATGTCTGACGACGTTTTGAATATCGATCACGGCGCGCTGCGCCCTTCGTCCGCGCTGCGAAGTTTTGACAGACGAACGATGCCTGTCACGAGCCTCGCAAAATAAACGACGTCACTGTTCAGACGAGTGTTACGCGCATGTCGTACGATAATGTATTTTCGAATGAGCGTATACGTTGGCCACTGAACCGGCCAAATATATCAAATTAACCGTCCATCGGCGACATCTGCGACCGATTTCGCGGCGAAATGTGTAATTATACGCGTCGGGATACGCGGGGAAAAAAAGCTGCTTATCGCGCTTGGCAATAAATTTGATTTGCGTCCATGATTAAGGGCGATTATTATTTTATTGCGCCGAAAATGGACGCAAATGTTACGCGCAACCCTCTAGGACCGCTACGATTTCGGGCTGCAAAGAGCGACGACGATTCCGTGATGCAGGCTAATAAAGTTGCACCGGCTAATTTCTGTAGAACCCTACGGGAGGAATCGACCGGCTCGATGCAAGGGGGATCGTCGTACTACGAAACCACCTACGGCGAAGGAAATACGCTTTTAGGCCCACGAGGGCGTTTAGATTCCAATCTAATAAATACTTCCTTGCAGACCTTTCGGGGGTGAAAACTCAATGAGTTAACGTTTCCGGCGTGAGAAAGAAGAGCTTCCTTTTTTTCGTGAGCGTTCGCTCGTTCACCTGCCGAATGTCACGTGTACGAAACGTCAGGAAAAATATTATAATCGATTTTGAAAATATATGATATTTGATTACTCATGCATTCATTTAATACTTCCGTTTTATTACCACTTGCTAAAAAAAACATCATACTTTTTTCTCAGCGAATAGTAATAAAGCGGAGATATTAAACGAACATGATTCATGGACGTATTTATAACGTTTTATTAGATTGCAGCTCTCGCACGCAAGATACTATAGAGCAGGGTTTCTCAAACTATGATATGCGGAAGCCTTCCAGGTGGTACACGAACTACATAGAGTCTATGTAATTCGTTGAATATTTTTTGTAATATTTATTGTGTGCAATAAATCAATTAAGTCCATAGTATATTTTCTTTGCATGTTCTAACATTGCTTAAAGGCTAATCTACAATGTGCTCTTTGCTTCCTGTTTCTTGCTCTTTGCCTCTTGCTTCTTGCTTTTCCACACATTGTTTTACCGACAATCGTGTTTCTTGTCTCTTTCGAAGTTCGTCAACTTTTATCTTGGATGACAGAACAAACAAACATCGCATTACGCGACATAACCAAAAATTGACAAAATGCAAAAAGCAAGATACAGGAAGCAAAGAGCACATTGTAGATTAGCCTCAAGTGTAGCATACGCATGCTGCAGTGTACTGCAGTATTCATCTTAATTTTAATTGGTGGTACGTGACTGTTCGTGTAGATTTTTGAGTAGTACGCGAAAAATAAAGTTTGAGAACCCCTGCTATAGAGGATAAATTAAGGGATAAATCTAGTTATATGGATGAATTACAAACTCCTTAATCAATATTTGCTAGCAGTACACCTTCGTATTTGATAGGTTCGACGTATCTAGCGAATCGAATTTTAATCATCGGGAAAATTATTTTTACCTTTATAAAATCGCTGCGTTTATTATATTCGATTAATTAATATTTAACGCCCTAATAATCGGCTTTGTTTGCCGTGTCTGATCGGACGAAAGAGAAAAGGGGGCTTTAACGGGGCCTCTAAATGACAAAGAGACAGAGATTTACGGGCAATCGACGAATGGCGCCGGCGATCGATCCACCGGAGGATCGATGCGCTCGCGACGGGCCATTATTATCGCGGCCAAATATACGCGAGCTTCTCCATCACTCCTCCCCCGTGCTTTTATTTTATTATTCCTGCCCCGTCGCGTGGACGTATCGCGGCAGGGGCACCCACACATATCCACGGTCGCCATAACTCACCGCGGAAACCCGCGGCAACCCGTTCTCCCGTCCGTCGTGACGCAGTTTCGCAACGCGCGGACTCCGTTTTCCATCCGTCACTTACTGTATACTTATCGCCGATCGCGGCCGCGATACGATATAATTCCACCGGCGATTTTGCGTGCGATCCCGCGGCATTCGTGCATACAGAACGTCTTACATCGTCTACGGATTATCTTGGAATCAATCTCTTCTCTCTCGGACATTTCTTTTATAATTTATTTTAATTCGGCTTTCGGAATACGTGTAATTAGCTCTCGATTTTTTTTCACTCAAGATTTACAGTTTTATTTATTTTATTGTTAGCGCAATAGAGTTTATTATTATAACTATAAAGGCGACTTGATCAAGCGTACACAGAATGCTTCATGTTTCGTAAATAGATAAAGAGTAGCTTGGGAAATCTGACACACCCTACACGCGCGTGTGTTACTGTCACGGTTTTCGTTGGTCACTTTTCTGCGGGTAGTCACGGTGCGTTGCTGAGTCAAACTGCCTGGACACGTGCAACTTATTGTTTCCTTGCGGCCTTTGCGATACCGCCCATAGAAACCTGATTTGTCCCTTTACTTGCTCACACACGAAGTATTATCTCTTGACAGCAAAACTTGAATTGTTGAAACTGATAAATCTGATCAAGAGGCCTTGACGGCAATCTGTTTTAAATTTTTTAAAAGACGGGAACTTGATTCAAATTAATCAAAGGATACCTACCTGTCGGACGCTAAATTTGCGAAATATATCTTGCGTACCTGATCCACCGTCGTTATTGCGCGGGAAAATTAGTTGCGAGCAAAGCAGCATATAATTGCGCTTTTACATAGAAAGGATGTTGTGCGAAAGCGCGGAAGAGAAGCCAAGTCTACGATGCACACGTACAACATGATAATTGTGCGCTGGATGTTTTGATTGCGCTATTACGCGTGTACAGGGGTACTTATATTTCATAAGAACGTGCGTCTGAAAACGCGACGTGACAGCTTACCATTACGAAACCCTGCAACAGCGTAGTATAAACGAGTACAGTGTTCAGCATTAATCTAACGGTATTTCATTCAAAATGGTTTGAACGTGTCGATTAGAGCATTTATACATTTTCATGAAAGAACTACAGTATAAATACTATATTAATGGTATTTAATATTCAACATGGTATAATTATCGCATACAATATATGGCTTTCGTTATTTTATTTTTTTATTTACACTGAAAAAAATTCTTGGTAAACTTGTGAGATGCATTTAGTAATACTTTCTTTTGAAGTATTTGATTATTATTGCCGATTATAATAATAATAACAACAAAACATTTTGTAATAATTATAAAAGAGCAAATTTTGTTTAGTTGAGCCAACTAAATTATGTAATACTTATTATACGTTTAGTTGAAACCTATTTCACCAAGGTGCTTGGTAACATTAACCAAGCCTCGATTTTTATAACCAAGCCTTTCTTTCAGTGTAGAGAAATATTGTATATGCATCTCTATTACTTCTTGTTTGTTAATCGCTGCACTCAAAGTTATTATTATTACTAAATATTAATTATGTTATTATACTAAATATGTTATTATTATTATTATTAAATATCACGCATTTTTCTACGATCCGAATCGCAAATAGCGCGGTATGTATTAACAAGTGTCGCGTATCCACTCGCGATTTCTCCTCCCGCGTTTCGCCGCATTAATTACGCGGAAGCCGTTTTGTGTCACTGATACTAACGACTCCTTCCCTTTGTGCTCGCGCGGCAGCCGACTGATGTCGACCCGAAAACGCATTGAACGCCCGCGCCATCGGCCACCCTCGCTTCTCGCTCGCACGAAAAATCGCTCCAGCAGCCGAGTCCGGAAATTGCGTTTTGTAATGCTTCTGGCTACGGCGTTCCCCTTGTCCCTGCCTGGTCACCGATCTCGAGAGTGAAAAATATAAAAAGAGCGGAGCGCGCGGAGGGCACGACACCGGGCGGTCGGTCCTTTGTACACGCTGTGTCGCGACCAGTGAAACAATACGCGCTTTCAGTATAAATATGTTCCGCGCATCACAATAACCGTCGTACTGCGGGACGAGTAACTTTCGTCCGGATAGCACGGGCGGGCAGGAACGCGCGTAAGGTCAAAAGATGACCGTCCCCTCGATCGTCCGTCCGTCGGCGCCCCCTCGTCGCTTCGCTATAAAGCAGTCACGTGTCTGCCAACCGCCTATCCCCCCCTCCCCACGTCTACATATGAGGGTACCCCCCATTCGCCACGTCGTGAATAGGCTCTATGGTGTTTCGGAACAGAGATGCTCTCACGATGGGGTCCTGCTGACTGCCCCGATGGCGTGACGCGGTGGTGTGACCGGCAACCACCGCTCACTCATTAACGAGTAATGCCGATTCCGCAGCACGCCTACCTGCGAGCTGTGCGTCATACCTTCCCTTAATTTATTAAAATCACGTGTGGGAGAAACGTCTGCGCGCGCTCGCGTCCTTCCGACGGGAGAGTCAGCGCCCTTATCGTCATCGAGCTATTTCCGGAGATCGCATCTCGTTAAACCCCTCCGCTCGTGTGTCTCTACGTTCGCCCGCCCTCGTCAGCGTTTACATGCTGAGCCTGAGTTTCCGTTATGTTCGTAACAATTCTGCAAGTCATACTTTAAGCTCACAATCAGTATCATATCTTGCTTTCAAAATGCTTTAAATTTTGATTGAATTTCTAATATGAAATCTTGATTTTTGGATATTAATCGACGCTATGTATTTCAGATGTAACTTGACACTTATTTTACGGAATTAATAATATTCTTCATTAATTATTCAGTTTAATGTGTCATTCTAAGCTAGGGTTGCCAGACGTCCTCCAATCGGGAGGACAGTCCTCCCCCATTCACCAAAATTTTGTCTGTCCTCCGGAGGACGCTATTTGTGGCTATTTGTCCTCCTATTTCGACTTCGGCAAATGTTCCCCTCTTTTTTTGCTCGTCGAACGGTGCTATGCTATTTGAAAATGTAGGGCGCGCCGCGCGTTACAGCGGATATTAGTATGCGATTAGCAGATAGTAGATGGCGATAGCTGATCGGTAACAAGCTTTAGTTGAGGTTTGTACACTACAAACATATTATGAAACAGTATCAGCGTCGACAGAATTTAAAACTTGCTCGAGTACTGCGAGTCAATGGCCGCGTTCAGCAGAAAAAGCAGCTTTGCAACTGTTGTAAGATTCTTTAATATGATTTTTTTGCCCTTGGTTCCTTCTGGATCTAAGTGTATAATCCAATTATATTAAAGAATTTTACAACAGTTGCAAAGCTGCTTTTTCTGCTGAACGCAGCCAATGACATCTAATTTTGAAAAGTGTTGATTTTAAATTTTCAAATATTTTCAAGATTATTTCGTATGTTTTTTCAGTGCCGGGAACTTCGGCAAATTCAGAAAGAGTTTTCAGTATAATGAATGCGAAGTGGAATGATGAGCGAAATAAATGTTCAGTTTCGTTAATAAAAAGTGAACTAATGATTTATTTAAATTTTTTCGAAAATTGCTTAGATTTTGCTAGAAAAATAAAAAACAATCCCGAAGTCTTGAAAGCTGCACGAAGCAATAAATATGTGCAATAATTCGTGCACCTGAATATGTGCAAGTATTCGTGTACCTGAAATAACGAATAATATATTTACATAAAAATAATATTTAATATATGTTCAAATAATACATATTCGAATAATATATGTTCAAAATATATGCATCTTATGGTTGGAACGTATAAAAATTTTTTTTCATATACCTATTCAATCTCTTTTTTTTTGCTCGTCAAAATTTTGAGGCGTCCTCCGTTTCAAGCATTCAAATCTGGCAACCCAATATTCTAAGCTGACGTTTCATTATATTTTCTTTTCAATCACCATTTAGCATTCGATAAATTCCTGAAATTTATCATACTTTGTGACGTCGACTTTTCAAAAAAGAAAAAAAGATTATACCTGCACGGCGAGCGAATAAACGACCACAGGATGTGTTCGTATAGCGCTTAACTCTGGTACAACGGGCGACGGTAGTCGACCACGCGTTAATCCCCGTTCATTTTTCATTTTCCTGCGAGTCGCGCGGCGCTAACGTCCGAGAGGGGATACGATGAATGGATCCATCCCGGCGTTAATGAGAGGAGAACAAGCGGCGTCTATTCAGGACTGCGGTGCCATAATACAGCCAGGTAAACGGTCGACCGGGGCCTCGTTTCGTACCTTCAAGGTAGATACTATCGAGCGAGAAGGGACATGGAAAGCCTTTCCATCGGAGTAGGTCGAAAATGGCGCTTGTTTAATGCGCTCCACGGGATGCACTTGGTTGCACTCAGCCAACACACGTACGAGACACATTCGCGTGTGCGTAACGCGCAAATGGGCATGCCTGTGCAAACGTCGGGAGGGTGAGCGCAGTGATATAAACACGAGCGGGATTTTTCTATGGCTGGTTCGGTGGCACGAAAAAGGGAGTTATGCCCGATAAGCATCGCGGCTCCCGGGGCTGCTCCGCTCGTTTATCACGTTTTTATCGTCGGGGCGTGATTACCTGGGCGCACTAGAGACGTTAATTTGCATTTCCTGGCCTCATACGACGCGCGGAGTCGCGATCAGTACGGCCGGACGCAGCGAATACTCGGCGCAGTAAACGGGATCGAAAGAAGCAAAGACCGGTCTTCGCGTGTCTACTTTGTTTTACGATTCTCGAGAAAAAGACGAGCGCGCGACGCGACGTCTCTCGAAGCGCCGCACCGATGTTTTTATGCGTTCCGCTTGTCTCCAATATTGTTATTAATACCGAGACAAGTATCAGTAATTAAAATTTTAAGACCCGCAATTATTTTTATCTGCCGTCTCGTATCACGAACACGCTACCGTGTATACGCTACCCTAACGAAGGTTATATTTCGCGACTAGTACGTTTTTTAGACTTAGACAGATTTTATTGCGGATGCAAATTAATTTATCGCTCAATTACCCCTCTCAGTGCATTTCCCTATTAGCGCGATATGACTTCGTCTTCATAAACGTATCAACGCAGAGATTAGTGCGTAAAAGCCTCGGCGTAAAATTATAAAACCGTGCTGCTACTGCTGTGCGTTTATTCGCAGTTGAACTATAACTGTGAAAGCATATTTTAACGAGTGTTTCTAGCTGGAATTGTGATGAATCATTTTCATCGCTCTCTTATCTCTATATATTTAAAGGACTATGAGCTCTACTATATCTATTTTGGGGGTATAGTATCTTTGATGGGGATGGAAGTGGAAGTATGGAAGTGGAGTGTGAATGTCTTCCCCAAAAATACCATCCACGGTTGGTTGTGAGTAGGTTGGTGACTCCACTATGTGTGCCAACGTCTGGTCCCGATGTCTGGCCATTAGATGTTCTTGCCAAATTTGTTTATATGTTGTTATCCGTGCGACCAAGTACTATCGCGAAAAAGCGCGCTCGCAGCAACAAACGTGGTGCCGGGCTGCCGCTTTATAGGAGCATACACGGCCCCCACACTATATTAGATTATTAATTTTAAATTTATCAAAATTTTATTTATCTTGATGTCAACGACGAGGAACGTCGAACGATTCATTCTCCAGGACGATTCATAGCGTAAACTTAAAATCCGTGAATCAGAAAAGAAAAGCAAAGCGGAGTCATCGGTTCTCGCGCGACAAGGCGCGACCAACCAATCGCATTATCGACGTCGAAGCGCCAGTTTAAGGAAATCGCTAGCGATTTCTCTCGACTCTGGACGCAACGGCAGATACACAGCACGTGCGAGCGTATCTCGCGGGGTCGATTTCGTTCCGTACGACTGCTTGAAAAATGCTCGAAGCGAATCCCTCTTGTTCTTGGCCTTTCTGCCGACGTGAAAAATTGACGCACGAAAATTCTGACGCGCCGCGATTTGTCAAATTCCCCGCTTCTCCGGACCCCGACCCGGTGGACAACGCTCCTCTTCGATCCTTTTCCCTTCATCTTTTTCTTTTCTCCCGATATCAATATCATCAACATTCGCATAAAGACGGATATGCGGACAGAGAGAAAGGAACGGTTACACGGCGGGGTTTTGGGTTTCAAAATGATTGGGGTGAAATTGGGGTAAGCCGATACCGCTTGGCTACCCCCGGCGGCGGGCTCTTCTCAAGGGTGATGCGCGCTGGTATACACTGGTCAATTTGAGCCCCACATGTCACTCGGAAGAAAGGAATCTGGAAAATCGTGCCCGGAATCTCCCGTCTGTTTATAATGATTCCAAGTGAAGAGATCCGTGTGTTCCTTCCTTTCAGTAGCGTACCTTATTTATTGGACACATATAACTGGATATACCCAAATCTTTTCATGACGCTCTATAGGATCTCTTTTTAGGTTTGCATATATAACGTAGAGTATTGACGTTGATATAATATAAACAGGTAATGATTTACACGTCTCTTAAAAATATTTAATCCCATTAACTTCTAATGATTCATTATTTTGCGTGGCTATCACACATAACTCTTGAATCTTGATTTCGCTACGTTTGGTTTCGAGTTTCACCTGGGAACGATCCCCCTTTCGATCCCCTTTTTCCTCTCTACAGCTGGATTCTCCATCTCCAGAAAATGAAGATAGACAGCGTCCACGTGTCGGACGTTGGTTCCATTCATTCCATTTGTCTCGCGATGATCATCGTTTCCATCGTGCGTGCTTCATGTATATTTGTGTTGAAAACCCTATTGACAGCCGGCTCCGCAAATTGACGAGCGTCAATTAGTCGTGACCGGTCTCGTGGTCTCGCTAAGACACGTCGGCAGGACTCGTCTCACGGTACTTAGGATTGTTCCAGGAGTGGCTTATCGCAGGCCGATTGTTGTCGGCCAGTCTCTCGTGATTGCCAAACAACGGTTCAGGCTGACCGTGTATTGTCAGTCGCAGAGAGCATTAGCTCTTCCTGCTCTATGGGAACTGACCAGTGGTCAGTTCGGCTTTAGACGTGATCCGTTAGTAACAACCGTATCAAATACGGATGTCAGTCATCTTTGTCACCTCTGTCATCGTTTACTTTTATTTGCGATAGTTTCTCCGCATTCTAGAAAGGTACGAGGGACGAGATCGTTGTCGAAGGGTTTGGCTTTTACGCTTGTCGAGCACAATCAAGATTTTAACGAGGGTGCTAAGCGGTGTATGCCATTTGCACGATTGAACGCAGTTCCAGTTCGGCTCTATTTACAGTAGTTTGGGGTGTACTCGACAAACAGAGACGAATATTCGCGAAAGGCAGCAGTCCAGCGGGCAGAGTGCGATTTTTGTCAACGTCCATTTTTCGTGGATTCTATTTGCAAAATCCCCGGTCGGAAACGGCCAGCCAGCCGATTGTCTGTCAGACTAGTAGACTAGTCATCCCGGATTGTGCGACATAATAACGAATATCTGGATAATGGAGACCGGGGTCTTTTGACTCACGCAGGCGAATGCCCGTCGGCCCAGGATGAAGGCGAAACTCAATTCCCCGATATCTGAATACCAGCCAATTACGTGTGATGTATGAAGGGTGCGTGTCATATGTATATTTTCGTCATTTTCTCCGGGCATGAATTTGAATGTCATCTCCGTCTCCCGCTCATTCTTCTCAATTTATTCCGGCGCGACACCGCGAGCATCCTGCGACTCGCGGGATGATTTGCATTTTCGGAAAAAAGAACCGCGCGCGCTTTTGCAAGTCAGATGGCCGATATCACACGTGCGGCGTCGTGATAAATCGTTCTTCCTTCATCCTTTCAATCGTTCGCACGTCATGATCGCATAACGGTTTTGAAATTGATATCATCGGGGATGAATGTAACGATTTTCTCGATGTGCTCACTCGGTCTTCAGACGTATTCGTAATTTGTCATTTGCACATTGCGTTGTGATAGTCTGCTTTTGCCGTGCTTATATTTATATTTTCACATTAACACTTTTAAAATGGACTTAAATTACGTCAGTAAAAGTAACTCCATACCGCAATATACACAAGAATTCATATTGTATGTATATATAAAAATAATTTATAAATTTATAATTATATAAATTTCTCTTCCTCTTTTTTTTTCTTTCATTAAAAACGAACAATTAAGACAGAATATATCAAATATTAAACAAACTGACACTCTGCTTTACTGTGCAAGATGGCCAGAAAATGTGCGATCGCTCTCATGTGTGAAAGGAAAAAATCACGCAGCGCGGGTTTATTTACACATTTCAGCAGGATATTAATACAGAAAGAGAATATCAACGATGCACGTTGGTGGACAAAGTCAGAAACGCGCGGCATACGCCGATGCTGTCGAGCTGTGGCTTGTATTTGCACAGGAAAATTAAAGCTCTGTTTACGGACCGTGTATGTCCTCGGTTGTTGAAAAGATCGGACGAGCTCGTAGCCGTAGGCATGGTTACGTTACCATTCTGCGATATTCATAGAGAATATCGCACGCGCGCGGAGTCATACAGTCCGCAAACGTCTATAACATATTCCGTGTGATCAATCCCCTTTTGATCTGCCTTCGGTCACCGGCCAGTAATTGCTCTAAAACGCACGCCAGTCGTCGAATTTTAGTTTGTCATTTTCCCTCCGGTCACTCCATACATTTCCCGTGACTCACCATTCGTTTAATGATTAACGAGCGCGCATAGTTTCCTTTTGCTTCATCCTCCCGTATCGTACGCGTATTCCTTCCAAACAATCGTTTCTTTTTTATATCCGGTATAAGATTAATCAGTCGTGAAACGAGAAGCAAAACTTTTTAGAATCGCGGCGTATAAATCACGCAATGTTAAGTACAGCGAATCATCAAAAGCGGATCCTCATCGGGATGGGATATTTCTCTAAAAGAACGAGATCCCCTTGGGACTTCGTCTTTATGTCGTCTGAGATTTTTATAGGTATATAATGTTTCCAAGGCGGTTCATGACGTTCCATTGAAAACGGCTCCTTTGATCTCTCGAGGTAGACTTTATTGAATAGCGGAGCGCGATTGGTAAATTTCAATCATACCTTATTTTGTCAATATTAAGGAAAATTTGCAATTACATGGATTAGGGATGCCACATACACAGGGGCATACTGAGTTGAATTAAATTATCAGAGAAATATTAGCATGTATGAGATATTTTTTTTAACGCTGTATAAAAACGCGTAACATGGTTGGCTTCTCAATTTTTTGTGTCTATTCATAAATTTTCTTCCCATATTCATTTGTACTGCTGCTTGTGCAGTAAATCTAAAAAGATTAAGACGGAGGAAAGCGCACACAACTGTTATTATGATCGCCGTTGGATAGTTACGACCAATAGTTTCGTGCCAAGGGGTTGTAAGAAACCTGCTGTTAGCATTCTCTTGTCTCCCTTTTTATCTTAACCGACAACAGAAACATTTTCTTCAGTTCTTTGTCATGTCAGGTGTGCGCTTTTTCCCTAGACCGTGTAACTGATACAAGCGCGAGGCTTCATATCGCTCAGGGGTTGTAAATTATTTCTTTTTTACGCCTTCCAGCGGCGCCGCGACGCATTTGACGGAGTAACGCCGAGCACGCATAAGAGTGCTGGTAGTTTTAGTGATAGAGTGTGCCGTCGAGACACGATTATACTAATGCGTTGATAACACGACATGAATAAATCCCACGTCGCGGACAAGAGTTAATCAAGTCAACAAAAAACGATATTTGCATTCTCGCCAATTATTAATCCGTCGTGTCATTTTACATATTCATACGTTATTACGCAATGTAATTATCCTGCTACTATGTATTATTATTATTAACAATATTAATATTATCTGTGTGTATTACTAATGCGTAGTGATTAATAATCGCGACTCTGAGTTTTAAGCGGAATTGGTATTGCGTAAGCATAATACGTTAGACGTAAGCTTGTCAGTGCTAGAGAGAATTAATAGATCTCGCGAAACAGAGACAGGCGACATTCAGAAGACGTCCCTAGCACCGGTCGTTGCCCCTTATCTTCTTTCAACTCGCACGACGTCGACAGGAATGTACTCGCGATTTACATGCGAATTGTACCACCCTTTCCGGACGGCGGAAGGTAGCGGAAAGGGGTGGTAAGTGACACGACGGCCCGGACATCGCCATTACGACTAGCCAAGCCGCCCTTCGCTATTTACCCCCGTAGTTTAAGCTACCCCATAAAGATTCAGATAGCGCTGGAAAAGGCGCACCCTATACAACGTGGTATTTTGCAACGAAGCTTAGCACCCGTGGTTGAATGCTAACTGCCATACGACAGGTTAGACGAAAAAAAAGTTCTCGCCCCCTTGCCCCCTTGTATCCCTCGTTTCAACGTTCGCGACGACGAGGGTGACATTTTGTCGCAAGATTCCCTTTCATTGGCCGACCTAATCTACCAGTTGTTTCTCTCCATCACGCGGAGTGGTATTGCGAAGAGTTTTAACTAATGTAAAACCGTCAGGTGCATAATGGACTTCGTTGTAAGCACGTTTCCGCACCTTGTATTAGTGCCGATTAGATAAACATCAATTTTTGCAGAAACGAAGTGTAAATACGGGGTAATAAAATTAATAGCGCAGGGAAAACTACCCGCTCGCGATCTTCCAGGTTGTTATTTCGGAACAAGTAGGTACGACAAAACACAGGGTATGGACGGCACACCGTATATTCGTCGCGAGTAGGTATTTTACTGCCGTCCTAAAATAAGAGAACAAACGATGACATTGCATGTATCGACTCATTTCGACTCTTATTTCAAGGAACACTCGCCTTTCGCATCGGTTATTCGTTCTAATCACGAAGCGGTTTACTCCTTGCTTACCAGTAAAAGAATAAAATTACCAAAGTCGAAACAGAGTGTATTTGCTACTCATTGTCAGTCTTTTCCATTTTTTTCTCTCTTTCTCTTTTTATTTTCTACTCACTTCTCGCTTTTCGCGATTAATTACCGGAGCATTCTGGATGCGTGCGAGCGCGCGCGACAGGTTGTCGACGTGCGAGAACGTTGTAAAGGATCTCGGCTGTTCCACCCCCGGGGGGGCAGTCGTGTCTGACATTCTGCTGATGTCGGAATTTCCGCGACAGCATTTTTAATCACGCGAGCATTTTAGCGACGCGATGCCCGGACGCTCTAATATAGGAGCAATGCGGTTATGCATAGTGATGAGAGTGTACAGGCGGGTCGGGCCGAGTGACAGTAAGCGTGAAATGCTTCGGCTAAAAACTCCATCTGTAGGCAAATTGTTTAATTACTTACGATATTGCCAGGGGGCTGCGGTGGCGGCTCGGAAATTCGGTGCGGACCGATGAAACGGCGGGATAAGGGGGTGGTTTTAACGAAGAAGCGAGAGAGGCACGGAGAACGATGAGAAAGTGAACGAAAGGGTGGTAACGGGGAAAGAGAATACACAGACTTCCGTTCGCACAGAGCAAGTCGATTTTAATCTATGCGGCCAGCGAGCTCGGGCTTCGTTAATTTCCCAGAACTGTCGGCCTCGTTAAAGAAATTTAATTGCGCCAAGTGCGATTGATTAAACTGTGGAATCGCTTCGATGGAGATTGAAAAGAAGCCAGCCGCGATGTAGCAGCCACTGCTCGGTTTCCTCCAACTTTTCCGAATATTGCGTCGTTTTCTCGTTAGGCGGAGAACGAGTCGCGTTAAAATCCGGAAAATGGATTAACTCTAACGTTTGCAGAGCTAGAGAGAGGCAAAGTTTTCTGAGGTACCTTTTTTAAGGCACTTCATTTTATCGCGTATAGTGCATTATTGACTTTTGTGATGTAAAATTACGCCGCGTTAACAAAAAACGGCCGCTTCATCAATTTCGCCGTTTTCTTTCTTTTCTTTTCCTGTTATCATCGTGTTTAACGAGCGGCTCTTACGTTACACGCGAAACGCTCTGATGCGTTTAACGTGAAAAGAGGAAACTGTAGCGTGAAACGCGAGTGGACCGCATTTTGCGTGCACCCTCCTTTAATGGAAAACATCGAATTTTTCCCTGTAAACACTGAGCATCCATCGCGAAACTCCATGCATCCCTGAGAGACTATCAATATGCCAGGGTGATTGCTCTCTATTCGCGTATCACTCGCCGGTCGATTCTGTATAAACGCGCCGCGTCATATTTTGCATGCGCAACCGCTCACTCAAAATTGAATAAAATCCATTAAAGTCCCTCGCGAGGATATTTTCCAGCGGCGGTAAACGATGTTCACGCGAAATTATTTTGGCGCAATAACAATAATGTTCTCCAAAATATAATATTAAGAAAAATCTAAAGTTCTTTTTCACTTTTCGGACTCACGGCCGTGTTTCGTTCGAATCACAAAATTTTGAAAGCGGCAATCTTGTGATTTATTATCTCTTTACATCTCAAGAGATAGTCCATTTTAAGAGATCCAAGATGCATTTCTTTGTAGGAGGAGCGGCGGATCTGTGTATTAAATTATGTGAATATAACCCATCGCTATATCCCAGACAGAAGGCAATATCAACAAAGACCGGGACAGCATCACTCGCTGTGGATAACCACAGACACGGCGTAGTCTTTTGTCGGAAGCGACGCCGCGGAAGCTACTAACAATAGACTCCATGGAGTCTCCATGGCCCGTCGATTATGATTATGAATAGCCGCCGTGGCCTCCCCCGTCGTAATTGTTAATTAGCCCCGGCATTTCCAAACTCCGCGGGAATCCATTCAGTTCAATGTTCTCGGGGGCACGCGGTAGTTTCTGATTCGACGATGTACGGGCGAGAGCTAGCTGGCTGGCTCTCGAAGTTACCTCGTGATTTAACATGAGAGCCACCCTTGTTTGCGCAAGTATTCAGTGCTCCGTCTCTCTCGCTACGGAAGTTGGATTACCCTTCGCGTGATAGAATACCGTATCTACCAGAAATGTTTACGTAGAAACGCGCAAGGTACATCGACCGCAAAGTGTATTAAATACTCGAATTTCAAATGTACAATTAATTTATCTTGATACATAATTAGAATGCGTCATCGGAGCGTAAGCGTAGATTGGATGCTCTATAAATTGGTGGACTCTCGAAAGTTTGTCGGAATTTCTTTTCTCTTTCCCGGCAACAGGATGCTCATTACGCAGGTTAGAAAGGTCCGATGAAACGGTAATTGTTTTTAATCACTTGGTGAGTGGAAGTTCGCTGAAAGGGGTGAGAGTCGATGGCGGTTAGCCGGAAACCATCCCTCGTACCCTCTTTCACTTAACGTCGCGGCGCTTTTCTACCCTTCTCCGGGACATTATAACAGGGAAAATACACGAGCAAAATAAATAAATGCATAATAAATCAATTAATATCCACTTAACTATTAATTATGCTTCCGCTGTGCTTCCATCAATTTACTATGTCCGTTCGACTGCATTATCCTCTCTAGAATTCTCATTGTTTTTATTTCTGGCGGAATCGCGCGTTGTTTGATCAGAGTCCATTCGTAAAATGACATGCGATGAGTACGTTTCGGTTTACTTCGGTAGTCGATCATCTCGACAGATTACGACACGTGCCGACGTAATATCGTACGCGCGCTCGCGAGCGTAATCTTGCGGTGCGTTTGTTATTCCACGGGACGGTCTCGATTTCTTCTCGTAATCGTGTCCAAACAATACTGTTTGCGTAGGAGTCGACGCGTGCGTCCGACAGCGGTAATAGACGGACGCGTACACGCATGTAACTACCGTGCGCGTGTTTACATTAATTTCTCGTAAGTGCGGGACAGCAACGCTCGGCAGCGCGCGGCCGCATTCGTCTAATGCGACACGAAAGCGCATAATTTGCATTGCGTCACGGCACCGCAATACACATCGGTAATCATTGTATTTATTCCTGTATTACGCGCCGGCCGCGTTTGACCGGCGCGGTCACCAGTTTACGGCACGTACAACGCGCGGCGTACAACGGCCGGAGAGATTACGCTGTAACTGGCCTTTACAACGCGCGGAATAATCGAACAGTGCAAATGTTGCGCCGATAAATTAACGCCGCCGTCTTCATTCAATGGAATTGCGCAGCTGGAAAATGGATTCCTACAACACAATACCGCCGACGGCTGCCGCGAAAAGCGTTTATCTGCGATTAAATCGTGCAACCCGATTACTCCTGAAATTGAAATTCGTCGAATTAAATAAGACATTTGCCATTTTCTCCACAGTATATATATAGTTGCACAGCAATTGCAGATATTTTTAATCAATTTATTATTGTTATAAAGTAGAATTTACTCGCGAATTTTGAAAGCAATAATAATAATAAATTGCAGTGTACCGCATCTAAATAAAAAGATGTTGCTGGTACGTTTTAAAAATAAATCAATTTGCCGCAATAATACTGCTTTTTTTTTAAGTACGTACTATCTCGAGGAATGTCAGTAAGGTGATCGTAATCGCCGCTATTTCACCGTGCAGACATCTCGTTAGTCCTTATTGAGAGAATTGATGGAACGGAAATCGGTGCAAGAAACCTCGATCTCATCGTCAGAGTCGATAAAGTCGAACACAGCGTGTTGTAACGCGAGAAGCACGACAGGAGCGGATAGGTGGAGGGGGCAGGAGGGGGTCAGGGTGTACGGCAACGCGGTAATATACGTTAGCGAAACTGACAAACAAGGCTCGTAACGGGTTTTACGCGCGAGGCAATTATCAGAGTTGTCAGGCAGTCGGTTTAACGCCTCCATTTATGTGCGTATAAACGCGAACGGGAGTCGAACCCGCGAGCCCAATGAAATGTAAAGCCCAGGATGCATTAATCCCCAAGTCGCGGCCGCACCGCAACGTTCGCGCCGTTACAAAATACCATTTTACACCACTCCGCCAAAATTTACTCCACCCATCGGGCTTGTTTAATCCGAATCATACCGTTTAACGGTGCGATCCGCGCTGGTGTCAAACGTATCCATCGCCGGTCGACGATTTACAGGGTGGTGTATCGCGTACGCATATATACGTACACGTGTTTCGTCTATTTCGTGGTCCGTTGTACTTTCACTGGCCGATATGAATTTCTGATGGACGAAGTGCTCGCGATAATATAAATATCCCCATTCCCGTTCGCACGGTCAACAGTTATTTCAAGCTAAATCAGGTTACATCATAATTTTCTCCCTGCATTCCACATTTTGTGATCAACGCGCAAAGCATTAATCGCGTATGACGCCTGTCGAGTTTTCATTAGCCGAGGTAATTTTTCCATCATTGAATAATCGCAATATTACGTTAGGGCGATTTTATACAAGGCAAATATGCGAGTATCATTTTGGATTGCAGTGATACGATAAATGCAATTTCGTTGACCCAATAATTTTCTGGTGTAATATCTCGTGTTACTTCTATCTATTGTTTCATCTGGAAATGATATTCTATATTTATCAACGTTATTTACTTTTTGTTAAATGTACGGGATAACTGTATGCGTCGCTGTAATTAATTAATTTCCCGCTATTTCCTTCGCCAGAGACGCTTCGTGGGGCGTGATACGACTTCCGTTGAGAGCCGATGAGTCAAACGATATCTCGATTCTGTCCGACACGCTATCCGACCATTAGATCTATCGGCGCAAGGAAACGGCGCTTTTGAGAAAACCCGCAAGGGGATGAAAGACTCGATCGACGTGGAGTCGAACTCCGATCTAATGGAACACCATGCGCGACCTAACGCACGGCCTAAAGAATATCTAATTATCTAACACGTGACTCGACACGTGTGGGAAGCTCCCGCCGCTATTTTCTGATTCATTTGCCGGCCGCGTCTCGCGGAGAGAATGGCCATGCTTGGCCCCCTTGGTGTGATATTTTGTAAAGTTTACTCGGGCCGGGCGGCGCAGTGTGAAACGCATGCTATTATTAAGGCCGCCGCTCTCGGGGCACATACACGCAGCCACCGCACGCGTGTCTACCTGCGTATTTCCGCACGCATCATACGCTCGCATTGTAAACGGCAGTTAGTCATTTTTCGATAATAATGATGAAACAGAAGGTACAGCATAGGGGAAAAGACTTCGGATAGTGAGATGTGATTTTGATCTCTTTCCTGGAAAAATATTAAAATTTATCACGTACGACAAAGTCTATACGATTTATGGTATTATCACTTTAGATGCATACAAACCTCTTTATTTGCAGATATCTTGATTATTTAGTGTACTTTTATTTTGATGCTTGTTAGGATCGGAATCAAAACTTTTTATAATAAATATAAGAATTTAAGGCTCTATGTAAATAAATTAATAAATAAGGTACAAATTGCCAATAAGAGCCAACGCTGTTGTTAGTGCGTAATTAATGTCTATTTTAACATCAATTAATATACAAATTAAAAGTCGCAAACGTTTCGACCCACGGTTCGGGTCCTCCTCAATGCTTATGTCGAATGAAGATGTGTTTATTCTAATGTCGAATTGAGTCCTCCATGTTCAAATAAAGTAGGTCGTGTAGATATAAAAAGTTGCAGACACAAAATTTTTTATCTTTTTCTTTATCAATTTTAGTCACGACGGATAAATACGTAATGTTAGAAAAAGATACAGTGTTTTGATTGTTTCTTCGATAGCTATATGAGTGAATGCTGTAAGTATATGGAAACAGGAGAATAAAATTGCTACCTGCACATCGCGCCGAGTGTATGGCGAAGAATGATACTTGAACGGGTTCTTGCACCGCGCTTGATATTATACTTCGACAGAGTTAGAATCGCCTCTATGCAAACACAAGCAAGGACGACTCGGCCAGTCGCTTCTATGCATTTTCCATGAATATTCAATCATGTAAATGCATACGCGAAGCAGAGTCGGTCCATTACCCCGTCGTACTTATATCCTTCTATAATTTACGATAGTTGCCGTTAATTGACTTTGCCTACGATGCCACTTATAAACCACGATGATTCACCTTTTCCATCGAGATTCTTAGATTACAACATTTTCGCGGCATTAAAGTCTTGATACTTTCCTTCCGAAGTATTTTACTTAGATTTTCTAGATTTCAAAGCTTTTAAGGGTTTCAAGAATTCGTAAAATTTTCAAGACTCTCAAGAATCTCCAATGTCGAATAATATTCTCAAGTCATTTCTTGACATGATTGAATTATCTGAAAACTTACAAAAGAAAATCTGGAATATCTATTACTCTACCTATGATAATAATGAGAAAATATCTTTATGCGCACTATTATTTGAGTATACATCTTATCGAGAAGCATCAAATACCTGTGGTATTTGATATCGAATAAGTAAATATATATATACGATATCTTTTTATCGTTTCTAATCTTGACATAACTCGAAGGGAGCCGGTGTTATTTTCTTTTCCTTCATGTATGGACGAGACGGTCCTCGAACAACTACGAACACGTTCAGAAGTGTTTCCCATGACTGTCGAATCCTCGTCTGCTCAGATATAAGCGCTCGTATGTCTACTCGGCGACAATCATTATCGGCCCGATGACTCCGTGCGACGCGCTTTAATATTTACTCTCGCATCCCTCGAGCACCCTCGTAGCCGTGTATCGTGCCACGGTCGAACGCCATCGGCCGTCAATATGCTTCGATCCTCTCTCTTTCCTAGTGGGGCGCTAAGAGGGTGGCGTACCCGCGCGGCGCAGCGGCGCGGAGGGGAAGGAAAAATGGTGAGATGGTTACACGGCTAACAACTATAAGAGCACGGCGCGTCCCTAACCGTGCCACGAATTGAAAGTGGAGTTAATTGATCGGAAGTCTTGAGGCCGCACGTGCCGTTTTTGCCATTGTGCGTGCTCTGCAGCGATCCGTACAAAATCGAGTCGATGTCAGTCAGGTCGGCAATGAGCGCCCGCTCGCGCATACAGAACGATATTTTATTTGTCCGGATGCGTCGCGATCGTTACGTTTTTGCCCGTCGAATAAAACGCGCGTATTTGTTCGTACAATAATGTATTGACGCTAATGCAATTACGCGCCGCGATTCCTCTCTGTTTCTGTACATATCATTTAATGGAATGACGATATCGAATGGCAGCTCTCGTCAAAAGAACACGTAATTTAAATTTTCCGCTTTATTAACCCATAGGAGCGTCGTCGAAAAATATCAAATGCAATATTAATTAGATTCTGATGAAACGAAAGCATATTAAAGTCAACGT
Organism: Aphaenogaster ashmeadi; assembly: GCA_003063805.1. NCBI lineage: Eukaryota > Metazoa > Arthropoda > Insecta > Hymenoptera > Formicidae > Aphaenogaster > Aphaenogaster ashmeadi. The sequence goes on from NJRQ01000147.1 coordinate 63,814, forward strand.
CCGACTTTTCGCGAAACGTTTTCCGCAATTACCATTTGATTTCCGTAAACGGTATTATGCGCTATTTTTGTAATAGCGGCTCGCAAAGTTTAATCGCGCGCATGGCGATACGCAGTGTAAGGCCGCGAACGATGGGGATCGTCGATGGACACGAGGATATGTACGGCGAGGAATAAAATAAAAGCGCGCAGATAAGCTCGCACGCACGTTAACGAGATTGCGAGAGGGAACGCCGAGTGCGTACTATTTATAATCGAGCTTCCATCCTACGTCGAGAGAAAGAAAGAGAACGCATGGGAGGAGAAGCCACCCTGTTTTGTAATTGCCGGTATTTATAAGCAATACCCGACGAGGAGAATAAACGCGCCGCCGGTGCTTTCCTAAGCGTAATATGGTAATACGGGCAATGGCCCATATTGACATGAACGATGCCCGCCATTAGCGGGCCCGGCGCTGGATGACTGTTTTTAATTTCCTCAGCAAGTGAATTTCTGCCCGATGGGTAAGGGTGGATATTGCCGCGTATCACTCATAATCACTTTCCTCCGCGAAATCGTCCGCCACCGTTTTTTCGTCTCTCGTTGAATTTTTTTTGGGGGGCTTCTCGTATCCGGCGGCTGTTTGGAACGTGAAATATGACGGGCGAGCGACGCAGGGACGAGATGTAATTGAATTCCGCTCGAAGGGCACAATTACGGAACTGAACGATCGTAATGAAACAAATTTAAGTGGAAAAAGTGGTGGTGATAAGTACGCGTGTGCACTAAGGTTGGACAAGTTGAAAACTCGTTCGGAATCGAAACAATACGATGATGCTGTCGCTTGAAATAATCTGGAGATAAATTGGAGAACGAAAGAGACGAGATTTTATTCATCACCAAATCGTCGAAGTTTACATATTTAAAAATATAGCGAGCTCATAAATTTTTTATTTGATTTCGCAGAGTTTGATTCGTACCAGTTTAACTCATTCAGTTAAGCATAATTCATGTCCGGCGAAATATTGGCACCGATTGTCACTGATTCATGCTTCGTCCCAATCCAAGCGACCCCACGCGTATACACGGGAAGAATAAAACCACTGAATCGCCCGAATTAAACTTCACAAGATTAATTCGGTACATACGGTCACCCTCGAACACCCTAAATTCTACTCTAAAAGCTCATACGTTTTATTCAGATATCAATCTTTGTGCGCGGTGCATGTGGCCTGGAAAAGTCATCGCCACGCTAATTTCGTTCGACAAAACGACGGGCGGGCGTGTTCGACATGTCGCTGCACGTATCCCTGAGAGCACCTGCGCGGGGTTTGACACCCGCACCCCCGAGCGCGTGTGTGTCAAGTGGCCATTAAGCCACCTAAAAAGCACGGCATCTACGACGACGATCTCACGTGCTAGGAATTAAATCACCATTACGACCGGTTGCGCTCACGGCAGATCCGCATCGGTGTGGGACCGCGCAGGTGTCCCACCGTCTCGCTGCGGTTACGCCACCGTGTATAAAACTGCAAGCCCGCTGTAGCCGACTCTCTCTATCTGATCGGCGATTTGTCGAGGTGCCTTTCGCGGTCGCCGCCATCGCCATCAGCGCGATATCCCTCCGCTCGCGTCCGCTCCACATCCGCTTATCGATTAATTAAGTTAGATTATCGCACCTCCGTGGCCCGATCGATCAATCAAAAAGTAAACTGCAATCGAATTCTGTCGGACGGCCCGCCGATTACGATCAGTTTGTCGCATAAAACGCAGTTGCTTTTTCGCAGTTGCTTGTTCTGAACAAAAAGAGCAAGTAATTGACTGAGATACAGAAAGATACGTCCAATTCATTATAAGAGATATGACCATTATTTTTAATACAAAGAGATTTATATATGTATATATATATTATGTCATCGCGTATACCAATAGTAAATAATTAAAAAGCCCAAGAGAAGAAGTGGCTTGACGCGCCCAGCGGTTCGACGGAACGAAATAAACGCCGCTCGAGAGGTCGGGAGGACGAAAAGCGTCGTCTGATCCTTTTGCTCCTGAAAATCACGCGCAGGAAATCATCCTTTAAGCCCGCGCAGTAAGCCGGCCTCGTTTGCCGGTCGGGGAATCGTTAAAGCTCCCGAATTCTTTTGCCGGGCGCACCGAGGAGGTCGAATGAACGGCGGAATAAAGAGAACGGGCGACGACCGTCTTACTGAAAAGATTCGCGAGAGGAGAGGGTGGAGGCGTTCAACGAGCGCCTAACCAGGAGTCGGAAGCCGGGGGCAACCGGGAGAACAATAAAAAATGGACAGAACGAAAGGAACTGGCGGGTATAGAAGAAGGCGAAAGAGCGGGGAAAAGGGGAGGGGGTGAGGGAGGAGAGACGTCTCCGGTACCTCGTAAATTACTGGCGGGAGAATACACTGCGGCGACTGACTCTCGTTTCGGGGAACATCGCGAGGTTTATACGTTTTAATGTACTCGTTAATAGGCCTCCCCCTTTCGTCGGTCCCCCATACCACCCCGCCTTTTAATCCCTCGAGGTCCCCACTCCGCGGATTATACTCCGGGAGATATACGCTGATGGAATCTTATATATGGTTTATAATGCGCTCGCGCTCCGCTGATGAATACCATTTATATTGGTGTCGAGACAGAAAGGAAAGGAGGGAGAGAGAGAGAAATGGAAAAGGAGACTCCATACGGAGTGCATCTGGTTATTACAGGAGTATAATTAATATTGTCTCTTTGGCTGGCGCCCGGCGAGGAATTATGATTACCCTCTCGTTACTCTCCCGAGGTGGGTGAATCCCCGAGGTCCCGTCTTAAGCCCACGCGAAAATTTTTGCTGACGACTTGACGATTTAATGCGGTTAATCGGGTTACGTGATGCGCAGAATGCGAAATAGCTAATTGCGGACTCCAGGGATTTTGACAATGTTTCTTCCTCGTCCAAGTACTCTCGGGGTCGCCCTCATAGGATGCAAGTTTGGCACGGAAGAATATAAAGTTATTGTAAAAGTGGGGTTCGCTTGAAAAGGGTGATGGAAGATTTAACCATATCCCCTATTCTTCGCGAATTATTGCGTGCAATCGTGTTTCATAAACTGTAGACGACTGCGCGATCTCACCGTCGATAACGACGCGCGTGTCTAACTCCTGCAAACGTGCCCGGTAATTTTTCGCCAATTTGTACGCGTTGTTTAACGATCTGCGACGATCTAGACGAATCGGCGGAGCGATATTTCTCGCCGATAGTCGATTTTTGTTCGGCTTCTAACGCGCGCGCGAAGCCGTTCCTCCACGAGGTACCATTACGCGAGGAGAAACACACGCTCGCAGAAAGTCGTAAAACGTAAGAGGTTGTTTTAAAGCCTGGCTCTTAATGACGTCCACGTGCATAATGCTTACGCGGAAACGAAAGTCTCTCGTGATTATTGGGGGGGGGGAGGGGGCTAATGCGCATCGACGATCGCGACGAAAATATTGTGTCGTTTAACATACGAAGCTTCATCACAAGTGTTCATCACAAACTTTACTGTATATGCAGCCGCATTGTTGCAATATCCGAAAAACGTCTTCTTCGGGAACCGAAGAAAAGAGCTGAACTCGATTTTACGCAGTAAAAACATTTTGTACTTGTGTTAAAACCTTGTTAACATTTTTGTGTTAAATTTTGAACATATTTGAGTGTTAATTTAACATAATGTTATTTGAATATTTTGTGTTAAATTGATATTCCACATTTCTTAGTGCTAAAATAACACAATTTATGAGCAAGTGAACAAATAACATAAAAATAATGTAGTTTTAAAACGTAAATTCTAAGATAAATGAATAAATGTACGTGTTAATTTAACATATTATAAATGTTAATTTTATTGAAGAAATATGCTTCCACAATTTGTTTCCAAATTGTGTTAAAGTATTACATTTTTTGTGTTAATTTTTACATAATATTTGTGTTACTTTCAAACATATTCATCTTGTGTTAAATTAACACAAAAATTTGAGTGAACCGTTTGGGACACGTGAAATGTGTTAAATTTAATACAAATTTTTCAACTGTGCACAATAAATATATCGCAATATGTCAATATATTCGATACTTTAACTTTGCGTTTACGATTCTGAATCTCGACAATCATCTTGAATTGGAGAATATAATGAAGAAATATAAATATGAGAGAGAAAGCCAATATCGGTCGCGGCGGATTTTGGTGCCTAATAATAATTATTTTGTGAATTTTCCTGCTCATGCGAACTGCGCGCCGCATATTCGTCGGTCTTGAAACACAATCCTTACATGAACCCGGAATAATTAATTCACATATTAAATTGACGAGCAATTCAATAATTTTTTATGCTAACAAGCATCTATGAGATCCTCCTTCCCCGAAAGCTATAAAGAACGATATTGGCTTTCTCTCATATTTATATTTGTGTAATTTCATCGGTCTTATTCTTATTACTATTATTTATAATGAAGAACTTTGTTTTAAACGCGACACCATATTACATGCACGGAATTGCAAGTAATTATTTTTAGCAACTCCCACGTACGCTCCCTGCTCGTGCATCTACGCTTCCTCTAATCTCTGACACGACGCAGAAAGATTTTACACACTGCGTACCGTTGGAGAACACGCAAGCGCCGCAGGATTTTCCCGTCCCCGCGCGCGCGACGTTATTTATTTTCCAGCGGTACGCGGCGCTAACTCTTCCCTTCGTTTACGAACATAAATACTCGTTTAAGCCTCCCCCGTGGTATCTCGACGAGGCGATCCGTCTCTCGTCACTCATCCGGGATCATCAATCGTCCCCCGATCGTCCAGGAGTTGCCGCGCGACCAACGCGTCTCGAAAATGCTACGCTTTGCGACGTACCATTACCGTTAAATAATAAAAATAAGATACTATTTTTCTTTAAAAGCCCAGCAATTCGATCTAATTAGTTACTTACAAATGGACCATTCTTTATGTTTAGTCAGTATATAGTAAATTTGATTTGCACCGAAAAAACGGCTTTGCTGAAGTATCTAAAAAATTTAGTCAGATACAGATCAGAAAATAATTATTTTGGACTATCCAAAATAATTATGTAGGACACTCAAGCTGTTTGCTAGGATGTCAAAACTTTTTGCAGCATTGCCATTATGCTTGAGCGTCCTACATAATTATTTTGGTCCAACATAATTATTTTCAAATCTGTATCTAAATTTTTAGATATTTAAGCAAAACCTTTCTTTCCGTGTGGAAATTCAGTAAAAATTCGACATTATTTGCGTAATTGACAAATTATGCTTTTTATTTTAATTTAATTTATTTGAATGCAATTGAACTAAAAGAGATTGATTCCAGCGACGAAGCCATCGTTTCATATCTACGGAGGAACAATAGCCGTGCAAAGATAAGAATGAAAAATTAACGATCGTTTTCCGTCCTTTCCGCCGGATTATGACCTCTCGAAAACGCATCCTCGCGGCGAAATCGCGCGATCCATCCGGCAATAAAAGCGCTCGCTCGCAGTCGCGGTGGATTGTCCCTTATCAATCCTTCGGATCTCGGATCCGGAATGGATTTGTCGTTCCCGGGACAATAAAAATTAAAAATTCACGGCCAGCCTTTCCCTCTTGCCCGACGGGGTTGCGTCCGAATGGCGTACGGGGCCCGAGGCGGAAAGTTTTACCGCCGTACGAGATAATGATATACCTTCGTACCGTTATCTCGTGCATTTATCGGAGCGGTACCTAGCAGCGCACATACGCGTACGTACGCGTACGTGTGCGGTGCGGTTGTAGTGGCGCAGTGCTATCGTATGCCACAAAACCCCGGTTTGTTTTATTTCCTCGTTCGAGCGCGGCGGAGCCGTCCGCGTAATGCGCGTCTGGAAAACGGTTTACTCGTCGCTCGCTCGCTCGCCAAACGGTTTCGCCGTTGCGCGTCCATCGCGTAATGACCGGTTCGTACGGATATTATGTTGGAGTCTCGACACCGATACCGTATCGACGGGCGACTAGTCCATTGTCGATAATACCGGAAGATTCGGAGAGTCCGCTCGCGCACGAGAGAGCTTAGATTTTACGAGCCTCCCGTTCATGCCTTCCTATAGATTTTTCGTTATCGGTGCATCTTTATGTCTCTGCCTGCGGAATTATGGAGATTGTTTTGTTATCCCGAAGATTTTTAACGAGCTTCCTGTTTTACGAAAAGTCGAAGCTCTATTTCGTCAAAGAAAAATATTATGAAGTCCCGATATATGTTTTGTCGAGAGCGCGAGCCTAAATATCGATTGATAAACGGGCTTTAAACAGATACGAAAGGTGCACTCCTCGCTCGGACGAAGATAGCAACATATGGTTTATACGCGGCTCCGAAGTTATGTACTTTATCGCGAGACAGAAATCTGCGAAGGCGTGGCTGTGCAAACATCTTAATCGACAGCTCCGAGTCTGTTTGATCAGTTGGCCTGGGCCGTTTCGCGCTTTCCGTAATCCGACGGAGAGATTCTGCCGTTTGTCCCCGAGCTCAGATCTGGATTTCAGACTTCGCGACCATGTACACTTAAATCCCATGGAACGGCCACGGTGTCCCCTCGTCGAGCGGCAGATATCCGTTAGTTAAGTCCTTCCTCGTCGCGAGATCTCCTTCGTCGCGCAAAGAGGCAAAACGTTCGAAATGATAGGATCGAGGGGGAAGGGGGCACCGCAATATCGCCCGCTCGCAAATCACGGCTTAGCCTTCGTCTACTTTTACTGTTATGGCGAATATTTTATGGGGATATTGTAAAATTAAAAAGCGGCTCCACACCCCACCGACAATTCGGCTTCTCTGGTGATAATAAGGGTGCTAGTTTCCGTGGGGGCCATCGTACATACGCGGCAAGGGCGACGACACACCATATGCCCCCCTCCCCTTCTGCCCCCATGTTTCTCCCCTCGTCACCCGCACCCCTCGCTATCCTGGAAAACGTTTTAAACTGCGCGGGGTGCCAGACCGCTATTTGACTTTCATTACGTCTTATAAATGGAGAAATTTATCGAACAGATTTCTCCCGATAGGATTCCTCGTGACCCTCGATCCCTCACATTTTTCTACTAATCGCACAAGCATGTGAATCCATGATTCACAAAAAATTTTGGCAATTTCTTACATTCGTTATATTTTTTTTCATTTATATTTTCATATCTTGAATCTACTTAAAAATTTTAGGTTTTGAAACGCAATAGTAATGCTATCTCGTATACTTTTTTACATTTGTATTTATATGTACCTTCTTATCAACATGCAATGTTGATTAAATACATCAACGTGCGAAAGCAGCGATCGAAACTGCTGACCCTACGGCGAAATTGGATACGCGTTAACATCGTGCGAGATTTACCGTTTCGTGGTTTGTTGTTTCGGGGTTATTTGTCAGACTGACCACACCAGTCGGAGACCAAGACAATAGGCGATTCGTCGGATGATTATTTCGATTTAGGACGCGGTCGTTCGTCAAGTTCCGGCACCTAAATTCTCGGTTAAGGCCGGACTGACAAGGGAGCAATTTGCCAGTTGTTTAAGTGCCAAGTGTTAAGTGCTCTGTCGTTTATGTTTCGCCATTATTGTTTTATGTTTGGCCTCCCCTCGCCGTGCACCTACACGTGCGCACGCCGGCGGCACCTACACGTGCGCACGCCGGCGGCACGTACACGCGCCGCGCCGCACACGTGTTCACGTAGGTGCGCGCATAGAACGATTGAAATTAATTCGTGTTTATGACCGACGCATAAAGCCGGTACCGAGTGTCGAGAGAAGATAGGCAACTTATGTGCCGTACCGTGCTTTACGTTCCGCCATCATCGCACATTCGCAGAGTCTATTTCAGTATTCATACCTTGCGAAATCGCGGTGATCGCACGGCGCTTTGTCCTCCTGGGGCGATTATTGCGCGCTGCGATACGAAATTTCGACGCGAAATGCGGGATCGCGTATTCACGAGCGAATCATTTATAATTAAATTCGTGCGCATCCAGTTATAACGTAAATTACGCGCTATAAACGCGACATATAAAACAATCGTTTGAATAAGTAATCATGTAACAAAAAAAAGATTTTCCCAGATGACTATTTACGTAGTGTATAAAGCTAGTAAAAGGAAATCGCGAAATTTCTACATTATCGTACACTGAAAAAAAATTCTTGGTAAACTTGTGAGATGCATCTAGTAATACTTTTTTTTTAAGTATTTGATTATTATTACCGATTATATATAATAATAATAACAAAACATTTTGTAATAATTATAAACATTTGTAATAATTATAAAAGAGCAAATTTTGTTTAGTTGAGCCAACTAAATTATGTAATACTTATTATACATTTAGTCGAAACTATTTCACCAAGGTGCTTGGTAACATTAACCAAGCCTGGATTTTTACGAGGGGTAAACCGCTGAGGGCATTGCGGTGTACAGATTTGGGGCATTAGTGGGCATTACTGGGGCATATTAGTGGGCATTACATAAAAAATTCACTAGTAATGCCCAAAAATTGTGTACTTTTATTGTACTTTCGTGTACTTTTAGTGTACTTTGTGCACTTAGTAATGCCCAATTTTGGGCATTACTAGGCATTGGTGTACACAATTTTAGTCAGCGGTTTACCCCTCGGATTTTTATAACCAAGCCTTTCTTTCAGTTGCAGTGTAAGGAATGTTTTTCCGTTTAGGGTTCCGGTATTCCGACGACGCTAGCGGCTACAATTTGCAACAATTGACTAGCCAGATAGGTACGTGCCTAATCTCCCGTGGACGATAGGCGATCGATGAAGCGCACAAGCTATCGCTGGTAACGCGACTGATGGAGGAGCAGCACGCACGCCGAGAAATTCCGATTGCGTCCTTCGCGCAACCCCCTCTCGCAACCCCCCTCTCGCAACATCGTAACGCCAACGCGGCAGTAAACCAAGGTTTAATCATCTGTCGGATTAGTGCGTGAATCTCATTCGGCTTTACGAGTTTTCAAGATCGACACCCCCGAAGATCGGCACCGAGCGGTGGCCGAGTGTAAATCGCTTTCACGCCGCCTGCGTGTATAAAAAAAGGAGCGAGGGAGGGAGGGCAGGGCTTAAACTCGGGGAAAGGATCTTTTTCATCGCTCGTCGCCCACCGCCGATCTCGGGCGCCACGCTGACGGAATTGCGGCGTCGATGGCGGAGTTTTAAGCCGCCGCTGTAACGAGATCACGTATCGGTCGCGAGCCGATGTGGCGATGTGGATATTTTGCGGAGTTGTGTGCCGAACACGTCGAGTTTGTCCGCGCATTATGGCGCAACTCGACACGCTTGATCGTCCACGGCGCCTTTTTTTTACGGCCGGATGTTAAAGCTCCTGCGTTCTCTCGCGATAAAGATGAGAGAGATATTGTATATATATATATATATATAGAGAGAGAGAGAGAAAGACTTGAAATTCTCAAAGGGCCATTATCTTTTTAATCGATCGTGAAATTTTATAGGCCCGATAACGAGGTCAGCCACCGAGTGCAATATGGGTGCTCGTAGGAAATCGTCTCTCCAAACGTTATTTTGTAACGTTTAGAATGCGCCATTGTGATGTATAGCGTCACGCGTGTGCGATGTCACGTGCCCGACGCTCAATGGATCTTTATCGCTACCCGCATCTGTCTTCGGCGTAATGGTGGTCAGTTGACAGCGTGCTCCAGATCGTAAATAATATGAAAATATTTGATTCGTTAACAAAACGTGACGGACACGAGATTAATTTCAATTGATCTTTTCAAGAAACCCGTCTGTGTGGACGATCGTCCTCCCAGGGTATATCCGGAATGGTAATCCGCGTCGTGTCGTGCGGTTCAAAGCGGGTCATAAACCATCGCATTGGAAAACCGCGTAACGGCGATTCGGGCGGGCGATATATAGGTGTGGATATACGTTCTCGGGGGAGGAGGAGGAGGGGTGGAAGTACCCTCCCGGAAAAAGCGTTTCTGGGTCATTACGCGGCGATAATCACTCTCATAACTGTCTCTTATACACATCTAGATGTGTATAAGAGACAGATATATAGGTGTGGATATACGTTCTCGGGGGAGGAGGAGGAGGGGTGGAAGTACCCTCCCGGAAAAAGCGTTTCTGGGTCATTACGCGGCGATAATCACTCTCATAACTGTCTCTTATACACATCTAGATGTGTATAAGAGACAGATATATAGGTGTGGATATACGTTCTCGGGGGAGGAGGAGGAGGGGTGGAAGTACCCTCCCGGAAAAAGCGTTTCTGGGTCATTACGCGGCGATAATCACTCTCATAACTGTCTCTTATACACATCTAGATGTGTATAAGAGACAGATATATAGGTGTGGATATACGTTCTCGGGGGAGGAGGAGGAGGGGTGGAAGTACCCTCCCGGAAAAAGCGTTTCTGGGTCATTACGCGGCGATAATCACTCTCATAAGCCGGAATCGCGAGACTCGAAAACTATTAGCATATTAATGGCCGGCAGTTCAGTTAACCCTTTCATCGGCGTCGGGCAGATTTGCATCTCGCTGCGGCGGCAGCGGCTTGGACGGATGGAGGCGGACGGTGGAAGCGGAGGAAGCGACGCCCGCCTGCCGCTGGGACGGTGGCAGCGCGTTAAAAGCCCAGCTCGGCCACCCTCGCGCGACTCTCTCGCGAAATTAACATGACAAACTACCCCCAGCAATAAGAGGGTCGAAAAGATATATCGCGCTGGATATGCGGGTGTACGGCAGAAACAATAGATAGCGTCGGCCACTCGCGGGGGGGGGGGGCGGAACGGGCTAAAAAGCGAACTGGATGAAGCCGCCAGTCGGCGTCTACATATCGCATTTACGCATGATTCCTTGCTATTTACTCGGCGCGATATTACATCGACCGTTAATTCAGCCGAGTCGCTAATATTTGGTCGGTCTCCGCACATGCATTATAAGTTGATCTATCGTTGACGCATCGCTCGACTCGCGATTAACGATTGGGAAACATCTCGTTTCAAAAAGAAGAGTTTAATTCGAAGATTATTTTAGAAATATATCTGAAATTGTTCGGAATTTAGATAATAGCGTTTTCGACTGGGCTGGGTTTTGTAGATCCAGGCTGGGTTCCATTGTAGATCCAGGAGAATAGTCCTATCTTAGTTCAGATCTAAAAGTATAATCCAATCAGCACAAGTTGCGACATCAATCATTGCTCCGAGAGCGACTGAACTCAGTCCAATAAAAAACGCTATAAGTAATATAAAAGTACGTTTATCGTTACGCATTTATTTTTGGTTTAATGATACGTCTGCGTTCAAGTGTTTAGTTTAAATAATTCTAAATGCGTTACTGTCACAAATGAGACTTGTCAGATGGCTCTCGGCGCGAGGTGTATAAAATCATCAAAAATCGTAAAAGTTCGCCGGCGTTCGAGGAGGCGGACGCGGCACGAAAGAATTAGCATATTAATTTACCCTCTCTTCCCAGGCACTCGTAAACTTCAGTAATTAACGCTTCCGTCCGCTCTATTCTCCCGCCGCGCTTCGTCCGAAAACTCGTCCGAAAGTCTAGATCTGGCCGTTTGTCCTGATAGCGCTCGTTACTATTAACTCTTTCTCTCTCTCTCTCGTATTTTTCACGGATCCATCTTAGCGCGGCGGTTAGCGGTCGCTCGTTCGTCCTCGTCGTCGTAATCGTCGCGACGCCCGTTTCCGCGGACTTGTCGCAATTTGTCGCTCGCGTTTATATCCGACCCTTTTACGACTTTCTTTTCCACCGCGGACGAAGGAGACAGAGGGCAAGAAGGAGGTCCTTTTGATGCCGCGGTGATGCTGGTAATGAGGAGTCAGGATCCTTTCGAGGGTGCTCTATAGAGTGCCACGCTGGGATTTGATAATTACAAGGATTATTTCGGATTTTAAAAGCATCGGCGCTCCTTATTACCAGACCGCGAGAAAATTTTTAATCAGTTCATTAATTGTGCCCTAGGTCCCAAGGATTTTCCTCGTTCTTTCTTCTTTATTTTCCGATTTTTCCATCCTTGTCCACGTCTTCGTCATCGATTTCGACGTGTCTCAGCCTCGAACGCCTCATTGTGCCATTTTAATTGGGCCACTCGCGAAATGGTAATTAATTTTTAAGTTAATTGGTACTACTAGAGAGGGGATATCCTCTTCTCCATCGAGGTTCGCGTGATTCAAACGATAACGCGCGACTCTCGCCGCTCTCGAGACACCCGCCCGTCGAAACGTCACTCGAATTGTCTACGTCGTTATCGCACGCCATTCTTCCGACCAATAGACACGCTACGCTCCAAGACGTACTTCTCAGCTCGTCATGTATAATTCGCGCGTCCTTATTCCGGGACTATGTAAATACTATCTCGACTTTTTCTCCTTCGTTCGCGGACTACGGGATTCATCGTTAAGGCACGAAAACGAAGGAATAACGTCTCGAAGGTAGGTACGTCTCGTTAGCAGCTACTCGTCGAGTGGTCGTCTTAACGGAAATAATTGGCCGTCGTTAAGAGCTTAAGGCAGCTTGCATTAACCGCCCGAACTCTCTGCTCCTCTCCCTTTCTTTTTCTCTCTTCTCCTGCCTCTCTCCCCCTCTCTCTTTCTCTCGTTGATAAGTCGCCCGTTTTTCCACGAGCGTCCGCGCTCGCCCGTCAGCGAGCGATGAAAATATTTTTGATGGGTTATTAAATTAAACGATTTTTCTTATTGGTAGCCCCGCCTGCATCGTACCCCTCCCTAATCCGGCCGGTGTCCCGTGGGGCACTTCTGGTATACTGTAACGCAGGGGTTGTTCCATAGCAACCCCTATACAGTAATTATGCTTTTCTTTTTATGTCCGCGCCATTTCATTTCGGTTGATATAATAAGGCATTGTTGCCGAGGAGGGTACGAGGGCGGGATAGCGTTTTTAGGATACTCGCTTAATTAGATCTCCTTGCCTGTCCATCCAGATCGTATTTTACAGAATCATCTTAAGCTGCAAAGCCGGGATGACGACGTTAGCGTTAATATATCGGTTCAAATGGTCTATCTGCGAATATGTATTATCGCCTGCGTACACATAAAAGCAATCGTCAGAGTATTGGTGTACGTGCCTTGCCAAGTCAATTAACCTACTTGCATGTTATTACTAACGTAACGACATCGATTTTATTTTTGTTTGTCTAGCGCAAGAAATTTCTATTCTCCATGCTGAACAGATATTATGCGTATGGAAGAGATAGATGGCCGATACGGTTTGTTGCGCTTATAAAGCAGTCGATGACGGCGATGACCTTACGGGCACGATCGATAGATCAAGCTGGATCAACGTAGGACCAGGAGGCGCGTGATTGCTTTAGAAGCGCTCATTGCAACACCGCCGACGAGTAGGCGGACGCACATAATTACGATTAGATAAAAATATTTCTATAATTGCACGCCAGGCCGTCACCGTGATTTATTACGTGCCATTGTGCGAGACGGGCAAAACGGGAATACACTGCGCGGGGAAAGACGGGGAGAAAGGTTGGGAGGGAGAAAAGGTCTGCACAGTCTGGAAACGAAATCTCTGAACAAATCCCCGATGTTTATGCCTCCGACTTACAACGCGAGACGCGCAACACGTACGTACACGCCCACCCATCAGGATAAAAGCGCGCGTTCGTCAGGTTTTGCAATCGTATGGAAATAAGGTGCTAAGTAAGAGTTAAGGTGAGTGTGTTTGACCAAGTGGCGCCAGTCGGTCTTTCTCCTATTCGTCGCGTCTCTCCTCGATCCGCTTCTTCTCCTCTTCGCTCTCGCATATGCGGAATCGCTCGACTCGCGAGAACCCTTGAACCACCCATTCTATCCTCGCATTGTGACGCTCCGGTTGCGACAGGGAGGGATGTGAAAAGAGAAGTTAGAACCCTCGCCGACGTCTTCTCTCATTAGGGAACACTAATAACTTTTCGCGCCCGATGTATACGTCACGTCTCATTCAAATGTTATCTGGATGGTAAACCGGGAAATTTTCGTTCGACTGTTTCTTATTCGCACGCCTCATGTTCCACTCATAAACCTCCGCTAGTAATTAACCCGGATACTTTATTGCTTGCAGCATTCACGTCTCGTTAGAGGTAATTAGCTTGCATAACGTTAGACATTGGGATATTAGATTCGCTCGCTGACGAATTGAAACCCGCTTGCGATAATACTGAATGATAAAATTCTTTGTGTTGCGTGAGACCCGCCTTTGAAAATTCTCCCGTGAATACTTGGAAAGGAATAATAAATTTCATACTGCGCGCCTTCTTGGTTTGAATAGCGCCGGTTGCCGTGATGTATGGATCCTTTGTGTTAAATTGTGAGTTGCGACAAATGGATTGCACATTGCACGTGACAGAGCGACGCGAATATGAGTAGAGCACGTCTCATCCTACATCTGATAACCATTCAACGATCTTATCATTCCTTTAATAACTTACGTCAATTTGTTTTACATGGCATTCTATTAAATACAGTACAGATATATTGTATAAAATTTTTGTTTAATCAATTAATCTAATTTAAATCAATTGTACACACGAAGTTCTTTTTTGTTTACATTCAGAACGTAATTGAATTTACAATCTGAGGCAAAAAGGTTCGAACAGTAAACCTCCGCAATGAGATTCGAGAATGCTGTGCGGAAAGAGGTCAATCTTCGCTCGCTTGGGAGCAAGGAATTGATCCATCTCTCGTATACGCGGAACACGGATTTTCCACGAGCTATTCTACGAAGTAAGAGAAATTTGATCTTGCCAACGCGGTCAGGTCACCTCCGACATTTAGGTCAAAAATCTCTCCCGCGTCGTTCGGGCGTCGTTCGGCGTCGCCGCTCTTCTCTTCCGCGACACAATAAAATTCGGAGTACACAGGCGGCGGCGGGTGAGCTCTTTCTCTCTCGCAACTTTCTTTCTGCGGGCTCTATTTTAATTTCCCAGTCCCCCGGGTATTGCCGACCGTCCGGGGAACGACCACCTACCGGAGAAACATAGAGAGAAAAAGAAGGAGAAATCGACCTTTCTCTCGCTCTCTTCTCTCGCGTGTTTCTATCTCGTCCGTGTGTGCGTGCATATCCGTAACGCGATTCGCGAATTCCCATTCTCCGCGACTCGAAACACATTCAAGTTTCGTTCCTCTGCCCTTCGCGAGCGACGCTTTTACGCGACGTAACTTACGAGTCGACGACGGCAATCTAGACGAGCGGCCAGGACGACGATATTACTTCCTTGGGTTAGGTTAGTATCATTCAGAGGAGACCAGGGTTACCGACCCAAGTGCCTCGAGCACGACGCTCACCGTATCGAGTTCCTTTAATGCGCCTCCCTTTCATCCCTCCGCGAAATCCTCCTTGTTCGTCTAGCCGGCTTCTCGCTTCGACCGGCATTAAAGCGCGCCCGCGGGGCGAGAGGGGACGACAACTATGTCCCTCCCTTGTACAATGTTGAGCCATCGTGCAGTATGACCGGGAATACGCCGTCGTCTTGCTGAACGGAAATTCGGACGATATCGAGCTGGCTCGCGTTGCAGGGACTCGACTTCGGATTTCAGCGCCTGTTCGAGAGCACTTAAGGTGGATCCGAGCCGGATGAGACGATGTCGGCGACGTACCGGTGGCGGTGGACGTCGTTGTCGATAGTCGGGAGAGAACTCTGGAGTAGGTAGGATATTGCATAATGTCCCCAGGGCTAAGTTCGAGGAAGAGCTCCTCTCGCGCGACTTCGAGGATGGCACGATCGTAACTCTACGGAATATTGCCGATATTAACGTTACTATCCATAATACCGCGCGGATATCGTCGGCGTTTAACCCTTCTTGCTCCTTTGCGCCGTAGATTGCAGTAATACTGCACTGATTTTAATAACCCGGTCGGTCTTCGTGGCTTCGATCGGCATACTAAGTCTGCTAAATATTTCTCTACATAGTTGTTATTACTGTTATACAGTAGGGTTTATTTTTGTCATTTAACTCCTACTTTCTTCTACGTTTAGATAACTGTATTAATACATTTAATACATTTAATGTTTTATAGTATATTTAAAAAGAAAGATAAGAATTCAACATGTTGATATCATATCTCTGTGCTTTATACATCCAAAACTTCTGAAGTATTTTTATTCTTTGCCTGAAAGAATATTATTTCTTGAAGAATTATACCCGTGTTGCAAAAACTTGGGTGTTCCGCAGTGACGCCTCTCACTCGCGAGACGGTATAAAGAACATCATCTCGTGCTAAATATAAGTGTCGCGTCCAAAGAAGAGGGATTGCTTAAAGCATTTTTATTCGTATCCTGATGGAAGACCGACGACACGATGGGGGAATGGGGAAAGAACGAGGTGCCTCGAAGTTTTTCGGGATGGTTGTCGGATATAATCACTGCAGGACCATCCCTCCTAGTCTTCTCGCTGGTACCCTTCCCGTCCCACTTTTTACTCCGCGAGTTCTGTCTCTTTCTCTCTTTCGCTTTCTCCTTTTCTCGTCGACACGAACCCCTCTTCCTTCCTTCGTATTTCGTCTCGCGGCATTGTCCCTTTCAGTCCCCATGGGATTGCGGGGCCAACACGGCGGGATATCGGATCAATTTTTTAAGCCGAGGGTGCCGAGACTTTACACTTCTTGAGAGACGACGTTGGGGTGGGTCCCGGCGCAGTCAGAAACCTCCACGGCTGCTCCGCTCTCGGGGGTTGGTACTTCGGTTTGGTGTTGAGATCAGGATGAGGGTGAAATCAAGCCGCGAAGAAAATTAAAACGAGGAACCGAAGGATCTTGAAAGGATCGCGACCAGGATGCTCACGCACCTCCATCTCTAGCACCCCGCAACGCGCTCGCATACTTTTTCACCAATCTCATCCCCGCAACATCCAAATGCGAGTCTCCTCTTAGCCTTCCGACTTTCTTTCCCTGGTCGAATCGACGCCGTGCGAAAACGACGCGATTGCTCTTCGTCTTATGTCCCTTTCCACCCTCTTCCTCCCGCCTTTTACACTTTCGTGCCTTAATCTTTTTCGCCCTTATATTCCGTCGATGTTCATTGTTCGTGTTTGTTCAATTTTTCTAATGAGAATCGCTCTTAGACGTCACCGCATATTTACTAAGAAAGAAAGCTTTAAGGCTTTTTAAATAAGCTGTTGCGAATCGCGATCTCTCATGATGACGGTCACCGCGACATCAACAAAATATATTTTGTATGACAATATTTAGTCTAACAATTTTCCGGATGTTCGGGAAAACATTCGGGAACAGCTATAAAAGAGCGGGCAAAATTAATTTAGCCCTCTTCCGTTTCGATCGTTATCAGTATACTACGTATCGCAATCTTAGAGAAAGTTCGTTGAATTCAGCGAAAAATCAAAATTGCGCGTTTCGCGTCGAACTTTCTAAAACTTAGCTAAAATTCGAACTCTATTCAATTCCGACGGCTATTTCTGTGAAACAAAAATAATTAGTGCATAGATTTTATTGTATAAATTAATATAGTATTGAATGTAAAACTATTTTAAGAGCTCCCTGCCTTTTTAACTTGATTTGTGCCATTTTACCTCGTTGCAGATAGATGCGAAAAATAGCGTTTAGTAAAAAAACACTAAAGTTTATCGTTCCTTTTATTTATGAACATAAATTAACGTTTCGCCATGATTTATTAAAAATGTGCCATACTTATCTGGCATCTCAAAGCTGTAATTCCATTTTATATTCCGTACAAGAGTTGCTCGTGAACTTTAAACCTGGCGTGCAGTTCTTCTCCCATCTTTTCCATTTCTCTCACTTTATCCTTTTTGCCGATATCTTCCACATCCACGCTTTTTATGCTTCCCCTGAGGTACGCGTACTTCGGTGCCATCGATCGTTCGAAGTTACGCGAGGAGTTTTTAATTTATCTCGACGACGCGACTCGCTTCTTCCCTCATCGTAAGACGCGGGAATTTGAAGTCGCAGTAAACGGTAAAACGCCGATCGAATCCTCGCAAATGGATACTGCAGAGAACGAGGGCGTGTTTTATAAACAAGCAGACGTGCGCAACGACCCCGTGAAACGTGGCTGAGAGAAGGAGGAGCCTCGCGAATAGCCGCGAGAAGCGGTTACTTCGTTTTAGAGCAAGCGACAAAAAAGCTGTCGGCTGACGACTCGCGATACCCGAAAGAGCCCTTTCCCGAAAGAGAGCGGGGCCTGGACCGAGTCTCGGGCCGCGAATACGGGCGTTTTTACGAGAAGAGTAATTTCGATTCGCGGCCGTAAACGCGCGAGCGAGACGGCGCGATCCATAAAGCGGGGTGTTCGCGCTTCGATCGAATTTCCGCCGCTGCGCGCGGGCGTCGAGAGGAGAGCGAGAGGAGAGCCCGGCCGACCGGCGCACTCTTCGCGAATCGCTTCATTTCCCAGTCGAGGATTATAACGCCCTCGACCGCCAATAATAAAATAAATCACGGCCTCGTAAAGGCATCCGTCATGCCCCGGCGTGGCGGTGTCTGTGTACGCGAAAACGGCGCGGCCTGGCGGTGCCGTCGCCGACGCTCGCCGTTCGGCGTTGCGGTTGTAATATAGTTTAGTGCTAACGCACGAATGCTTAGAGAGACCGGTTCGGCTCTTTCCTCCTTCTCCGCGCCTCGCCCGAGAGATGTGCCATAGTGGACGAAAGCCAAGTGAGGCTATATTTCTTTATTTAATGCTGGTAGTAACGCCTTGATGGCAAATCCGTTTTATTCTTACGCTGACTCAGCCCGCAAAAGGTACGGCCGGGCGAGCTCTCTCGTGCTGCCGATCTTATATGGCACCCAACGAGCATTACTCGCCTCTTCTCGCCCTGCCGCGCGTCATTCTCGTGCTCGTTGTTCGCGCGAGTTTCGGCTTCCGCGTTATTCCCTAAGTAAGACGAACGAGTCACCGCGCGTGACCGTGATTTTTCGGAATCTCGATGGATGTTATCGTTTTATAACGTCGCGTTGAAATGTATTACGTTTTTGTCGACGTTACTTTAATCTTAATAATCGTGCTTTTCCTCTGAAAATTTAATATTGCAATTGTCAAATAATCGTACACGGAAAGAACGATTTTGCTGAAATATCTAAAAATTTGGCCAGATATAGATCTGAAAATAATTTTGTTAAACCATCAAAA
>NJRQ01000147.1:88564-122749 GCA_003063805.1 Aphaenogaster ashmeadi
TAACAATCCTGAGATTACCATTTGTTTGGTCCACTAAAAGAAGCTCTAATTGTAAGAGGTCGCCGGTTTCCTTCAGATCAACATGTGAACGATATAGTGCATGCGTGGCTGACCACGAAATCGAAAACTTTTTTTTGCACAATTTTATGCAACGCTGGACTAAGTGCGTTGAAAAGTAAGGGGATTACATGGAAAAATGATGTACTTGTAAATTCTCTATTGTAGTTATAATAAATTTAAAAAATAGAATGCGGATAAATATTGACTCACCCTCGTATGTATTTAAAGTGAAATGAACATTCCTGTTAAAGAGGATTCACTCACAGGTAGAACAAGGTTATCGAATGAGACAGATAGGACGCATTTTGTTAGATACACGGTTCGTGCATTCCGCGGGATGGGACTTAGCCGTTCGGAATTACCTTCAAAACTCCGTCCGCGCGCTATAAAGTACTCCCGGGAATTGGATAGCCGGTCCCTCGCGCGTATACGATCGCGCTACTCCAATCCATTTTCGAACTTTTCCATTGAAACGCCACGAAAACATTGAGTAGCCATTGGGACCGGAAACGAGTAATTATAGCGATCGTCGGGACACTATCGGGAGCCGAATTTACGGTCGCCGTTATACGCGGACACGTTTAACGACCCGTCTGACCTAATTGCGCGCGGGAGCGACGAACAGCGATAGGACGCGCACTGCACCAGCGTCGCACCGATTTCTGCAGCAGCTCTTTAACGGCGCTCTTCCCGGGTATTTGCAAATAACGACTGGGTTTTTTTTCGGGTATCGAAATATAAAAAGCTTTTACGATGACGTTATGCACGTCTGCACGCGTTGTAGCACGCAGGGTCTGTGCAGGAGGGCGAGTGGAAATACGCGGATGCGTGGCGCACGCAGAAACCAATAAAACAGAAAATAATAACCGTAGGGTAAGGCGACGCTTCGTGGCGTTCTTACGACCCCGACGAGAGCGAGAGCAAACCCTTCTGACTGAAAGTCTGGTCCGAATTGTTTGCATTTATTTGGCATATTTTTACGATATTTATTTCCCGCCGCGGCGATACGACGCCCCTGTCAGTCACAGCCAGCTGTTCGCTCGTCGTTTCTCGAGACGGGAGAGAGAGAGAGAGAGAAAGAGAGAGAGATAGGATCGTAAAGGGGATACGCGAGGATGAAAAAGGAGCAACCGATATAAAACGCAGGAGTATGATAAAACGGAAGTCGGTGTCTTTGAGTTTTTCCGACGACCAGATGCGAGCTAAGGCTTCTTAAATTCGTCTCTCGAGATTTTATGAGAGGCCGACAAGATTTGTTTAATATTGCACGCTTTGACGCATGTTTTTAATTTTTATGTTTTCTTGAAGTTTATCTGTATAGCGGCACCGACTTCCCGACTTCTAGGATCATTAGCCGCGCCTCGATGCGTTTCTGACATTGCTCAAACTTAGGCGTGGTAACTAGTCTCGTATGCATCGCGGTTAGCATACAAAGTTTACTGTTATGTAAAGCGTGCACTCACAATGGGTGCACGCGTGCACTTTCGAGCATTTAACGGGCACGCTCGGTTATGCGCGGCGTTCCTGCGCGCGCCGTCGAGATAAATTACGCAATCGACGCCGTAAATCCGCCGGTCACCGCTAATTTTTGATCTGCCGTTGCTAAACACTTTAAACGAGGCGGAAAAAGTTCGATGCAGAAAATACGAAAGGATAGAACGCGAAAATATGAAAGGATAGAATGCGAAAAGCTGAAGACTAATGATGACCGAGGGATCGCGGCACGATTTTCATATATCTCTAATAACCCCTATAGCACAAAATATTGCTAAAAGATTGCAGGAATATTTCAATAGTGCGACATATTACAAATATTGCATGAATATTGTAGAAATATTTCACAAAAAATGTTGTAAGATATTACTGCAATATCATAATCCAATCACATACATTGTAATATTCTAGAAATATTACAATATATTTTGATTACGTATTCGACTATTCTAGGACTGCCGTTAGATGGTATCGTTTCTCGAACGTAAAATTTGTCGGGCTGTCTATATAACCGAAGCTCGGACATGTCACAATTTGTGCATGGTTTATGCATACACTTAATGCGAGATATGATTGTCTTTGCACAAAAGAAATTAATGAGCATAATATTTAGAAATTCAATATTTAGAAATATTTAGGACATTATCTGAAAATTGCATTGACGTTTCAGGAATATATATACAATATTTTTAAAAATATTTCAGGATCATTGTAGGAATATTGCAAAATATTGTTTAAATGCGGACATAGAAATGTTGTTACAAGATTTCGGAAATATTTTGTGAAATATTTCAATCTTACAAAATAATATTTCTGCAATATTGTAACAATATTTCGTGCTCTAGGGGAAATGTATAACAAATATATTAGATGTTTATCAAAAGTATCAAAGTATTATCGAACCCCTTGGGGTTACAATTTACCTACATCTATCACTCCTTCCACCTACAACCCAACTTAACCTACTTAACGCGGAGGCACACAGCGATGTTCTGTGTGTGGACCAACGGCTTAACGTTTCTTTCCGAACGAGTACTCCTTCTACTCAATGTATGAAGAGCGCGGAAATATTGAGAAATATTAGATATTTATATATTAAACTTCAATACACTTATTAAACGTTCACACAATACTCTAGAGAATACTGAATAAAAAAATATTGGTGCGTTCGAAACGACGGCTCGTATTCGACGATTCCTTCGGCTTTCCGTCGCCCTTTTTCACGTCATTCATCCCCCGGCGTCGCGTTAAAGCCGGCAGTAAGTGATAACGCGAGATAAATATTATACGCGCGATGGTAAAAAGAAAAGTGGGCGCGGTGGAAAGGACGCGGCCGTAAACGCGGCCGCAACAACTTATTGCGGCCGTCGAGTCGTAGGGCGTTAAGTGCCGCCCGTGAAAATCGAATGTGAAGAGGAAATTAGCCCGCTAAGAGTGCACACGCCGCACCGGATGGCCGACTGTAAAGATAAAGCCCGCTCGGGAAACGACGGAAAATTTCCGAAGCCGCGAAATAAAAGTTCGCATACGCCGGCCCTTTCTCGCCCGATCCGTACCTTTCCTCGGGCTTTATTCGCAGCATAAGCTCGTAGCCCTCGTTGCTGCGCGGCGTTTCTTGGGGGAGACGGGCGCAGAAGGGTCGGTTTATCCTGCGGGCTGTCTTTATTATCGGAACGGCGGAGATAGAAAGAGAAGGCTGATCGCCTTTCGCCTTCTTTACAGCCGCGAATGCAAATAGCGCCCGTATCCGTTCGCCGTTCGCACGACTTCCTGTCGAAGGATGCCTCCCAAATCGCAAAGGACCACCATTACTTAACTGCCACGGCAGAAATAATAAAATGCAGATCTCTGGCGGAAACGTGGAAACTCGTTAAAAGCGTTCCAATGCGCTTCCAGAGAGTTTCGAAGTAATTTTATGGCGCTGCATTAATTAGGAATGTACGCGCTGCTTGTCATGCGAATTTTGTTACCTTTTAGATAAAGTCAGAGAAGTGTTCATTATTTATTCTTATGATATATTGAATACTTTTAAAACTTAAAAATAGTAAGACACACATAGGGCGTTAGGAGTTGACGCAGTTAACAGTGCGTAATTAAATACCAAGACGCATCTTAAGTAATTAAAATTTGTAATACTTAAGATACTTTATCTGTATAGTATCTTAATACTACGTATCTTAATACTACGTATACTTTTAAGTATTTTAATTGGAAATTATGATAAAATCCTTTCTGCACAAACTCAATAATTTAAGGGTAAATAACGATAATTTTTACACACGTATTTCATTCCATATCGACTTATAAATGTATAAAGCAGATGAGAGATTGCCAGAAAATTACGTTTGGATTTTCACAAACGCGATACAAACGACATCAGATTGAGCCGTGTAGCGAATGCGGAAATCGATAACGACGGTAACGTGCGCGCGAGAGAGAAGGACGAAGGACGGGATCGAATATTTTCTCGCCCGATTATTTACGAGCGTTTTCCCAAGTGCAATACGCCGGCAACGCAACGGCGCGGCGCGGCGCGGCGCGGCGCGGCGGCGCGATCGTTCATTTTTTTATTCGTGCCGGCGCGCCCGCGACGCATCTTCGGGGAGAAAAACGCGTCGCCCGGCCTCCGGGCATTAGCAGTGATATTTTATTCATGAAGCACCTTATATACACGGGTGCCTAACCCAAACCGAATGCGCGATGCGAGAGCTACTAAATAAAACATCCATACGCGCCTCACCCATAAATTTGTACACGGCTGATAGATTTACAAGCCGCCCTTGCCGAACTGATATTTAAATTAGTCCAACTACGGAGCGCACCGCGGAGTCACTTCGCCGCGGGTGACGGGTACCTCTTCGCCACCCCCTTTTTCTGGCCCTGGGAGAAAAAGGAAGAGGAAAAAAAACATGCCCCCCTCCGCGCAAATTCCGCGATGGGCGGTGTGCGCGACTACGACGACGGCGCTTTGCCTCGCGTTTTTGCGGGAAATCCACTTCGCCGTAACGTATATCACCCGCAGGTACCTAGTGGGAAGCGAAAGGTCGATACGCGATAAATCGAATTCTCCGTGGAGCACGTATCTGGCTACATATTGGAGTGGATTTCTCTTTTTCCCCGGCTGCTTTCCCTATTAAGCCGCAACGGCGGTAGAAATGTATACACAGATTTTACCGCTCCTATATTTCTTTTGTGCTAGACCCATTGACCCGTTGACAAATCTACTGCCGATTTTTCTCTAACGAAAATGTCACTACCAATGATTATTTTTGAATTATAAGCGATTGAAAATCTAGGCAGTTTCGCGAATCAGACTTTCGGATGTTAATATCTTACGTACATAGTCTTGATTTTAATTTTATTATTATCGTTTAATAGAGGCAATTAAGAGGTTAGGCCACCCCTGAGACCCTAAAATCATACCTAAATTGGACAATTTATTACGAGGAAATAAATTGCTTTATGAACAATCTGTTTAGAGGCTTTATTATACATGTATTTAAGAGTATAAAAATATTTTTCTTTTTTTAATGTACAAAATAGCGGCGCCCTGGCCCAATTGCCGAACCATCTTTTTTTACAGATGCAAAACGGTGTACAGCATTGTAGTCACACGGTTTATCCCAGAGCAAAATAAAAAGTCTTTATTATCTACATGTTAAAGACTGTTGAACTACGTAGGAATTTTTCAAAATATTGATTTTTTTTCAAAATGGCGCTTATTTTCACAAAACTTAGCATTTTTAGCCCAAAATTTGCGTACAAAAATGTTAATTGCAAAAAGAGTTTTCAATATTTTGCAAAAATCCTACATAGTTCACAGCAGAATGTATTAAAGAGTATTCTGTAAAAATTTCAAGTGAATCGGATAAAAACTGTAAGAGTTATGTTGTGCACCGATTTTAAAAATGCTGTTTTGAGAAAAACGCGTTTAAAGTTTTTGAAACTGATTTTTTTGGCGTCGTGTCAACACTGAAACCGACGCTACTAGAGCTTGTATGCTTGATCAGTATAAATTGTGACATCTATATTTTTCGAAACTAATTAAGACTATTAATCTTAATTAGACTAATTAATTCTTTCCAGACTAATTTTTCTATTTTTTCCATATTTTTCGCTTCACTAAGTCTAACAGCATAATAGCATTGAAATTTTGCTCTAAAACCATTTGTATCATATTTCTATGACTAAAAACTAACGATTTAAGCAAAAAAGAAAAAACCGATTTTTTCAAACCTCAGAGGTGGCCTAACCCCTTAAATCCTTACACACCTACGCTCGTTGATAAATGCACGTATTTTTCAAAATTCATCAGAATCATTAGGCAGCCACTTGACACGTCCGATAACGCTTCCTCGTCAGTATCTTTAGCAGCCTAGTGGCCCACTTGTTCGGGGTTGAAAAGGGGTTGAAAAGACAAGGAGAATTAAGTGTAACGCGCGCCCCCGCTTCCTTCGCCAAGGGTCGCGCCGCTTCACATACTCGGCTCGTCTTGCCTCACTACGAGGGTATAAATAATGAACGAAGGGATGATACGAGGAAGCAACGAGGGTTGTCGCTTTACTAGGTCAATACCTCGCGACCTAAAACGCGCGCGCTTCTTTCGAGGAGGCGGCAAGCTAAGGGGATGGAAAAAGCGTCGTAGAATTGGTAACGCGATATTTGTCGAGTTCCAGACGTATTTTCGTTCGCAAACAGTCTCGAGTGAGGTTTCCGGGGGATCGACGATCCTCTAATGGTAACCGAATCAAAGAGAGAATCCAACGAAGTCGAATTCTCTGGAATCGCGCCGGCTACAATCCAAAATGAATTTTTCGCATGCATCCTCGACGGTCCTCGGTGGATCGCGCACGTTCTCGTATGTCTTCGATGACAAGAGCGATGGTGCGCGAGAGATCATTCGTTCGCGCTCGACGATGATCTTCCGCGATCGACGCGGTACTATAGTTTTACGACACCATCGTTCTCTCTCAATGCACCGAGAAACGTGTTACGCGCGGAATATGCTAAACCGAGTCCGCGGAAACTCAGACCACGCTTCCTCCCCATGCAAATAGCTGGAACGTCTAATGACGATCCTATGCCATGGGCGCAAATCGACGGGGTACCGATTTTTCTCTCCTCCTCTACCATTCTGTCTCCGCCGCGTCTCTCTACCTCTCTCGCCCTTCTCTCGCGCGCTTCCTCTCCCTTCGATGTTCCGGCTATTCTTTCGAGGTACGAGCTGACGCGAGCATTCGGATGCAAAGCGAGTCGTATCACTTTATTGAAAGAATCTCCTCTTACGGTTCTTCATCGGCGAAGAGCGCACTTCTATCGCGAGTCCGAACAGAACAGGAGGGTGAAATGTAAAGTAAAAATAGCTGTCGGCGTGCTTTAAAGCACGACGACGCATTTGCGCTAATATTAAAATAGTCACGCATCATAAAAATTAATGCGTCGTGATAACAAACAGTTTTTATAGATATCAAACACCGTGTAAGCCACATATGTGTATTATGTGCACGATTTAGATATAGAGAGCACGTGACATGGGATAGCGTTTCTATTTTAGGCTCGAGCATATCGTGACGAATAAAATGGGATAAAGGGCAAAGGGCCTGGCGTATACATGTCAGACTAGCGGACTAATGACACGAAATTCTTTTTCGTGACCAAATAAATGTCTTGATTCATTTAATGTTTGCCTGCTCATTTATTTAGGGCCAAATTGAGGGGAAATTAGGTCAAATGGGGGCGGTTCCAGAGAGCAATCGAAGACACGACACGGGACAAATGACCCAAAGTCGCAGGCAGGAGCGTGTAGGAACTGCCGATAAGGGCGTAATCTTACACCTTTTCCTTTTGGGCTTTGCCCACACGAGGTCACGTTCCTTCTTGTTTGCCCTCTTTATTACGTGTAGAAGAGAGGCGGCCAGTTGCCTGGAAACCCGATACATCCGATACAAGCGCGACAAGCCGCCCGGCAAAAAAAAGACGGAAGAGAAAGAAATGGATCTTCTTTGATGAGAGTAGATACAAGCGCGGGAGTCCTTGTGGGGCTCTTCGCCCTTCGTCTTTCTCCTCCTTCCATCCTGACCGGGGACGAAGTGTTCTCGGGACTGGAGAACCTTTCAAATAATGTCGCATCAGCGAAAACGAGCCGCGGCAACGGCGCAATTATGTGCCATCTTCTGTTTATTTTGCAGGAGAAACCGTCGTAAGCGAAATTTCAAAAACGCTTGTGTGTAGTGCGTTAAATTTTAATGAGCGCGCCTCGAGCGAATTCTAAGCCGAACTGTAACGCCATTGAAGCAATCGTGTTCAATTTTTTTTTCAAATTGCGGAATGCGCACGCGTAACAACGACGTGAATAATGATACTTAACTCGATTCGGCTCGAAATTGTTTTAGACGATTTTATTATTGTTTATAATTTACAGATGTATCGCATGAAACAGGATAAAATTCGCATTTCCACAAGTTTGGTTAATATTATAATAAGTAATCATTTTTTATGTACAAAGTTTTGTCCGCTTTAGAAATTTTTCATCGTCGTAAAATTAGACGAAATTTTTAATTCGCCATGTCGCAGATAAATGGGAAAAATTAATCCGACATCGAACAGATGACGTCTCACCCACGGGCCGAACTCACGGCCGCGTTGCGGCGCAATGTGCCGTAATTAAATCCACCGTAATGCGGAGAATGATACGCCGCCTCCATTCACCCTCGCGAATCGTACGCGCGTATATACCTCGGGTTAATATTTATCGCGTAATAGAATATAACCCGTCGGTGGCCGGAACGGCCACGTTTACGTGGTTGGTTAACTCAGGAAGCCCGGGGAACGTAAACTCGAAACTAAATCCAAACTAACCGAACTCTCCATGTTTATCCCTCGCGTTCCATCTCACCCCCTGCCCGTTCGTACCCTCACCCTCTTGCTCTCGCTCTCGTGACCGGTTATGTTCCATGCTCTGTGATTTCGCGGTGTTTCATCCGCGAGTATCACGTTGGGGCATTGCGTCCGTCGACGCTGTGTACGCGTTCTATCCGAATGCAAGCCGCAGAATCCGATCCTAGACACTGGAAACTCAAATACGGTAACTGTTGCAGCTTCTGTTAAAGCTTCTCTAGATATAATTCTATTTATATGTGGCTCTATCTTATTGTTAGAATTACTTAATTTTATGACTCAATTGTGTAACTACGTAATATAAATTTTTGGTGCATTTACTTGCAATTAAAATGATAATTTTAATTTTATTGTGACAATATTTATGATATATCAAATAATAGTAATGTTGTACAATAATAAAAATAATTGGAGTCAGTAAACAGCCTTAAGACCGGCAGCCCTCGTTCATCGTGGTGGATTTGCGTTACGCATGGAAACGTACGATCTGCTCGTGCGTGACGCACACACGCGTGCCACGCGCGGCCATGTGTGTCGCGGAATCGTAAACCGGTGGATATTAAACTTTTACAATCCCAGCTCGTTGGCTGGCTGGCTGGTCGGACAAGAGGTTATGATGATTAGATGTAACTCGATAATACGCGGGGGTCCACCATCGAGACGCAGCGCGGCGGCCCCCGGTGGCTTCCAGTATGTTGGCAAAAGCCACGGTCGTTAACGGTGCCGTTAAATCGGCGAAAGCTAAAAATCGTAAAAGTTCTCTCCCCGAAGAGAATCGACTCGCGTATCGAATCGGGAAGCGCGTTTATCTTCGGCGCTTTAATTAATTAATAACGGTTACTCACGTACGCTATACGTTTGCGTTTATGGGAGGATATTGCTTCTACTCGCGTTATAGTCATCGTTGTTTTATGTGTAGCAGCCTGAAAATAGTAATAATAAATGCGTTTGATATACGGATATTAAAAAGACACGATTGTATAACCGACGCACATACCTTGTACATACGTAGTTACCTTGAAAAAACGTACAATTATTTGTATTAAATTTGCTCGATGCTACATGCCAATAATAATAATGTTTGAGTGTAGAACTGGTTTTCTCGATGCATCGTGTGTCTTTGATATCACTGGCGATTGCGCCAATAAGATTCGTAAAGCTAGATGTCATAATTGTAATTACACTGCACTATGTTGTGCCGTAATACATAGCAAAATCGATATAAAACGATGTAAACGCGATGGCGAATTTTAAGTTTGAGATTATGCAAATGGGAAATGCGCTTCCTGTTATTAGTCGTTCCTCTGATATTGATTGCACGCTCGTACAAATATTACATAATTTAATGAACGATATGCGCCGCAGAATACTGTTATTTCTGTCTACAAGAGCGCTACTTTGTTCCGCATGTATGACGCAAACGTATTTCACTCAACTGCCGTTAAAATGTCTCTCTACGGAGAGATGTAAGAAACGGAAGCCGTCGTCGACTCGGAAAAGACTCGAGTCGATCGTCGAAACATACGGCAGTCGATCGGGCATCCGGACACGCATTTTTATGTCCCGACATAAACGTAACGCGTGCCACGAGCAAATGACATTGCATACCCAAGTGAAGCTACTACCACCCTTCGCCGGTCGTCATCGGTCCGCATAATAATTCTCGGTATTGTCAAAGCCGAATGCGCGCGCTCGCTCGTTATTAACGTTTATATCGAGCAAGATAACGCGCTTTCTCGCTACCGCGAGAGTAACGATCAACCATCCCGCGGAATCGCCCGGTTTAGGCAAACCGAGTCGGAGTTACAATTCCGGTTATTGAACGTAATTCGTGATTGGCACCGCCCGTTTCTCCCGGCTTAGTGCTAATAAATTCGACCTGCCGCCCCTCGCGCGGAGAGCGAAGGCGACCAACCCTCGACCGGAGGGGGTTAAGATCGGAGGAGAGGAGAACCTCGAGATATAAAGCGGTTTTGCTCCAGCAGTTTTATGAATATGCTTTCTCGAAGCGCGGCACCCCTTGCCGGAACAGAAGTCGCGGGGCTCGTCTACGGAAAGGGGGTTGAAAGCCGGGGCGAGTGTTATAGGTGGACGATAATTTATCGATCACCCTCGTGAAACAAGGGAAACCTAAAACCTTTCCGCGCTATTTCGAAAGTTCTTACGAAAGTTCCCGGAGTTCTTAATCTCAAGCGCAGTTCCGAGAATCTGATGTGAGTGCAAATTCGTCGATCGACCGACGCGATAATCGGCGATGGCTTCGAGAGCGTTGCATTTATTCGTCGTACTTGAGACACCTTTTATTGCGTAAGAAGTAGGAAGAAAAGAGAAAGATCGTACGATGCACTGTATAATAATTGACACTTGAGTATATATAATCGCGGAATCTATAAAAATTGAAGAAATATATCTATATTCTAACTTTAAGAAGCGAGTAAATCTTTTCTTTAGTGACTGAGAATTCTGCAACCCCGCAGAATATTTTTCAATATTGGCATTCATACTTCACAGAAAAGAATGTCTGGCCAGTATTTAATTTCATTTGGCTGGCTCGAGATTGACCTCCTCGACAAAGATTCGAGATAGGCAAAAGCTAAGAAAATTCGTTTACGATCGAAATTTAGTTTCGGCGTGCAGCTTTCGGAGTATCGCTCGCAGTGAGTGGCGAGTTTCTAGTGAAAAACTGAATTTACCGGCGAGGCAAAAGGTAAGGAAGCAGAAGCTTTCCGGTGCGCGTCTGACAAGCTTATCGTTGGTTTAATCTGATTTTCAGGAGTGCATTGTTTACCTCAGGTAAATAATTTACAGCGCTCTCGCGTGCATAATAGAGTTTCCGCGGTCCGGGACGAAGAGGTCCCGGTTGATTGACGAGGAACCGTGAAATTATCCCCACCCCCTCGACCCGCGCGTAAGGCGCAACTTCAAAGACGGAAGTCGATGTCGGGGCTGAGCGAATATTTCCCCGGCGAAATTCTGCCGCCCTTCGTTGCTCGTGATAGCCTGACAAACTCGTGTTTTATCGCATTATTTATTGCCGCGAGACACACGAGCGTTCTCGTTCGTGCTATAGCGACCACCCCACCGGCATATACACCCCCGACGTTCCTTGGGCCGTCGACGGTCGCACACGCGTGCACACGTACATTCGTCTGAGCGGCCGTTATTGATGGATTCCACCCTTATGAAATATCTGGAAGCTCGGTACGAATTTATTGCGAGCAGTTCGACCGGCTTTATCTCGTATTGTTCATGATAAACCCGCAGTGATATTCCACGAGATATTCCAGAGACTCCTAAAAAGCCCCCGATGAGCCGTTATACGACTCCTTTTTTTTCTCCCGCGTCTTCATCCTCGTCGACGTGTATAAATACGTGCGCGCTCGCGCGACGTACGCTGAGCGCTGGCATTAATTCGCGAGGGGATGATAGATCGCGGAAAAACGAGGAGTCTTTCCCGAGAGAAATGTTGCTTCTCGTGAGTTGAGTACCTATTGAGTCGACTATTAGGAGATGTTGTTTATTAATAACAACGTAATTTCCTTGATCTCTTGGATAATCTAGAAAAAATATATTTATTAAGACAGCGTCATTAATCTTGTAGCTGACAATATCTCAGTTATCACTTCATATGTGCGAAATAATATCGTTGTCTTCAATTCCGGTGCAGGCATTAAGACCGGTATTCATAGTCCGTTCTTATTTTAAGACTGTCTTAAGTAATGTCTTAAGACGCTAATACGATTCTGTGATTAGTTTATGACATCTTAAGATTATACTTGAGACAATCTTAAATATAAGAATCGACTATATATATATATGAATACCGGCCTAAATGTGCACACACGATACAATTTATGAAGTATTTGAAAACGCGAATCTTGCTACTGCACCAGCGACGACCGTTCACGAGCGATTAAGAGCCGTGAAATTTTCCTCGGGATAATTTCGTTTGATGCGGAAGTAAACTTGAAAACTTCTCTCCGTCTTCGCTCAAACGAGCGACAACGTAATTATTCTCTCTGTGGTGAGGAGCGCGCGCAACGGAGCTGAATGAGCGCGAATGCACGCAAGCGAGATATTTGTTAAAGAAAATTTTCATAATCGGCGTACCCGCTACTACGGCGACCGCGTTGCTTTTCCGAGGCTTTGGGCGTCGTTAAAAGAATTTGCACGCACTCGTCAGCCGCTCGTCCGTCCGTGAAGAGACAACGCAAAAGGCCGAGTGATTTACTCTTTCTCTCTCTTCTTTTCTCTTCTTTGGTTCTGCTTCTTTTAACCACCGCAGAAAAATATCGTTCCGTGACTACACGTCGTGTGCATCGTACGTGTCGAATTCTTAC
Organism: Aphaenogaster ashmeadi; assembly: GCA_003063805.1. Taxonomy (NCBI): domain Eukaryota; kingdom Metazoa; phylum Arthropoda; class Insecta; order Hymenoptera; family Formicidae; genus Aphaenogaster; species Aphaenogaster ashmeadi. The sequence continues at coordinate 101,356 of NJRQ01000147.1, forward strand.
GTGATTATAGATGCCGATCGCGTCGATTGCCGTTGTTTCTTACGGAAGGGAGGAATTTGGGGCAGGTTGCGGTTCCGACGGTGCACGCGATCCCGCGAAATCGAGGGTTGCGCCGCCTTTCAGTCGCGCGGCGAGCGTCGGCTGTTTCCTCTCGCTGGCGCGACGAGTACAATATCAAAACGAGCAAAAACGTTAGCGAGCGCCCGCGAGATCGTTTCTCGCTATTACGAGAGGGAACGGCCATTATACGTACGTAGGTATCCAGCGCGTCTTATCCGAGGAAATTGACCGCGGTATTATCCGACGTGTACTGGCGGACATGCGAATTCAGGGAAGGCAGGAGTGATGTAAAGTTAGCGAGCGGTAGTATTTTTTTTTTACGTTCGATTCAATTTCGCAACGACGCGAAACGGCACACCGGCACTCCGCGTGACACGCGATGAAGTGTCGCCATAGACATAAAATCTTCTCGCGGCGCCATTCGTTCGCTCTTGCTCTCGCAGGCGTTGACATTAACGGCGGCTGCATATCGAGGTACACAACACGGCGCAGATTGCTCGATGCTTATCTTTGCGTCTATTCCTTCTGCACCGAGAATAACATGGACTATTACATGTTTCAGGTGGACTAGCCTTCTAACCGACGATAAAAGAGCCGTCAAATGTAAAATGGATGGATCAGAATGCAGGTGAACCAGCAGTTACGCGCAAGTGTGAAAATCATCTCGGTGAGTCCCACAATATTACAGATAGGGGAAAGTCGTGTAACCTCGTAGAGCGGGTAGCCCCGGACATCATGAGTTTATAAAAAACGGAGGTAGATAGAACTGTTAAGACTTTATACATAATTGACTTGATAGAGATTAGTTCAGTTTTACAAAAACCTAAAGTGTCCGACTTTCCCCTAAAAAATATGCCTCTTATATCTAATCGTCGCGCGTAAAAATAGAAATGATCTAGAGTGCGTAGGGTCGAAATTATTAAAATCCGACCGATCTGGAAACCCGCTTACGAGAGCATGTCCCTATTGAAGTTATAAGCGCCGCTCGCAAAATCTATTCTGGCAATGCCACCGAACCGGTTGTTGCGAGTCAACTTCCTGCTCAATAGAGGTCCTCGGCCAAGACCAATCTCCTTCGCCTATCTCCGGCGTCCCCCGACCCACCCATCGACCACCGTTCAATTACGCAGTCATTAACTCGCGATTGTCTCTTTCGGCGTAACCTCGTTACACCGACTTGGATCCCGGGCGCGGCAATATTCCGCGCGCAGATCTCAACACAGATAGGCTTTTAGCGTATTAGCAGGCACAATGTGACAATGGAACGTAGTCTGTGCGCTACGGGAATAGCAAATGCCGCCACTCTATCCGTTTCCCATACAATGGCCGCCCCGTCCTACCGTCATGCCTGGTGCAAACTGCAAATAGCCAGGCGAAACACGTATTTCATAAACGCCCCGCAACATCGTCGCCGCGCATCGAAGCTCTCTCTCGTCTCCGTGCCTCTGTTTCGTGAGAATGCCGGAAGTATATCTGTGTACAGCTAGGAGGATTTTCGCCTCCCGGGATTTAAAAAAGTCTCACGGTCGCCCCGTAACGAAATATCGAGCAAGCGCGATAAGATTTCGAGATTTTTTGAGGAGTAGAACAGATTAAATAGGCAACATCATGGAAATTCATCAGTTCTCACACGATTAACAATTCTCAAAGTCTCTTATGCATTTCGGCATAATATTTTATATCTTCGTATTTTATAAAATCGGATCTCTCGAGCAATTTTGAATTATTTGTTCCACATATGTGTTTTATGTGCAAATATATTTTAATCGCGTTGACAACGTTTTTTATATTTCAATCGCATAAATTGAAAAATATTTCGCGTTGCAGTTCCGCTATTAATTCCCGAATATTTTGCGAGAGAGATGTATTTGAGGAGAAATTTTTTCTGTAGAACTCAAATTTTTGGTTCAATTAACGTATTTAATTCTCCTTATCAAGACATTCATGAAACTTTTATAGTCTGACTTTTTACGAGCGACGTACCATGCTGAGGAGAAAAAACTCTGTATGTATCGCTTGCTCTGTTTAGAGGGATTTATCTTTTTAATGTGAACGAGAGAGATCCTCTGCATTTAAAATTTAATGACTCCGTACGTGTTCCCGCGTGTATGACCGATTGTATCGACGGCTTCGTGACTTGGCTCTAAAGCCGCTCGCTTCTGTTCGCGCAAACAGGCACCGCCGTCAGCGATATTACGTCAAACGCTGGTATAACCAGCAACTGCAATTTATTCCTGAGCGTGCGGCTAGGTTTCACATCATATTATTCGATTTCGAAACCGCGCACGTGAAGTATATATTTTTATCATCTTCTTATATAACTTAACCTTACATCTTCTCCTACATCACGCTTCATCATTTCTTTCCACATATAATTTCGATATTTCCACAATATTTATACAATTAACAATATTAAACAATTTTACGCGAATACCGCGAGATAAGCTATTTCGCGTAGAATGTAGGTAGTATGTACGTCCGCGTCAGAGTGCAATTGCGTTAAACTTTGGAAATACGCGTAGGGATGAAACGGCGGTCGCATAAACCCAACCCCGCCGGACAATAACCAGCAGAATCCTTCCGGCAGGTTACCCCACCAATCAGTCAGATTATGCTGAATCCAGAGAACGCGGTATCGTATGTTATCAGCTGGTGCATAGGGTACGGTCGATGGATATGGGCCGTACGCGCGGCGGTTTGATTGCGCGACCACGTCGGGTTTCGGTGGATAGACGCGTTCTGGTCGGAATGCCGGGCTTTGGACGGTCGCTGGTACACGCGTCGTAAAGTGACAATCAGATCAGGATGCAGGAAATTGGCCGGATTCGCGAGCAATGGGCCATGCTGATACCGGAGCCGGTCCATGTTTGCCGGATATCAGTCCGAAGTGTTGCGGTATGTACGATGTGATCGACACGCACGTACGCGTATCCGGCGCCGTGTTAGTCCATCGTGCGTGTCGGGGTGCATAGACAAATTTTGACGCTATCGTACAGATCGGCGTCGGCGATAGTACGATTTTAATAAAGATAGCGCGTTGAGGATTTGACGACGTCGCGACGCTGTCGCTTTAATGAGCGCTGTCGTCCACGTTCGTTTTACCGACAATAGGACAATTTTCCAGAGTTTATGGCCTTAATCATCTACCAGTCCTCTAATATTTCGTACTATCATTCACGAAGAACGTAGCGTTATTAAGAATATCAGTAGTTCGCAAATTTCTAATTTGCTTAAAGTGAAATGGAACTTTCTAGCTCGAAATTCTAGCTGTTGAAATTCTATGTCACAGGACTCTCTAGCTCTCGTTTTACATTGCAATTTCAGTGATATATTTGCATCAAATAAGAGTATATTTGTATTGTCTATCGAATACACTGGCCCGTATCGATCAGGTGTGTCACGGTATGACGGAAACCTCATCATCCCTGATGACACGACGAGACCATGATTCGACATAGTTCTTCAGCACGCAGCCAATGTCGTGCCATTAAGCGTAGATAAGCCAGTGGCTAGAGCCACGGCCAATATTGAATGGTCCGTGTATGCAGTTTGCCTGGAGGGGTTCGCAGCACGGCAGTACGGGGATGGTTGTACATTAGTGGCACCATTGTGCCAGCCGCCCTTCAAATCCATATTACTCATGTAGTAGTCAGTCAGTGTCCGTTCGTCCATTCTCTCATGCTCTCCCTCTCTCTCCCTCTCTCCTTCTCTCTCTCTCTTTCTCTCTCTCCTATATCTGTTCGTTCGAACGCGAGAGTATTTGACTGTGCATAGAGAGACTGCGAGAGAGCTCGCCCCCGCTCTACCGGCCGACGCGCTCTATATGCAAACCACCACGTAATGAGTCCGTCAACCCCGTAACGTCGTTTGCCGCCATCCTTGTACTTAGACGACTCGGCGCACGGGCCATTTTCCGACAGATACTCCGAGCCGGCCTCGTCTCGAATGCAAATCCGCGTAGTCACGCGCTGCCGGGCGATCGCGCGAATGCAAATTCGTACGCGCGCTAGCACCGCCGCGATTACCGGCGCAGTATCCTCGTTACATTTGAAGACGTCTGTGCTCGTCCCATTCGCGAGTCCAAAAATGTGAGAGTAACGGTGATCTCTATAAAGAAGTCCTGGAGCCGACGTGTGCGAAACACCTCGCATTACGGTATACACCGGTGTAGTGTGCCGTGAGCGATTTCTCTAGCGAATAATGAAATATTTTTCTGGCTAAGGATATATAGGTCAATACAAGCCGGTAAACGCAAACGTGCGATACGATATTTCAAATGTAATATTCCTTATACTCGTAGCAAACAGCGAATGATACTAGTTTCACTGTACAGTTAGCTTTGATCAACATTTGTCTAATATGGACTTGAACCACAGGTTGCGAAACTAATACCGTTCATTATTAGTATTCGTTATATCATTGTTATGAATATTGTACGTCTATTAAGCTGATTAAGCTCTTTAACAGAGAAGAAGTGAGTACGGCGAAGTGCCTAAAAGACGGAGCCCAGTTTTTCATACACGAGCCTCCTACTCAATGTATGAAGAGCGCGGTTTTGAAAAAAATCTCGGTCATCAAGTGGATTCGAACCCGGGAACCCGAGGTTACGAAACTGGCGCTCTACCACTAGACCACGCTACCGTAATAAGTATGCTCCCCATAAACAGAGAAGAAGAAGTATTTCATGAGAACCATAGCACTAGCGTAATGACAATTCAGATTTGAATTATTAATTAAAAGACTCCACTAATTAAAAACTTACAATTAAAGTAAAAAATATAAAATTTTTCAATGTCTACGTATCTCAGGTTGCCGATGACGGAACCCAGGTAGTGCGCTCCGTAGATACCGGTGTCTAAGTGTTCTAATTTCACAAATTTGATGTCTACGTGTTCCAGGTCGCCGATGACGATGTCCAGACAGTGCGTTCCGTTGTTTTCGGTATCTAGGTGTATTAATACTTCGAATTCGATGTCTACGTGTCCTAGGTCGCCGATGACGAGATTCAGATAGTTCGCTCCGTAGATTTCGGTGTCTAGGTGTATTAATACTTCGAATTCGATGTCTACATGTCACAGGTCACCGATGACGAGATTTAGGTAGTTCACTCCGTAGTTTTCAGTGTCTAGGTGTATTAATACTTCGAATTCGATGTCTACGTGTCCGAGGTCGCCGATAACGAGGTCCAAGTAGTTCGCTCTGTAGTTTTCGGTATCTAGTTTACGCGTATTGTGCTATTTCTTTAAAGAAAAGATCTCAAAAATATTTAAAATTTTTCTCCTTTACAGCTTTATATATACATATGTATATAAACATTAAAAAAATATATATATGTTTTTATATTTTTAAAGTGATATGTATATATCACTTTAAAAAAAAGTACAGAGTAAATTAATTTGTATTGTAGTCTGCGATTGCAATTTTGCGCACTTTCGCACGTCTCAACCTACGCTCAAGACGCCGACTGTGGTAGTTCCCTGGTCGTAGACACCTTCGTTGGCGCATTCTAGGCGTCTCGATTAATGTCGGTTATTAGCCGGCTGTCATCCGGTCGTCGTCAGGATCGCGTGTCGCGGCCCTCTTTAACAATGGGTCGTCAACGTGCGAAACGAGATGACACGGCCGGGCGCGTGTGATAATTATTCTCGCTCGCGAGAGAGAGGGAGAGAAAGAAAGACAGAGAGAGAGAGAGAGAGAGAGAGAGAGAGAGAGAGAGAGGGAGAGAGTGAGAATCGCGCGAGTGCTCTCATAAACGAGCCGTGCGACGCATATAGAGACGCACGAGACGCGACGGTGAATATTACAGAGTCGCGAGAACAGGTCTGCCGGCATCAGTCGACGTCGCCGGCATAATGTTTGGCATAGCTTGTCGCAATATGTTACGCCTATCCAGCGAGCACGGTGCGTCCGTTCGTCCCTCCCAGCATCCAATCGGGTTATACTACAAGTATCTCCCTGAGCCGTGTCCCTCATACAGACTGCATACAATCACTGTAACCAGCGAAATCTCGCGTCATACCCCGCCACCCCTAACTGCCAAGTTCGTAATCACGCCGCGCTAAATAACGCACCGGCATCGGCCAGCTGATTAAACGGGAGCGCTTTATCGCAGCGGCGATAGTGCGCACCGTCCTGATATACGGGGATTAAAAAACCCATACCACGCTGCTCGTTCGCGAGGGATCCCGATGTTACACCGATTAACGGGTAAAAGAATTATTCTCGCATTTTTAGGCTAATTGATGCTATTTTGAAAAATTGCCTAGTATCTATTATTATAAAATAAAATTTTGTTACAGAATATTAACGATTATATATTTTAAAAAGTAAAATAAAAATAACCACTACTAGTTTTTCGCTACCGTGAAAAACTATTTTCAGGATTGTGAATTACCATACAAACGCGATATAAAAAACTTATCCTGAATGATATCTCTCATGCGATGCTATAAATTGTTTTATTTTATATGCCAATCGTTGGAGAAAACCTTTCACTCTTTGGTCTTTCATAAAAATAATTTATTAACAAAAAAATCTTTCATGAGTTATAGATGGAAATTCCGGGATGCGTTAATTTGTCAATTACGCATTAATAGATTTCGTTATCGCGGATAGCGCAAAGTTACGAGGTACGAAATGCAAGTACGAAATTGCCATCCTCGATGTGACGAGAGAACGTCGTTGCGCGAATAGCGTACACGGATACGCTCTCGTATATCACCATGCTGGCTGGTTAGCCAGCATCAGTCGCCGTCACCGGCATAATGTTTAGCATAGCTTGTCGCAATATGTTACATACCATCCAACGGCGTCCCGTCCCACCATCATCGGATCGAGTTAGTGTTGGTGTTTCGACGGGCCCGTCGTGCACCTCTATAGGCCGTTCGCGCGATGGGATGGGCAACTGATTTCACCTCGCACCCTCCACCACCCTCTCCTCCCCTGGTTCCAGGGGGGTGATAGCCGCCTGTCAGCGTATGCTAATCACGGTAATAGAGCGAACGCTGTACTACCGGGGCTTTGCCGAACCGCGCTAATATTTTGAAATAACATCGACCGCGTCGTTTTCGTGGAAGGACTGTTTCGAGTTCGAGCATGCAATTCGGACGGACTCGTCATTTTCTATTGTCCAGCCCCATGATTATACGAACGAGCCAGTTGCATAGATTAATTCAGAGCATAGTAAAATATTGATCGAGTTCCTCTAGCGAGCGATAGCACCGATTGATAACTTTGAGAATCATTCTAAAATTATATTTGCGTCTCGCTCATGGATAGTGTTATTTAAAAAAATATTAATGCATCACAAAAAATATTCATCTGTAGCTCATACAAGTGCAAGATCTTTGCGTTAATAAATCGTTTTGTGTAAAAGGTTTTATTTAATGGTTAACGTTCCAATAATGAAAACAATTTGAACGGAGATACAGTTATGATAATTTATATAATTGAAAATTGGATGATTTAGACTAACAGCGAGGCATGAAACAAGGGAGTGCTTTAAAAACGCTGTCCCTAATCTCTTTGCGCCCGTGTTATTGGTTTGAATCCAAACTAGGGTGAGGGTGCGCATTAGCGGGACGCTTCGTACGATATAGGTCCCAGGGTGCCAGTAGCGTTGCCAGCCAGCACGCGGATATTATAAATTCAAAGTCAAATGTAGCGTATTGTAATTTCGCCCGGATATCACTTAATGCAATCTTGTGAAGTCTTGCTTTGGAAAAATTGCCATCGCGCTTTCCGGGACGAATTTCAAACGTCCCCGCGAATTTCAGCTTCCAGCAATCGTAGTCGCCGCCGAATTAAGATAAATTCATTGATAAGCGGGTCGCGGTCTGATTTACGCGAAAAATCCGTAAGTTCATTCGGAACGCGGGAGAAAGTTTCCGTACGCGGAAACTGGCGTATCTGAGAATCTTATACTTTTACGAGGGAAGCTTGGCGCATCCACGTGAAATTAAAGCTACTATCTACCTACCTATGACAAAAGGAGAGACAGCTCCGCGGCCGTTAGGCACCGGGAATACAGGATTACGTCTTCGCTCCTCATCTTCGTCTCACAAAAAAGAAAAAAAAATAAATACCCTCGAGCAGGAGCAGAAAAATAAGCCCTTAAAGAAGCTGATGAATTTTAAATCAGCCGCGCATTGAAATCGAGAAAACGTCTCCATTGCCAAGAGGACTTTCAAACCCACCCCCATGTCATCCTGCGCCACCCCCCATCGTGCCATCCCACTTTCAGTTTTCATCTCTTAATAATACAGAGGCACTAATACCCTGATCACATATTCTCGGGGATGAAAGGTAAATCTTACGCTCCGGGCGGGTTATAAGGAGCATATTAATTCCATTAGAAGAAGCGTGCGTCCCTTCTTTCTTGATTTTGAAGGGACAGGTTCCACGGATCCGTCTCGCCCCCTCAACGCAACACAAAATCGTTCTCATGCATTCTTTGTGTATCGTGTCAATATATGAGTGTTGTCAAAGATCTAAGTAAATCCACAATTAATTGTGCGTATATTAAATATGTAATAATTAATTGTCAAACATGGCAACTTGTTTTATTGCAAAGAAAAGTGGGAGAAAACCAAATATTAAATTCATTGTTATTTTCTCGCGTTTATTTATTTATATCACACAATATATTTTTTGAGTAAACGCATTTCTGCCATCATTTCTTTGCAATTTAGGCAACATTGCGGTATCTTGTACAGAATTCCTGATGTACAAACACGCTGAAAGGACGACGGCACGACACTCGTAAAGACCGTCGAATGTCTTGAAGCATTGAATGCCGGATACTACATACCTTTCTCTCTTGAAGCAGATCACGCGAGGGGTTTTATGAAAGGCCCTCCCTAATCCTCGCTCGTCGCGGCGGGGTTTCCCCGCGACGCGGCCCGCAATATCGCCAGCGGTCTCCCGACAACCAGTGCGCGTCGTAAAAGTTATTATCACACACGACAAACGACGCGATTCCAGCAGCACATGTCACGACGAAACGAGACAAGACGAAACGTATTGCGAGCAAGCGTGCTGGCCGTTCGCACCATATTTCACGTTGCCTGAAATTTTTCGCGCCGAAAGGGACAGTCTTTTTCGGGCAGGGTGGCATGGTTCTCTTAAAAGTTCGCAATAAGTCACAGTCGAAACGGGAAGAGAGAAGAGGCGGAAAGGGATCGAGCGCGTCGGCGGGCGAGAGCGCGGGGCAAGAAAGAGCGAAAGAGTCGTCGGTCGATCGGTGTTCGAGGGCCGACAATCCGACGCGCCACCCTCCTGGGAAATCGCTTTAAACCTTTTAAATTCGAGACTCCCCCCGCGGAAAGAAGAGGCGAGTCCTCTCCAAGAGCATCGAGGCGGTATATACATACAGCAGCCAGGCCGAGCCGCGCTGGTTTTCCGCGCCACATAAATACATCGCGCACGGAAGAGGGAAATCTGTTTAAAATATGTTCTCTCTCCCGCCATTTCGCCATGGTCGTTTGCCACGGCGAATAGCTAAATGCTTTTTGCGAGAGGCCATTTAAATCTTTACCTTTCGCCCTCCCTCGTCACCCCGCCGTCCGTCGCGATCCTCGATCGTCCGTTTTCTCTCTTTCCTCGCCCCGCGCTGACGTCGGGGCGCTCCTTGCACCCGGAAGGACGAAACGCGGCGATACGAAGGAAGTTCTGCACGGGGAGATAGGAGATCGCTTCTCTGCGCGCATCCGACTTTGTTTGTTATCAATTCTCCTTATCCAATCCTGGGCGGAACCTTCGGTGGCGCGTACGCATACGTACGATATCTTTGAAGTATCTGTAAATATCCGCGCATACGAGGTAAAAGCAAACGTATTTTAAAACGATGCCGGGGTCTTCCCTTTTTCTCCTCCTCCTCCTTCCTCTCGCTCGACGAGAGTCTCCTCTCTAACTCTTTGCTCTTGCGTTTTATCGAGATTGGCCGCGGCGGCTGGCTGCCGTCGGTGAAGTCCCGCAGGAAATGGGGCTCCGCGGATGCAGCCAGACGGCAGCGACGGCGGATCCACGAGAGATATTCGCGAGACTGAGGCACAGAGACTAAGACATCCTCGCAAACACGCAGGCCGATGCCCGGCGCTCTTTCGCCTCGTTTCCGGTCGTGGCCCGAAAGTCTCGCCTGCTTGCGTATGCATGCAAGACGCGCGAGTGCCGCCTTTACGTGTTGAGAAATGGCGACCGGGCTATTCGCATCGCGAATCCGAGATGACAGGACCCCTGGGAACGGACTCATTCGCCGTCTCGTGCCTGTTGTTCCCGCGCAATATTACAAATGAGCTAAATGGACTTCGATCCGCGACGCGTTCTTATTTGAATGGAAATCCGAGCGGTTACTATGTACCGTGCCAGTTTTCCCGTTTTCAATCTTCGACGATATCTCGTGGCGATGTAAACTTTGTACGAATGAGATGCAATTTTTATTCTTTCGAGAAACAATATTAAAGCTATAAATGTCAATTTTTATTCATTAGACGAAATTATTTTAATAACAGATGTCAATAACAGATATTTTTTCGATTTGATTAAATATAGATACCTGTAATTATTGCAATTTAATAATTGCTTGACGAAGCAAAGATCAAAAATCAATATATTGTAAAATCACTTTCGATTAATTTTTTATGCATCTTCGTACACATTGGATTTTGACGTAGAACTACGTCTTTCCCGGGGTCTGGGGTAACTTCAGTGGCACGAATGTCACGTTTCCTTGTGACAAACATTTCTCGTAATGTATTAAAGGAAAATATACTTTATTATATTGTTTTTTAAAGCTCTCAATGTCAGTCCCTGCAATTTATTTTTGCGGTTCTTTTTTTTAGAATTTAAAATTTTCAATTTTTAGCTTATTTGGGATTTCTGTGTATGTATATTTGCATTTATATCTCGTAATTTTTTACTGCATAATTAGGGTGTTTGGGTGTCCAACGCAATTAAAAAAAAGTGAAATAAAAAAAAAATTTTTTTTTTAAAAAGTAAATAAGGAAGATTAGCGAAAATTTAGACCAACAACGCAAAAAAAAGAAAGATTATAATAGGAAAGGAAAGAGAGAAAGACGTAGTTCTACGTAGAAAATTGCGGCACAGAGGTGACTGTGCCCGGGAGTTTTTATTGCATATTAAGTATTGATTTGTATCCTTCGAGAAGCAGCAGTCTTCTTTTTATAACTCGAAGGTAGACGCGATTGCATTTGCACTTGCGTCGAGATTCTCTCGATCGAGATCGTGGCGCAGAAGACTCGCCACTCGAAAGGAGGCTAAGCGCCACCGTCCGTGAATTCGTTGTCGTACGTTTAATGAAAAAAAGTTGTCGGAGCGCTTTACGAAGGCTGTTGTAACGATGCGACCTTAATACCGACCACATTTTATCTGTCGCGATTTGTCTGTCGAAATCAACAGTGACATTCCCAATGTTCTTCTTGACGTTTTATCTTGACGATATTTATAGGTACACATCACTCTTAAGAATGGATTCATATTCAGACCCGTCCAGTTCTTGCTGCAGTCAAACGATGTCCAAGTTTTTTAATCTGTGAAACACTTATTACTTATTTTATTAGTCAAGAATATACTCTTTCTAATAAAAATAATTAATATTTCTATCCAATCGAGAAATCATCGCTTTAAAGATATTGTAAATATTTATCGATTAAATACTACAACTCGCGGTCAAGAACAGATTTACATAAGCGATACAAAAAGCTCATGGAATATTTAAAAGCAAATCCGCGGTAAAAGCGTTACTCGTAGTTGATTTGTTAGCTCAGTAAGAGGGCTAAAGGATCCGTCGTCGCGACGAAATCTCTTCTTTGATCTCCCTCTTCTCGACGCTTCCTTCGATCAAACGGGCTTTGCGGCGGCCTTGTCCACGGCCATTGTAAGTAAATCGGTCACTTCACCGCTCATAAATGACGAAGAGGAGCAGGACGAGGTACGGCGTCGGCGGCGACGTAGGCCGGCGAGCGATAAAGGGAGAAGGAGAGAGGAAGATGGACAGTCCCAAGCATCACGAAGGGCTGACCGCTTTGGCCTCCCCGAAACCGATGTCCGGTCAGCACCCTTGACTCGAACGTTGCCCTCCCCGTGTACAGGACTTTTATGGCGCATAAATATCAAGAGCTCTCCATGATATCCCTACTGTATTATCAGGAGACGCTTACGGCCGACGAGGAGGGACGCGGAGACCAGAACTGTTATTTGGCGCAATTCTATATCTCCTCTCCCACACCTACGAGCGCGCGGGGGTTACCGGGAGTCCCGGAACAACTCCGTGATGCTGGACTTCCGCCAATTCAGTCTGTCGGAGAGAAAACAGCATTCCGCTCGCGCTCTGTACGAACTACACCGCTCGCGCCCAAATTCAATCTACCGTCCGGTTCATCCTTTCCTGAGTAAACGAAAGACTATCACGAGCTACCGGAGTACTCGCTCTCGCCGTTCCGGTAGTCGGCGAGATGGAGCTGTAATTTCTTCAGACAGAATTGCATTTACGAAGGCTACCCTCGTAGTCCGTAGACAAGGATTGCGAGAGTCGTGGATGTTCTCTGATTTTCTCGGAGTGAATCAACAGCACGGCACTCGATGAGCAATGTACTGCGAGATCGAAACTGCCGAACAACGTGAAGTAACGCTTGCGAAAGTTTTGGTAGTCGCGTCTGCACTTTCAAATAAGATTCTAGAGAAATCCTAGATAACAAAATCAATTTTGTGGATAAGCGGAAATGCAAGTTAAACGCATATCATTAATTTTTCAAAAAGTATCAATTCTTCAATTCAAATTATGATTTATCGATCATGGAACATCTAGAACGAATTATCCCGCATTTTTATCTCGCCGTAAATAATTTCCAAAGTGTCGAGATCGAAGACTTTTTCTTCTCGCTAACTCGCGAAATTCGTATTGGAACACTTTAACGAATCCTCACTCTCAGCCGTAATCTCCTTAACTTCCGAAGCGGGTGCTTCTTAAATCTCATCCGTCAAGACTTCTCCAATAGAACCGCTTCGGGATCGAAGAGCCGTCGAAAGGCTCTCACTCAATGCGCGGCGCAAACGAGGCTGGTAATTTCTTTAACCTCCCCGGCTCAGCCCCTCGACCGGTAATCCACGATTCCCATCGCGTATACATCGGGTATAAGAAATTCACTGAGTCGAGAGGGAGATCGCATATTGTCAGGCCATCAGCATCCCTCGCTGTGTCGCTGCCGTTGCCGGAGTTCCCGGTTCTTTCCCCCGTGCGTCCGTCCAGCTACGGTGCACTCTCTCTCGGTCTCGAAACACGCCGGTGGGGTGGGCAAGAGGTATATCGCCCCTATCTGTATCCGTGTATGGTTCCAATAAAACGGGAACCACTCACAGCTTTTGTGTCGGATACAGTGGCGGTGCCTGCCGTGGCGAGGGAGACGGCGGAGGAGGGGGTGCTAGTGGTTGTTATCGGCCATCAGGTTTTATATCCGTGCCGGAGGGGCGACGGGAAGACACACACATACACACAACATACACATAGAGAAAGAGAAAGACAGAGAGAAGCGGTAGCGAGGGGACGGTCAAACGATACTGGATACCGCGTGTTTCACAAAGATTCTATGAAGATTGCCCGGGATTTTATTACGGGAGAAATGTCGGTTAATAAAAATGAATACGCGGACTGAGTGAGCGAGAGATGGTGCGAGGGAGAGAGGGACGGAGAGAAAGGAACGAGAGGGGCTTTTCTTTTTATCCGCCACGCGCTCTTCTTCCCGGATCCTTCAACGTCGGCTCTCGATGGCAGGCGATTCGAAAGTGCGATTTCGCGTCGGGCGCGTAAACTTCGTCGTTTAGATCACTCGGAGGCCGAGTTGGAAAAAGCGACGGTTCTGCTCCCGCTGCCAGACGCGTTTATCTTTTCCCTCCGTCCATCGTGACTCAGCAACGATCGACGCCGAGATCTCTCGCGAGATTGGACGTGTGAAATGGGTATCGATCCGCGCGTTAATGGGCGTATCGTCGGGAAATTATTATAACGAACCGTTCTCACGAATATTTACGGCGTACGAGCAACGGAATTGTTCTCCTTTTTTAGTATATTTGTTATCTTTGGCACAAATATTGAAGCACGAAATAAAATGCGCGTTGGCGATAAGATCTTCGCATTAATGCAATGAACAGCGCTAACACGACTTCCGCGAGTGCGATTAATGCAAGACGAAGAGTCGCTCTTACCGATCGATCGCGTTCTCGGCGTGCAGCAGTTTTGCTGCCAGACCATCGGTTTGCAAATTCGCTCGGTGCAACGCTCTCTCGACGGCACCCTCGTAATACAACAAGCGCGATTGACGCGTCTGTTGCAGCTGCAATCCGTGAGTAATCCGATGCGTCGCCAACGAAGTTTCAAGTGCTAATTCATGCGCACTCCGGGAAAGACGATATATCGAACCATCGAATCAATAGAGACCTGTCTGAACGTCTTCGGGCAGAAAATCCAATGAAACGCGTCTCGACACGCGTGGCGCCTCGCGAGGTAGACGGAGATAAAGGCATCCAGATCGCATGCAAAAGGATGCCCTCGGAGAGGCGAGTCTCCGCTTTTCCTGTCAGACCGTTACGTAATAACAGATTTTCCAGCGATCTTGGCGGTACCTTGCGTAAAAAGATCAGAGTGAGAACAAGGAAGTAGACGGCACACGCCGGGGATGAATAAAACAGAAATCTATGTTACATAAGAGTACTCTTTCTATTACAAGCTGCTAATTTTCCGCGTATCTTCGCAGTATAGCAGTGCGCTTCATGCAGAGAGAGAGAGAGAGAGAGAGAGAGAGAGAGAGAGAGAGAGAGAGAGAGAGGGAACCTATTTATATTTTTCGATCTCAGGTCAATAATAAATCTAATTTTCCTCACACACTCACGCACATATTCTTGGAAACGAAAGAAAAGATAAAATAATTATTTCGTTCCATTAAAGGCATCGTTTAGACTCTGTTTATATTGTGGACCATAAAGGCAGAATGTTACCACATGTTTTAGCACAATCACAAGGGAAAACGATTCGTCGACCAGTCAATTCTCCTAGTGTTAACACAGACGTTTGTATCGATTATTCAATTGACGAGCGAACCACCTTTTCACGACGCATTGTTATTCACCATTGGCCGCTGATCCATGGCCGGGGCATAATAAACCAGCTCGATCCGCATCTATCTCTTCCCCACCGTCCTCCATCCATCGTCGTCCTGCTTACGTTGTAGCGACGTAAACGGAATTCGTTCTCGTTCGTCGTGGATGGTCGGCGACGACGACAATGTCAACGGCGAAGTCTCATCCAATTTTTCAGGAGCTCAAGCCGCACGGAACGAGTCGGTTAATCCGCCAGAATCTCGCTGACGTAGCTTTTGCTTCTCGTAGCCTGCTTGCTACCGGCGGATTCACCGAATTCCAGCCGCGATAGCTCACCGTCGATGCCGAACAGCCTGGAGCGTTTGTCGATGGAAACGACGGTAGGATAAAAAAAGAGAACAGAAGGGGTGGGGACGAGGAAGCGGAGGAGACAAGAGGGGAAAACAAGTCCTTTCTTGTTTGCTCGATCCCACCCGCGACGGGGTCAGAGGCGAATTGACTGCCGTGTCATTTGTAACAATAAAGGTGGAAGTCTCGATGTCTGGACCTCTAACTCTCGTCTCGCTGATACGCGGGGTCGACTTGATGACCTTTTCCTACGAGATACAGCCGACACTGCCGTATACGCAATGAAGTTGAGCGATGGAAATCGAGCGTTTTCGCTTCCACGTGACCGAATTACTTCATCTAGAGAGGAATAAAGTCCAAAGTTAGGATTTCTCTTTTACACGGCGATAACTGTGTAAATCAATTCGGTTTCATGACTTTATCAGAGGTACTATCTTCTTGTTAAGCGCACAAACTAAATTATTTTCGGATTTCGGTTCCCTCTATCCGCACAACTTTAACTTTATTCGAGGTAGACGTCATCGCCCGACGAATCGTCCGTCTGTGAATCAAATGAGAAACGAGGTTTACGCTTCTATCTCCCCCGGTGTTCTTCATCGTCGCGACTATTCGTCCGCGTCATAAATCTCCGTGTAACTGTACGACGTTCCTCAGTTGACTATAAGTACGTTACTTTTTGATAAAGCGACTCCGTCGGTTTTCTCTCGACGAGGATATACGCGCTCAGGTCGCTCGCGTACGTTTTCAAAGGGTCGAGCGTGTCGCTTCGCGATCTGGGAGGTACGTAAGGAGGCCCAGGTCGATTGTTACAATGCGAGCTGACGTATGGCCGGCATAAGTCAGTCGACAAAGACCGTCCGAAATTATGTATCTACGAACGAGAAAGAATAGAGCATGGGGTGAGACGTAGTGGAGATTTTGTGACCAATCTACACGACGATTTCAGGGGATTCGTTACGGAGTGGCTTGAAGTTTTGGAAATATTTTGCCTTGACATTCGAGGTTGGATCGCGTGTCTCAATATTTCGTCCTAACGCTTTTCATAGTTTAAAGCATGATGTATGACATCGCTCTTCTTCGCCGCGTTTGTATTCCGCCGCTTCGCTGACTGAATCATAACCTACTTTCACGCTCCTTTATCTCGGTTGGCGACTTTATTATCGGCATTTGCCTCCATTTGCAAAATTTCTCCGACAAAGGTTTCGTCCTATAAAAAATAGACACCGTGCTTAATCTTTGTTTCTGAAATGCAAAGATCAAACGAACCGATTCTATCGACACACTTTTTTCCTACTTAGTTTTTCAGTCTGTGCAGTTCACAAGCTTACCTGCTGCCTGTTCCTGTTCTACAGAAATGACAGATTCGACAGATTTTATAAGTTATTACCTATTTTATCCGAATTTATGTGAATGTTTCACGAGATTCTGTGACATTGTGAGATTGCAGTTGTCGCATAAGTTATCGCGACAGTTCTATCTTTATGCACAAGTATTTTCAATGACTATAGATTCGACAAATCCGCAAGTATCACTTTGCGTTTTCCCGCGACTTCCCTCGCCTGGCATCTTTCGCCGACGCAAGTTTTTCATTTCGCACCACAGAAATCTATCTCTGCACTGAATGACCGCTCGGCAATTACCGGCAACGTGCCTCTCGCGTTTCCCTTCTTCTTCGTGGCTCTTGGCGACCGCAAATATTCGTACGATAGTCGCACGTCGTACGAGGAGATGCGTGCTAGAGTCGGTGGAGTGTAGCGTAGCGATTAACGAACAAATGGCAGGCGGTCGCCGGTAATTGTAATAATTGTAGGCCGCGTAGTGTGCCGCGCGGCTCCTTCTTCCTACGGTGCCTCCCTTCGTCTTCTTCTTCTTTCCGCCAATCGAAGGAAGGCAGGAGCGCGCCATGTGTGCGGCATTGTACGCCTAAGACGTGTACAGGTACGCGCACTTGCCATTGTTTTCCGTCATTATCGGTGCGAGGGGAGCCGAACGGTGGTTTAGATTCTCGACCTGTCATTAAGCGACTTTTTCGCGGTTTCCTTAACAGGATCTCGATTTCCGCCCGTCCGTTCCGCCGGTGTGGAAAACGACGGAAAGCCGCCGTCGCATAGCGTGAGAAAATACGGAATTTCGCGATTAAATGGCCGCCCGATATACATTGTCGCGTGCAGACTTTTCCTTTCCCACGCGTCTTCGCGCAGGAAACGATGAGCAGTACGAATGACGAATATATTGACACCTGTTCTCCTTTGCGTCAAGCATCGGAGAGCATGAATTCCTCCAGCACCCGGAGGTTCTTGACAGTTCAAGGTATCGATGAATGCATGCAGGGCATCGCCATGCAAATTGCAGCCTGAGAGTAATTACTCGTTACAATGTATACAATGAACGAGTATCCGAGAGCTTATGGAAACATTGATCAGCATCAATGGAAAGAGGCCGTTGTTACATTTTTATTTTAGATCTCAGATGTACCGCGAAGGTGCCAGCCATATGCGATTTCTTCGGAAATGATAGATGGTACTCCGATCATTATCGCGTATTGTCCGCTTCAAGATCAAAAATCGAAACGGGCTCCTAAGCATAGATAATAGCTCGCGATGCATCGTTCTTCAAGTACGCGACTCGTCCTCAAGACGCGAGAGCTCCACATGAAATTCCTCGAAATACGAGGGACAAATGATCTCCGATCCTCTCGAGCGACACGGATACGAGATAAGTCATTCCTCGGCGGGGAAAACACGCGCGGGAGAAAAAAAATCTGTATCCATTCCCGGTAGAGAATTCGTGCAACCGTTGTCGCGGCACATAATAGCTAGTTAGGTCTCATTGTATCGGTAACGTGTGTACCCAGCATACGCATATGCATGACAATAGCGGTCTTAGAACGTCGCCATGCTTTTTAGTGACGCTTTTTATGGTTGCATTCCGCGAGGGTCAAGGTGCGCGCTAATGCGCCGTAATTCTTTTAAACGGCCGTCAGAATTAAATTTCGTGGCTGGTCCCTTTCGTCAGGCAGCATCCGTCACCTCGCCGTCACCGCGGGTTCCGCCGTGAGACACAGCCGAACGTATATCAAGTATGTTCCTCTTCGATTGTAAGGCGTTACATCGTTCGATCAATCTCGACGTTCAAACGTCGGGACGCGATGGAGAAATGCATTGGAACGAATGGGACCAAAGGTTTAGAGAAAGCGTTCTAGGGAAAAAGTATGATCGTTAGAATTTTTGATATTAATATGGGAAGAAAATTAAACGTTTGTCATATTTTAATCTTGTGATGCGGTACTGATTTATTTATGATGATACATTACTATCATATCGTGTAAGAAATCATTCAGTTTCTTATTATTTTTACACCTCAGACACGCAGTGCAGATTTAAAACTCAGAATGCGTCCCGGCTTAGAAACCCTGGAAGAAGATTCTTAGAACAGTTAAGATTCCTGGAACACTCGCGCTTCCATATATTCGTTACTTTGTAACTAATGTAAACTCTCGACGGGATGAGTGGGAATGATTCTCGAACGAGTGTCGGCGACTTTTGGAGATTTAGCCGTGACGCCGACCTTCGGACATTATTATTACACGAGGAAGATCTCATGTCATCTCTGGTGATAACCTGCATAGAGTATTCTACAATATCAATGTCAGGAACCCTAACACTTTTATGACCGTTTAAAGTCTCCCATAATAGTGCAAGCAAGCCTCAAAGCGTTACACACAGCGTGCACACAGAGTTACACAAAGTTGCCGAAAGTCTCCGGAGACGGCGGACTCCTTGAGAGTCAACTGTTGCGAAAGGCAACCCGTACGGTGGATTATCATCTCGATGGGTGTCCGTCGGGATACTTAGAACCCCATGAGCAGTACCGAAGAGAGAAAGTTTACTTATTGGACCACCCAAAATCGATTGTGAATTTTTCAACCACGAGTCCACCCCGAAAATCGTTTCAAACAAAAAGATCCTGTGACTAATCTCTTTTTTATAGAAATACGAAAGAGTTGCTGACGTTTTTTTTTCGAATTTTCGATCATTTCCATTGACATTTTTATGACGAGCGTGACCAATTTGCGCCATTTAACAAATTTATGATGAAAGAAAAGAATTGCTGCTGTAGGCTGAAGTTGTCTGTATCAGCCAACTTAGATGGTAAAATATGGCATAGCTTTTCTGTTGGCTGCAGTAGCCAATTCTCAAACCTGATACGAGCTTTGCTGGAGTTAATACGTGACTTAGCTGTTCTAACCAACTGCCTACTTTGCGGCAGCTTATTAATTGATTAATAACTCCCACGCGACGGCTTACTAGTTGGCTGCTCCAGCAAACTGACTCCTGCGTGACGGCCATCCTGTGCATATTATTACGACTGTTTTGTCTGATTGCGCAAGCCATGTGCTTTATTCGGTTGGTAGTCAATTAGCACTTCTGATTTAAGAACCAACGGTTTAAAATAAGCAACAGTTTATTTTCAAATACCATATTAATAATTTATTTTCAATCGCGATACACAAAAACTCGGATACAGGGAAAAAATTCGTCTTGTAGACACATGAACTTCATTGACTATCGGGGCTGACACGCCTGGCCAATTTCCCTTCCGTGCGCGAAAATTCAGCAGGCATTGAAAATAATCGCGAATCTACATTCGCCATGGCCATTCGAGGCGCGCACGAAGTTACTCGAGAAATGTGAATTGGTTAACGTGGCCAACTGTCTGATCAACCTTGCCGGAGAAATGTGAATTGGCTACCGCGGCTAAGAAGTTGCCTAATGCAATTAACTACTTGCTATCTTTGCACGTTGGCTGCGTTGACCTATCCAACATCATACATTAGCACTACGATTCGTTGCCTCAAAAATGTAAATGATTGAATGGCAGAAAACTTTTATAAAGCCAATAAAAATTGACCATAGCAGCAATTATTTTTTTCAGTGAGTAACAGATTATAGGTGCGATTCTAGTGCAAATTCTTACGTACAACAATAGTCTGTTGCTATTATTAAGTTCAACGATAATACGTAGATTTAATGAAGATCGTATCTGAAGCGTTCTACTTAAATCATCGCGTATGAGACGCACATTTCACGCGATCGTGCTACGAGACGTTATCTCGATCGGAATACAATAACGAGGCGCTCTCCGTCGCATCGGAGTCCTTGCCCCGTTCTCGGCTAATGCAAAATTCAAAAAGATCGGCGTGACGCGCTTTTCGAAGGACCCTCGAGCGCGGATCTAGGCTCAAAAATCCAACTCGTCACGGATCCGCGAGCAAACGGGATATATCGCACCTGCGATCTCGAATCGCTGATACCACCTGCGGGAGGGATCTCCATGCGTTTCCAGCCCGCCGCCGCACCTCGACGCGGAAGACCGGCAAGGTCAGCGCGGAGTGGAACGTTCTCGCAGCCGCAGTCAGGTGTGAACGTTCGAGAACCCACGCGTCGCGGAAAATCGCGCGCGTCTCACCCACCGTCTCGTGCAGCTTCCTCATGATCCTCCTCCACGAGGAAGGAAGCGACGCTGCGAGACAAACAACGAAGAAACGTGGGACGACGCGATCGATCGCGATCGATCGAATAAATCAAACGACGTAACTCGGTGGGACGACGTCCCACGACTGTCGCGAGATCGCGAGGCCGCCTGTCCCCCTGCGCCTTTCATTCATCGATTCCGCGTCCGGTTTTTCGCGGTTAAAAGCACACGTTTCGCCTTACAGGCTCGACGACGAGGTACCGATCGCGCGCGCCGTTTCGCCTCGCCGCGTCCACCGCGTCGAGGTTTCCCGCGTTTTCCGCGGTGATCAATGACTCGAGACCTGCCGCCGCGCTCGCTTGCGTCGCGTCATTGTGAATGCGCTCCCAGCGTGCAGCGCAGC